>CM061918.1:66461826-66709430 GCA_031002005.1 Vandiemenella viatica | reverse complement strand
AAATTGATTGGCTTCATTCGACTCTATTTGTCACCCCTCCTTTATGGACCGTTACTACCATCGCAATTTTGCAGTCCTCTGGTAAGCAGCAAGTATCCAGACCAATTTAAATAACGTTTCGATATGAGGTACAATGTCACACCCTGCTATCTTTAAGACATCCGTAGTAATTTCTACACCAGCCCCTTTATCCTTTTAGCTTTCTTAGTTCCTCATATCATCCTCAGGATAACCTATTACGACATTGCCAACATGTGAGATGTCTCATTCTGTAAATCTCATTGGTTATCAGGAACAGAAATGTTGTTGTTAGATTAAATCGTTTTTATTGCCATTATTTAATTTCCATACTGTAGTTAATTTGATTTGAATATGGTTCTCGACCGACAAGGTTATCGCAAGGAATATTTTAATACCCTTACTTGTCAAATGTGAGAAAGGATAATTGTTGTAATCGGTGGACAGGCAAGTGAGTAATAAAGAATGTACTTTAGCGTGGTCTGATTGTTATTCAAAGGAACAGACTTCCCTTGTGTTACATAATGTGTTCGTCATTAATTTACTGAACTGATGGAGGCTCTCGGTATAGTGCGGGTTTGTTTAAAACAATGAACACAGTGTGACATTGTGAGTTTCTTCTGTCTGGATACTCGATGAATGAAAGACTCCTTACAACCCCAGTAATAAAGTGTTGCAGCGCTGAGCTATCAGACGCTTTGTAGATGTCGCTGGCAAAGAAATATAGTTAACAATAAGCTGTTTGTGAGTGGGAATTGCAGGCCAATGAGAAGAGAGGAAGAGGAGGGCAGCATGGAGGGGATAACCTCCCAAGGAAGTGTCGTGTGGCGGTACATATTCCATCCAATGGTTCATTCCCGCTGGTTGCTAATAAATTGTTTAAACTTGTTATATTTTCGGCCAATCGGAGATGAAGAAAGGAGCCTTCATGCGAGGTGACGAGCGAAGAGCCGGGAGACACTTGATATTAGGCGCGTGGACTGGACGCAAGAAAGACTAGGCTGGACGGTGAACTCGGCGCGGCCGTCTCACTACGAGCAGGGCTCGGGCATTGCTGAGGTTCCCAGGGGAAAGGACGACACCGCCGGCTGTTGGAGATGAGAGACACCAGACGCCCAGTCCACCCTTCACTCAGCTGACGCGACTACCTGGGGCCTGGCGAAAATACGCACCATTGGCTCGACGCGGCTCTCCTCGCAGGGGTCGCCGCACCTCTTCTAGTTTAGAGACAACATTAGGCACCACCTGCGCTGATCAACACTACGGTAACTGCTACATACGCAATCATCTACGAGTGACCACAACGATCTCCAAATTAAAGAAACCGTGAATTGTAAATTCCACTACCTGAGAGGGAAACAACTATTTACCCTAAAGTAATTGTTTCGTCAAATAAATTTTGCTTTTCATGTATCAAGATTAATAAAGTCAGTATGTTCCTTTTGAATACATTATACCTGACTTATGTGAAGAACTACTTCGGAATAGAACCCCACCCACAATCATTTATTTAGTTATTAAATAATAAAACTGTTCAACAAAGTAGTAAATCCCGAGGCATACCGAGTGGGACACTACATAAGTCATAGAACTATCGGAAAAGTCTTGTTTTAATCGTATGAATGATAGGGACGATACTGGAAAATCCTCCGGACGAATACCAAACTCCACGCTTTAAAGAACGTAGACGCAGTTTTGAGATATTTTAATTTCAGTTCTCCCCATCAAAAGTCCGCTGCCCTCAAACCTCTCATCTCTCCGATTGCATGTTCCTCCCTACAGATTTTCTGAATACACCATCAGGTCAGTGATGTATTCCCATAAGGGCGTAAGGAGCCATCGCCCGGGGCAGCAGCAGCCGGAGGGGCGGCCATACGCTCATCTCTTTGGGTTTTGGTGGGCTCACCGATCGTCTCCGTCGGATGCCGCTCTATCGAATAAAAAATATTTTGGCATAATAAAATCACGCAAGTCTATTTATGATCCGTTTTCAATTTTATGATAACTCATTTGGTTCGCGGTAGATAATTTTGTGTGCAGATAGATATTTGGTACTAACTCTTCGCTATCAGCTCGCTGCGTAGTCGAAGACTTCCGGACTAGAAGCGAAGTAGGGGAGAGCACGCGCATGTGTTGTCTTGTAGTCTTACATCTCACTAATCTCAAGTACGCTTAAACCACAGATGCATTATTTGACTGGATTAATGTTAATATATTTGTCACTAGTACTGTTACCAAGGGAAAATGTCTTAGTGGTCAAAATTTTCAAAAATGTTCTGAACATAAGGTGAAAAAATAAAATGAGGTTATAGAACAAGGCATAAAATAGATAAATTAGTAATTTAAAAAATGACGATTACTTTACGAGTTTCCTGTTGAGAAAGATAATCAAAATTCTTTTTAGGTAAATTAGTTATATTTATTTTCTTTATGACGTATCTTACTTGGAATCAGATTACACACATTGCTCTTAAATCAAAACTTTTAAACAGACATCTTTTGTAACTAGAGACTGATTTGTAAAGATTAAAAAACAAACAACATAATTTTTGAATTCTTCAAATTTATGTGTTGTAGCGTTTTTTTAAAAAATAATAACGTATTTAAAATATATTATATTCTAGTAAATAATATAAAGCGATTAAAACTTTTTAATTATATGAGTAGTAGGAGATGGCCCATTTTTACCAGTTATTTATTTTGGTCGAGCCTCGTATATAAAATGTTATAGTTTTATTAAAAAAAAATTAAGGAGCCCTCACAAAGTTTAGAAAGTTGAAAAATTTTAACAGATCTCTGGTGAATTTTTAAAATTCTAAAAATGGTACAAAATAGATTTCTTTTCAAATATGTAAGTATAATAATTTATATTCTGAAAGTGTTATTCGTAGTACAAATTTCCTACAGTTTGCTCATGAATACAGCATTTTTAATGTTCAGATATTAATAATAAAGCTCTATTTTTTAACTTTCAACATACATGAAAATGAAACAAAAATAGGACACGTGATACAGAAAAAATGATTTATCAATTCATTTTCAGTGTTATACACCAATTTCTGGATTTTTTTTAGAGAACAAAATATTAAATTCAGTTGATTAGAATATGCCTTTTTCTAAATAATATTACTTATTTATGAAATCTGCAGAATACTTCTATAAATGTGCTATTAATAAATAAATTCAAAGTGATACAAAATTTTAAATTCATTTGGTGTTTTTTTACTATATCATGTCGCGTTGGAACCGGGACAGGTGTGAATTCGAAGGTTACTTGTCAATGAACACAGCACTTAAACTGAGAACAGGTTTATTGAGAACTCAAACATACACGCAGCACTGACTGCCTCTTGGGCAGAATGCTCTTCTATTTATACACAGATAGAACGTACTAGAGATTACAAGAGTAGTTAACAAATGAAATGTGTAGAAGTTACAAGTGACCTTAGGAAACATGTAGAATCTTCTGGAAATAATAAACAGAATTAAATAATTTTTGTCAGTGGGCGGGATTGAACCGGCGACCTTCGGTACCGCAATTCGTGACGCTACCCGCTGCGCCATGCTGGCAGACGGTACACTGGCGTTCATGCGGCATTGCTCCCTCTCCTGAGGAAAACAGCGTCCCGCTGTTAGATTTCTTTTGGGGCACGCTGAAGTGTCCTGGATCTTGATCTTGTCGTGGGTCCTCTGTATGGCAGTTCTGGAGGGCCCCTCCTGTTTGTACTATTATCTTCCTGTCCGACTTCCTCAGTATCCAAACCGTCCTCAGAGTCCTTGAACAAGAAGCTGGTTGTGCCTAGCTGCTCGTCAGGATTGTAGTAAGGCTTCATGCGGAGGACGTGAACAATGTCCCTTCGCTTTCGTCGTTTCGAAGACGGCTCATAATCCTCGACTTCGTATGTGACGTCTGACCGGCGGCGTATGACACGATACGGACCAAAGTACCGCTTCAGTAACTTTTCTGATAGCCCAACCTTCCGGACAGGGGTAAAAATCCATACGAGATCTCCTGGGTTGTACGCAACAGGTCGGTGCTTGCCGTCATACCGCTGACGGTCCTCTCCTGGGTGGCCAGTGTTCGTATGCGAGCCAGCTGTCTTGCTTCTTCGACCCTGGTAATGAGCTGTTTTATATAGTCATCCTGAGTGTCGTCCGGCTGGAATGGGAACAGCGTATCCATTGTGGTCTCAGCTTCACGGCCATGGAGCAGAAAAAACGGAGTGAAGCCTGTCGTATCTTGCCTTGCTGTATTATAAGCAAATGTGACCACTGGCAGTATTGTATCCCAATCCTTCTGCTCAACATCCACATACATCGACAGCATATCGGCTAATGTCTTGTTGAAGCGTTCTGTGAGACCGTTTGTCTGAGGGTGGTATGCAGTTGTCATCCTGTGGACAACGTCGCATCTTGACATGACCTCTGATACTAGTCTTGACTGGAATACCTTTCCACGATCGGATATCATCACACGTGGTGCTCCATGCTTCAAAATAATGTCTTCTACTAGAAATTTTGCAACCTCTGGAGCTTCTGCAGTCGGCACAGGTTTGGTGACAGCGTAGCGCGTGAGGTAGTCGGTGCAGACTATTATCCATCGGTTACCGGTTGTCGACTTCGGGAACCTCCCCAAAAGGTCGATCCCAATTCGGTGGAATGGAACTGCTGCAGGTGGAATTGGTACTAGATGACCTGGAGGTAATTGCGGCACATGTTTCCGTCGCTGGCACTCTTTACAGTGACTCACATAATGCTTGACAGATCGGTAGAGACCCTTCCAGTAATACCTGCGTCTGATTCGGTCCAGGGTCTTCACAAATCCCAGATGACCGGATATTGGAGCGTCGTGGAAATACTTGAGAATAGCTGGCTGGAGATGAGCTGGAACGACCAGAAGCCACTTGGGGCCTAGTGGATCGTAGTTGTTCTTATACAATGTCCCATCTATCAATTGAAACCCTCCTTTGGCCGGTTCTCCTTTCTCCAAGGCGTCTATGGTTCTTAATAACTCTGAATCTTCCCTCTGTTCAGCTGCAACGTCACCTAATTCAGCGAGGGCTGAAATTCCATTCATGCTGTTGTGTTCTATTAAAGGATTCCTTGAAAGGCTGTCGGCATCCTTGTGTTTGCGTCCGTTTTTGAATACCACCGTGACGTCGTACTCTTGAAGTCTAAGTGCCCATCTTGCTAGTCGACCTGATGGATCCTTCAAGCTGGTTAGCCAACATAAAGAATGGTGGTCTGTTACGACGGTGAAAGGTTTGCCGAATAAATACGGACGAAACTTGTTGATAGCCCAGACAACTGCGAGGCATTCTTTCTCGGTTGTAGAGTAGTTTATCTCGGGCTTAGAGAATACTCTTGATGCATAGGCTATCACCTTCTCAGCACCTTCCTGAATTTGCACAAGCACTGCACCGATCCCATAACCGCTGGCGTCAGTGTGAAGTTCAGTTTCTGCATTCTCGTCGTATAAGGCTAGAACTGGTGCGGAAGTTAGAGCCTCCTTAAGTGCCTGGAAAGATCTTTCTTTAGTTTCATCCCAGTAAAACTTGGCGTCTCCCTGCAAAAGTTCTTGCAGTGGACGTGCCATGTTACAGAATCCTTTTATGAAACGCCGGAAGTATGAGCACAGCCCAAGAAAGCTTCTCACATCACGAATGTGCTGAGGAGTTGGAAATTCCATGACTGCCCTTACTTTATCTGGATCAGCGCGGACGCCATCTCCGTTGACCAGGTGCCCCAGGATTTTTATCTCTCTGGCGACGAAGAGGCACTTCTTCGGATTGAGGCGGAGTCCTGCAGTCTGAACACACTTCAGCACCGTTGACAGGCGACTCAGATGTTCTTCAAATGTTTTCGAGAAAACAACAATGTCATCTAAATAACAAAGACACGTCGTCCACTTAAGGTGTCGAAGTAAGTTGTCCATCATGCGTTCGAATGTGGCCGGAGCGTTGCATAATCCGAATGGCATTACTTTGAATTCATAGAGGCCATCAGGTGTAATAAAAGCCGTCTTTTCTCTGTCAGCTTCGTCAACCTCGATTTGCCAGTAGCCTGTCTGCATGTCCATGGTTGAGAAGTATGTAGCTCCTTTCAAGCAGTCTAAGGCGTCGTCGATGCGCGGCAGTGGGTAGACATCTTTCTTTGTGATTTTGTTCAGCCGCCGATAGTCGACACAGAATCGCCACGTACCATCCTTCTTCTTTACGAGGACCACCGGAGATGACCAAGGACTCTCCGAAGGTTGAATAATGTCATTATGCAACATCTTCTCCACTTCCTCTCGAATTATTCGCCTTTCGACTGGTGACAATCGGTACGAGCGCTGGCTAATGGGCGGATGATCCCCAGTATTGATACGATGCTTTATCGTGGGCCGTTTCGTCTGACCTTTTTTTTGCTGGGGTGTGAATACACCAGAGAATTGGCGTAGTATAGCTAACACCCGGTGGTGTTGTTCCTTGGTCAGGCCGGACCCTATTGGCAGTTCCATAGTTGTTTCCTCCAGCGTGTTGTCGGTACTAGTAACAGAGCATGGATCTTCGTTAATGACGTTGAGCTCGCCCTCCTGGACTGGTTCAGCTGTCCCTATGCACATTCCCTTGGGGATAATTTGTGACTGCTCGTGACAGTTGGTGATCCAAATGTCTCCTCGACCACCGATAATGCTTATGATAGCCGCTGGTATGTAGATTTCTTTCGTGAGCCTAATAAACTTTCTACTATCGACAAGCACTTCAAGGTTGCGGTCGTCCGTGTTTTTGACTGGGACTCTTCTCATTGCGAACGGCGGGATTGTCACGTTGTCAACGGCGAATAACTTCCCAGAAGATTCTGTGTTACGTGTACCCGTCGCAACGACTTCTTCAATTTGCAAGCTCAGACGTTCCACAGTCAATGACAGCTTGGGATGCCTTAAGGAAGTCCCATCCAAGGATGACATTATGACTACATTCTGTTAAAATGACAAATTCAAACTGGCTGGGTCCTGTGTTGATGGTTATTCTCGCGACACAAGCTCCAGCTGGCTGGACGTACTTTCCATTGCGACCTTTAGCACAGTTGCCCCGTATCACGGAACATTGTCTTCTTAGTGTGCGACGATAATTGTCCGACAAATACGGAGAAGAAGCTCTGAATCAACCAGCGCCCGGACAGGTTGGCCGTCGATTATAACGTTGATGAGATTCCCGATATCTTAGTGACTGTCATCCATGGAGGATTTTCATCTGCGGCGGCCTCACCTCCGTAGATGGTCGCCTTGCTTAGTTTTCCTGCGTGCGGCGGCTAGGGGAGCGGCTGGTAGCTCTGTCCGGCGACGATGAACCGGCAGCGGCGCGTCGGGGATCGACCTCGTCTAGGGTACGGCGATGGGCTTCTTTCCCGTAGGTCGACCGAACTCGTCAGCGGGTGGCTGCCTGGGGTAGAACTGTTCGGATGGCGGACGTCTTGCGGCAAAATAATCGTCAAATACTCGTCTTCTCTCTCTGCAGTAGCGTATGACATGTCCAGGGCGCCCAACAGTGGAAACATACTGGCGCGTTGTCTTCTGTCCTCCAGACGTCCGTTCGTCTGCGGGGACGTCATAGGTGCCGGAGGATTTGGTTGTGGCCGTGTCGGCCGGTTCCTAGGCTGCCGTTTGGCAGCTGCAGGCATACGTCATATCAGGGCGAGGCCATTCTTCACGTCGAGTGCGATTGGCTCGGCAGACAGGAGCTATTGTCTGAAATACCTCTTTTTCCGCCGCGTCGGCTCCTTCATGACCCACTGGGCTTACATCCTGGCCATGATCTGATGCTCACTCGGTTCAAGAGTCCCAGCTGCCATGAACTGTTGTAATTCTTCTCTCACAATTTGTCGTATGAGAGACGCAAAGTCGTGCTGGTCTTCCACAACTGCATAGGGACTACGTTGGGAAGTCTGTCATACTTCTTTCGCCCAACCTCCTTTGTTGCATCTCCTCAATCCGCTGGCACCACTTGATGAACTCTTCCGTCGTAGCGACGTCTTTTATCAGAAGAGCTTGGTACATGTCTTCTGCAATACCTTTCATTAGGTGCGTGATTTTGTCGGCTTCAGTCATATTCGGGTTGACTACGTTGCATAGGGCCAAAACATCCTGTATGTAAGATTGCGTCGGCTCCCCATGTCGTTGGGGCCCGGTTCTTCAGTTGTTCTTCCGCCGAGCGGATTTGTCGCTGGTGGTCCCCAAACGTTTTCTTAAGTTCCGTCTGGAACATTTCCCAGTTATTCAGTTTTTCTTCGTTGTTCTCGAACCACTGCTGGGCGGTTCCGTCCAGATAGAAATAAACATTTGCCAAGCACATGGTATGATCCCACCTGTTGTACTTGGCGACTCGGTTGAACCCTTTTAGCCATTTGTTAGGATCCTGTCCAGCGTCTCCAGAGAACACCGATGGGTGTCGAATGTGCAGCTGGCTTGCCGCCATGGGTTTCCTAATGACGCGGACTTTCGGAAGGACGTACTGAGTATATCCTTTGTAGTCCGGTTCCAGTCCGTGTAGGCGGCGACTTTTACGTTGCCTAATCGGAGCCACGACGATGCAGCTGTTGCACAGGGTACCCGGCGTCCTCCACCAAACTATGTCGCGTTGGAACCGGGACAGGTGTGAATTCGAAGGTTACTTGTCAATGAACACAGCACTTAAACTGAGAACAGGTTTATTGAGAACTCAAACATACACGCAGCACTGACTGCCTCTTGGGCAGAATGCTCTTCTATTTATACACAGATAGAACGTACTAGAGATTACAAGAGTAGTTACAAGTGAAATGTGTAGAAGTTACAAGTGACCTTAGGAAACATGTAGAATCTTCTGGAATAATAAACAGAATTAAATAATTTTTGTCAGTGGGCGGGATTGAACCGGCGACCTTCGGTACCGCAATTCGGTGACGCTACCCGCTGCGCCATGCTGGCAGACGGTACACTGGCGTTCATGCGGCAATATCATTGCTGCCGCCTCTACGCATGCGCGAGAGTTTAGAGCCTGCTTCACCGATTTAACGTCACTCTCTCCTCCATATATTTCCTTCCTCCATGGAAGATCATCGAATAGTGGATATCATCTATGCTGATGCAGTGTTTGCTGCCGAGTTGAGTACCAATTCAGTCTCTCAGTTGGAACGTTTCTTCTAAAATACTTTGAGGATACTGTCCCTGTTCCTTGATCTCGTTTGGTGGTCCTAAAGGTCCACATGGGACTAATGGAGGGGCCAATAGCTTGCAAAATCTTCCAACCTACTAGTTGACAACTTATGTGCAATCTGGTTTCTTTCTAAATCTATTGACCATATTTCAAACTGTATTCAACTGCGTGTTCCTATTTAGGTTATTGCAAAATCCCCTCCAGCAAGCTTTTTTTCCTTACCTTCAGGAATCTTTTGATTTTGGCATCTATTTTCTTATAATCATCATCTTTGTTTGTTTATGGTAGCAACTGGTTTTCATTGAGTTCGTGATTTGAAATAAGTTTTTTATATATACATTTGAATCTTTTTCATATTAGAGTTTTTCGCTCGAGTTTTCTCAAGTGATTTAAATTACTACAGTTCAAATACGGAATTACTTCCGTAGTGTTCCAGAGACACCGACCACTACTGCCAACATTGAATCCTCAGTTGTCAATGCCGCCAACTTGGACAAAGTGCAGAATAAAATGAAAGTAAAAAAAAAAACGGATATCACCTGAAATGCTAAAGCATTTTTATCTTTTCACTACTTATTATTGTGAAAAGATATAAAACAAATAGATTGTTAAAAACCACAACTTTTGGTATGATTATTTTTTTGAAAAATCAAAGACAATAAATGTTATTTTACAGCAGGGAAAACATTGTTTTCATAGCAGTTGTTAAAAATTTTACAACTTATATTTTGTCTCTGGTGACAACAATTTTGTGCAAAGAATAAACAACTTATTGTTATAGTAAAAGCGATAATGAACGAAGTAGTTTTTTTGTATTGTACTGTTTAAAACTGTCAGCAGTTTCCATTAACTCAAAAATAAAGCTTGACTGAAAGAACAGAGATTGCGGCTTGTTCGCGTGGTTGGGCACATTTAGGAGAGAAAGGCGTCACTTTTAAATATAATTTACTGTTAAATTAAATGATAAAGGTGGTGAGCGGCTACAATTTGAATTCAAAGAATGTTGCTTGTAACATTGTCATGAACGCTTGGAATGATTTCATCATGTTTAATATATAATAGGAGAAACATTGAAAAGCAGCGGTAGCACAAAGCGCTTCTCTCAGGTAAACAATATATCTACTTTTTATTGTAAAGTTCAATAGTTATTCCATTTGATATTATTTGTTATTGGTTTATTGTCGTCTTGATGGGTTTGAAAAAGAAACAAACGGTTTTTAGTTTATCTTTTGAATTTTTTAATCGCAATTATTTAAGGAAGTGTGAGAACGTCACTGTGGGCCAAAGAAAATTGGACCAAATTTTATTGCTTCTTCTGCATCCTTTTTGTTGTAGTTTGATTTATGAACTAATGATTAATGCAGCACGGATATTTACTTTTTTTATCGCAGTTTTTTTTGGCATTATTGTTTCAATGTAAGACGCAGTTTTGTCAGAATTTTTCCACCTACTTGTTACGTCTTAAAGCCTGCGTTTGAAAATCGATCCCAGGGCAGCAAGGCTTCCAGCAAATTTCTTATGTTTTTACCTGATTAATAGATGAGGTGAAAGGCAAGAAATAATACATTTCTGGTTCTTTCAACCAAAACCAGGCAGTATCCCCCCCCCCCCCCCCAAATAATTTGACCAGTCAAGGCCTTGGCTAATGTAGCTCTCAACTAGTTGTGTGTCAACTTGCCAGGTTTGTACTCGTCCAGTTTCATGCTAGTATTTTTGTTTGCTGATTAAGGCTTCCTGCTCCTTCAGCATTATCTTTGTAGGTATATACATTGATCTAATGCTGACTGAACTGTTGGTAGTTTGAGTATAGTTTAGTCAGCATTGTCAACACCAGGCCATTTTCTTTTCTATTTTTGGGAAAAGTGACTAAGCTAGCAGTTTGGTCCTGTTGCTGACCTGAAGCCAGTGAATATATTTTTCCACGAGTATGAAATTTCATTTTAAAGTAACAGTATTAATGCTGGTTGTGGTTAGATTGTAATGCATCATGTACTAGAATGTCAACTGATATTGTGGGGTAAGGTTAAAGAACTAGGTTTTCATTAATTATTTTTAATTTAGTCTGCTTCCTGAGTGCTGTATTTGTAAGATATGTGTTTTTCATGGTTGAAAGTACTTTGACGTTTATCATGATTTGCTTATCCTGGGACTGTCATTTTGCAGTAATGAATAATGCTGGGTGCACACTGATATGCAGTTGATGCAAGCGAGGCTGCTAGTTTGCAGCAAAAAAAATATTTTGGGCCCTTAGGCCAGATCGACGACTTTTTTTTAGCTCAACCAGGTCTTGTGAGGTTCGTCTCGATAATTGATAATTCTGGGGGCCCCGGTGCACGGCACCGCCTAGCCCTCTGATAGCTACACTCCTGGCCATGCAGCTTTATCAAGCCGGTTTTTGCAAACTCTTGTAGTGTTATTTAAAAATCATTTTCAACCATGGAAGAAGATAAATTGATTTAATTGGCCCACCCAGTCAGGGCCGGCTTTAGGGGGGATTAAGCGGGGCAAAAGTACCCGGGCCCGGGCCACCAAAGGGGGGCCCGCCGGTCTGGGTGCCTAAATAAATAGAAATCAAACACAAATTTTAAAATCTGCAGCAGTAATTTTGAACATTTTTGTATTAAAATTTTCTGAATTTATATATATATATATAAAAAAAAAACAAAGTGTAAAGTAAAATATTTTTTGGGGTGGGGGGGGGGGCTAAGATCACTTACCCGGGACCCGTGAATCCTAGCGCCGGCCCTGCACCCAGTTATGTACAGACAAGTCATTCACACTATATAAAAGTAAATCTAAATAAGAAAAACTTCCATATTTTTCCAGTTCCAATTGGTGTTTGAAGTTTGCATTCTTGGAGTAAATAATTGGTCAGATTTTACTATATTATTCTGTTATTTTCACCAACCAGTGATTAGTTACGATATTTTTCAATGCTTGGATATTGGCTTTATGTCACTACCAATCTGCACTGTGTTACCGACTAAGTTCACTCTGTGAGGCAGTCTGCTACAACACCCACCCTCCACAATGCTCTCTAGCTGGCAGAAGGCTATGATCCGAAAATTTCTATGTCATTTGTGTTTTTGTCTGTTTCGTGTGTTCATGCCACACAACCAGTTCTCAATCTAATTTTTAATTCCTTTTCACTACTTAGTGCCTATTATGTCATAGTTATATATATAAAACTAAGGAAAGATAGGAAAATAAAACCTAATACTTACGATGGATGATGATAACTGGTAATGATGAACAAGTGTAGTGCACTATTTCAGTGTTGTACCTTACTCTTACCAGTAGATGAGACTCTTTGGAGGGTCAGATGTGATCTCATTGTTGCCGGCTTTATGAATTGGGAATCCGGTAGCATGGCCTGAGCATCAGAGGTGGTGGTGGAAAACAGTATTATCTCAATAATTGATCATTGTGGAGGTATATAGTCTATATGGCCCAAATGTCATTTTGTAAGTGAAAAATTACCAAATTTTAAATATTGGCTGGAAAAGAAGGATATTGTAAACAAACTCGTAAATATTTTCAGTGTGGAGAATTGATGGAATAAAAAAAAGTTACACCGTCATATCAAATTCTCAGTTGTAGGCTACACTTATTGTGTTGAACTCTGCTTCAGTAATCAGATCAAATATGAATTTTCTAATAGGAACCATAATTCATGACACTAATTATTACATGAAGGTATCTTCAACATCAGTTATCTTGCTTTTCCCTTTTTATGTGCATAGTACTGATTTTCTGTCCAAAATGATCTGTTCAAACAAATACTGATGAGATGAAAGGCAGCAGGTGTTATTTTCCAGAGAGATCACTTTGATCCTTTTTGCATTTTGATTGACATTGATGTCATTATTGGTGGTAAGAAATTAGGACACGGCCTGTTGATAAAATTATCCCGGCATTTGCCTGGAGTAATTTCAGAGATCAAAGATCAAAATATGATTGGCTAGACAGGAAATTGACTCTACGCCAGGCTGCAGAATTTCCACTCACCTACAAGGCTTAGTTCCTATGAATGTTTGAATTTGTATCAATTGGCAATAAATGTGATAACATGATTTTCACTTCTCATCCGGCCTTCCAGATTTAGTTTTAACGCTTTTTTTTTTTTTGTACCCCCTCGTAGATAGGATTGTGCAGTGTACAGCTGATTATTATAACTGCACTTACAATTGTTTCCAACTTTGCTCATTGTGAAACTAGCTTGGGTTTCGATAGGAAAGCAAACTTATTTGCTAAATATCTTGCTTGTATTACCATCTTCATTAACAATGTCTGATGTTTTCAAAACTCTTTGCTTTGTGGGAACTGACAATAACAAAGGATAGGGAAAGTAGACCCATCACTCATCACAGATGATTGTAGGAAAACCGGGACAAACACACAGGAAAAGACTAACACAATCTTACAATATCATATTTTGTTTTAACACCTTATTTATACAAAAATGGCCTTTTAAAACCTTATTCATACAAAAATGGCCGAGCCACTTGGTACGGGAGATGGGCACACACCAGGACCTAACATGACTGAGGAGGCCACGGAGCATAGGGTGGAACATAGGATTGTGTCGGAGGTCATCTTTGCACATATGGACGTCCAGTGCTTGACATCCATGGATGCGGATGTGGAAAAATAAATTTTAATGTTATATCAAAAATAAACTTAAAATCAAAATAAGAATATTTTTATTACAAATTCTACCTTTTGCACAAGCAAAGTCTATTTTTATAAGATACAACCATATTGATTTTTTTCTTAATCTTTCTACCACAAAACACTTTGGGATGTTTTCACAAGTACATTAAACTTGAATAACTACACACCCGTCAACATGTCATGTGAACTTGTGGAGTTCATAGCTTGACTAATTTATGTGTCAAGCACAAGGCAATGCCATCGCACTCTCTGTGCCTGCCATCCGCTTTCCACCGCTCTAGCGGCCCATTCACAGTCCAATTTGTAGGACTTACGATGATCCAATTTTCTGATAAAGGACTCTTTGTTGGGCCATGAAAGAGATTCCTGGGCTACGTGAAGGATGTGTTGGATGTTGCTGTCCAACAGCCTGTGATGTTGGATCGTGATTGGAGGAAACATCCTATGAGTGTGCGATGAGAACACTGGTGTGTCGCAAGGAAGTATGAATGAAAGGGACTGCTGGAACATCTTGTTGGACCACTTCTAGCAGCATGAATGGGTGAATGCATCCTATGGTAGTTCTACACTGATGTCCTATAATTTGGACTGTGAATGGACTGCTTTACCTTACATGAAAGCTCAAACTTGTAAATTCGTCGCTTAGGTAATAACAGCATTCAGTTCATTGTTACTATTATGGCAGGATCGTAAGAAAAAAACAACCACGTTGTTGTTAGCTAAGTGAGGATTGGCTGAAACTGGTATAAAGAGAAAAGAATAATATATATTGCAATGTAAACAAAACCTCCATTATACATCCACATAAAAAAACTGCAGAAGCGAAGATAGGATTCCGCATGGAAATTCTGCATTTGCAGATGCAGAGATCTGTTACATCCGTAGGTGGAAGTTGCAGTGGTGTAAGGTTAAATTTCATAAAGCAATTAACAACTATCCAGAAACAACCAGTGGTGGTGGAGCTTTTCCAGTTTCATTAGTATTAATATGTGCAAACTTATTTCTGTTCATGACAAAAAGTTGCCTTGGTTGTCCGGGTTGAACCGCACCAATTTATCGAATTTTTCGATAAATTGATGTGATTCAAGCCAGACAATGACCATGGAAGTCTGTGCACCCACTGCTTACCAAAAACACTGTACCTTTTTTTGTAACTGTTCCGCGAGCATTCTGCAAGATAAATTTGATTGAAATATTTAACTTTTTATGCTATATTATATTATAGAAAAAGAAACAACTGGTATAGTTATACAAAAATTTATTCTCGTTTGAAATATGTTTAGGAATAATAATTCAATTGAAAGAATGATCATTGTACAAAGTTAGAAGAAAGGACAACATAGAATATTAATATCTTTGTTCCAAACACTTATCCAGGAGTAAAAATTTTTAACTATCCTTCTAATTTCTGTGCTTTGTCCCCATTCCTTTGCATGATATATTGGCTTTCCTTTAAAATGTACAAAACACAGGTTCTCAATTAAAATCTATAGCTAAAAAAATTTATGAATCTGCTGTTTACTAAATTATAGGTCCATAATAGCAATAAAAAAGAAATACAACATTTACCAGTTAGTTAGGTTATACACTAATGTAAAATGAGAGATATTATCAGAATATATGTAAATTATTGTTTAAATTTCCTTTTCCACAACGCAGCTTTAAGTTACTGGTGTGTGTGCGATTTTACATCAATGGACACTATCACCTATGCTTTATAATGGAGATATGATACTACAAACCCTCTAACACAAGCAGGACAGAGGAGCATAGTTAGTCGAGATCGTTAGAACTGAATAGAGGGCAAGGAACAGGAAGTCATTCTGTCATGGACTTTTGAAGGAATAATCCCAGCACTTGTGTGGATCGATTTTGGGAAATAATAGAAAACTGAAATCTCGATGGCCACAGACTAAGACTAAAATCTGCCAAATCCCATGGCCAAATATTAAGTATGGAATGCTGAGATGGCAACAATAGTAGATGGCAAGTTATTAAACCAGCAAGAGTAAAAACTCAGTTAAAAAATGGCCAAATACAAGAAGCCTTAGACGAGGAAAGAAGAAAGGGGAGAGAAAATAAGAGCGCAAACCAAAAAGGAAATTTATGAAAAAATAATGCCACAAATGCAAACCACAAACTAGTCAGGAATGAATTATTGTAGACTGATCTATATAGCCGTTTTCCAAACCACTATGTTACGCATAAAAATTCAAATTCATATTTATGCTTCCTTGGTGCCAGAAGTTCATATGATTCAATTGGGTTAGGATTGGGATATCAAAACCTTCTGATTTTAGAAATTTCAGTGGGTTTAATTAAAAAAAAAAAAACTGGTATTATACAGCTCTTTGACCATGAAGCCATTGTAAAAAAAAAAAAAAAAAAAAAAAAAAAATAATTTTGACTGTGAACATGGAGTGTGAATGAAATCTGTCATGGCCTTTATGATAGTACCATCCAAACATCAACATGATGTGATTGCAGCAAATCATGGAAAACCAAAATCTGAATCAGACTGGAAATTGAATCAGGTTTCTCCCAATTGTATTCACCTGGAGTGACTGTAAGAAGCTATGAAAATCTAAAACCTGCCCTAAATGTCCGGCCTGAACATGACCACTCATCTATCAGACTCACTGTGGATGTAAAGAAGTCCTTAGTGAACTCGCCTCTGTTTTTTCCAACTGTCATGAGAATATTACATTTTACTAATGAGGGCACAGCTCTTTGTTCGTTAGTGTCTATTGTGACTACTGTAACTACATAAAGTGAAATGTGAATTGTAGAATTTATCAAAGTGTTATAACATGCTGAAAAACAAAGAAAAACTCATCTTCTGGGTTCTATTTATTTTATACTACATTTTTATAAGAATGTGTGTGTGATTTTTTTTTTTTTTTTAAATAAACAATTCTCTTTACGTTCCAAGATATTAATTTTGCTTTCTTGCATTTCCTATATAGCTAATTGCTTTTACTTAGGTCAATTTGCCCTTCATACTGTTCCTCAGGTGACAATTATTATATTTAAGTGAAAGTTGATTACTGCCATACCAGTATAATATGCAGTTTGTGCTTGCTAGCTTTTTTATTCTAGAACTAGCTGACCTGTCCAAATTTTAATATTTTTTTGTTATTGTTTTATGAATTTGTGAAAAACTGTTGAAAATGAGATAAAAGTATTTCCTAAATGGTCATTATATTTATTAACAATTGTGTCCATGGATGTTCAATATGGGGAGGAGTACATTCAGAAGTAGGCCAATGGGAAATTTTATATGCAAGATGAATTCTATTGGCAGTACACTGCTGAAATGCTGGAAATGTGTGATATGTTCCTGCCATGTGATCGACTTGGAACTATGTGGTTTTGTTCCAAAATTTAAGTTACAGTTGAATTATGTCAAAATTTTATGTTAACCAAATTATTTATTTTGTTCCATTAAATTTGAAAACTCAATTACATTTCAATTTTGATCATGGCACCTCCCGACCAGTTTTGATTGTTCCGTAGAACTTGTATTGTTCAGTCTAATTGCTCCAAAGGCTCATTATGTGCTGTCATACATTCATTCCAAATGAACAATTACAATTGCTGCAAATAATTTTGGCTATCACACAGTTCTTCAAAAGTTGCACTTTGGAGTTTGATTGATTTGCTTATTCAATGGCAACTTAAATGTTGAATGAGCTGTTTGACCATCTTCCTGCTGCAATTCCTGTGCAATTTTGTTCTGTATGTGAATCATTGCCAAAATCAATTTTATCAAAAAAGTTTTCCAGCTCCACTGAGAGTGTCCAAGAAGAAAATACATGTAGTTCTACTGTTCACAACTTTAATGAAAGTGTCGTACACATATTTTTGTTGCCGATTCAGTGAAATGTTTGTTCGAACCGATTCTCTCAATGCGGAGTAATAATAATAGTAGTAGTAAGTTTTTTAGAGAAAGAGAAATTGGAAAATTCTCTGGAAAGTTGGGAAATTGGGAAAAACTGCTTTTTTCTATGGTCTGATTTAGAATTTTTTGAAATGTTATTAATAGACTGAATAAGATTTTTAGAGAAAGAAAAATTGGAAAATTTGGGAAAACAAATCACAATCCTACTGTTTTTTGCATTTCAACCCTTGATTAAATGTGTCATGCATTGGATGATTGGATGCCGTCATGTCTAATTGATGTAATAACTTGTTCCATATCATCAAGCACATGTCCTCAAGTAATATCAATGGAATAGAAATAAAATACCACATTTGTTGGACAGATTGCGAAACAACACAAAAATAAGAATAATGGTATTTTCTTTCATTTAGGCTGAAATGTGTTTTTCCAGATTTTTGTCCAAATCTTCCAGTTCTTTTTTCCAATAGAAGAAATTCGATTGAGTTATTTCCATCCCCAGAGCATAAGGAACAAAAAAAGAATTGCACATATCCATCATTCGCATTGTGAGTTATTGTCTTGAGTTCATACAAAAATCCCTCCAAAAAAGCACTTTCACTTTTCTTGAATTTTCCAATTTTCCTGACAACTTTTCCAATTTTTCTTTTTCTGAACACCTTATTTGGACTATTGCAATCATTTTGTTAAAAAAAATTATCCAAATCGGTCAATATAAAAAAAACCATTATTTTTCCTAAATTTTCCAATTTTATGGCCAACTTTTCCAATTTTTATTTCTCTAAAAATCTTATTCAGTCCATTAATAACATTTAAAAAAAATCCAAATTGGTCCATAGAAAAAAAGCAGTTTTCCCAAATGCCGAAATTTCCAGAGAACTTTTCAAATTTCTCTTTTCCTAAAAACCTTACTAATACTGTTCTTATTACTCCGTTATTCACTAAAAGTTGGTGGCGGAGGGTGCAACATGTGTAACCATTTGTATAGGAAATGATATATGGGATATGGCAGGAAGCACCCATGGTCTACTTTGGGCGCCTCCTCTAAAAACCTTATCTGGACTACAGAACATTTTAAAAAAATAGCCAAAGCAGTCCATTAAAAAAAAAAAAAAAAAAAAAAAAAAAAAAAAAAAAAAAAAAATCGCCTTTTGGTGAATTTTCCAATTTATTCTTAAAATCTTATTCATTCAGACTATTACAAACATTTAAACACATGTTCAACAACAGAACATCAAGATACACAGGATGGGATTCAGCATCTGATTACTTTGTGTTGGTTAACTGCAGGAAAATGTGCAGAAGAGGTAGAAAACTGCTTTTGTGGCTCATATTCAAAGATGATATTTTTCTGTTCAATACATTTGCTAATGATAGTCTTTAGAATTTCCCGTATCTATGACACCTTCCTGTATGCTGACATACTTACTCACATAAAGTCTACTAATTCCCCACTTCCACACAGTTGATACTAAACAATTTCTTCTATATAGCCTAGATATTTGTGGCAAACTTATGTGTTAAGAGTGTCAGTCACTCAAGCAATATATGGTTATCCACCTGATTTGATAAATAAGCAAATTTCTGTTTAACATATCACTCCAGCCAAGACCAGTCACAAACCAGTCCTTGCTACACAGTGACTCCAATCCATTAAGTGTTATAATAGTTATATTATATCCTTCAGTTCTGTCTGGAAATAAGATTCGTCATCTTCAAAGTATTTTATACCTTCTCAGAACCTCCACCTTCAGCCATCTTGTTTCAAGACATTCCAATTTTCTCAAGCAACAAAAGTCCAAAGACGGCCTTTGTATAACATTCTGTAAGACTTGCAGTAAAGACCAAGCTTCGACCATATTCACCAACACTATTTCTATCAAAGGGTGTGCTACCTCTGAAACTTCCCATGTCATTTACTAAGTTGCATGTTTCTTGCTAAGAGTCAATTATTCATCACAAAAATTATATTTTTGACCACCTCCTTTAAGCCTGATTTCACAGTTTGTGGTCTTATAATTCTCCCTGTTAAACGAAATTCCTTTGAACTTGGGCATCTGCTCTACTAGTACATCCTGGGTACCAGATTCCCACCATGTCCTAATCCGAGATGACTCTCCTACCTTTTTTCGTCTCCCACTTATTGTTCTTTTTCTTTGCCCTATAGAAAATAATTGTTTGTTATAATTAGTGTTTATTTTTAATTTTATATACATTATAATTTTATCAACTTTTTTCATTCTTTTTACATACATCTATATTGAGATAGGATCTAACAAAACAAAAGGTGCTAATTTGCAAATGTAAACTTGGAAGGATATACCATCACTTACGCAAATAACAGGATGGTGGGGAAACAAAAAACAATCGAATGCACTTATATTTGTTGGTACTATGGAAGTAAACCGTTCACTCATCACTGCTTGATGCAGGAAGACCAATGGTGAGTGATGGATTAACTTTACCTATCCTTCATTATTATGATTATCTAACATGATTTTCTGCCATTATCATCATGTACTTATTGATTAAGATGTATCTTCTCTTCTCTTTCTGTCTTATTCTTGTTCCTAGTTTGGACCGAGTGTGGTGGTGTATCGGTTAGCATTCTGGCCTCGCATTCGGCAGGATGGCGGTTCGAATCCCCGTCCGGGCATCCAGATTTGGGTTTTCCATGGTTTTCCAAATCACTCCAGGCAAATGCCGGGATGCTTCCTTCAAAAGGCCATGGCTGAATTCCTTCCCATTCCTTGTCCCCCATCCTTTCCCGTCTCTAAAGACCTCGCTGTTAAGAGACGTTAAACAAATTTAAAAAAATCCTAGTTTGAATTCTATTTTCCCCTCCAATTTTCATGTAGGCAATTGCCACTAAACAGTGTCTGTTTCACTTCAATTACCACCCTAAGCACTTCATATTATACAGCTGAAAAAGGGCTTAAACCCAAAGATTCATAGCTGTTACGTGTTTGTGGCATTTTTATGTGTGTGCCATACTCATTTTACCTTTGTAAGTGTTAGTTCATTTCTCTTTTCTTATGTTCAAAAATTGCATTTAATATTTTAAATTTTCCTTTAGTTTTCAATTTATACTCATTGTGACACTCTGCCTCCACGCCTTTAGTTACATAGAAACTAAATGATGTATGATAATTTAGTATCGAAAGATCTCCTAACAATTTTCTGCAAAGAAAAAGCTAGTCTTTATTTTTCAGTTTTAGTTAGAAATGATTAATTTGTGGGGAACAGTATATCAAGATCCAGTCAATTTACAACTGACTCAGCATCTGATTTTATTCATGCTGCCTTGTCATAGATTGATACCTTAGCATTTCCACATAATGAAAGAAACACAAATACATTTCAAACATTTAAATTCTGCTTGTTTCATCGCTATATTCACTCCTTTAACTGACCCTGGGTGGTGAACAGTAATGATCAGGTCTGATATTCAGGGGGACTTGGGTTCAAATCCCCATTTAATCACTCAGATTTTGATTTTCTATGCTTTCAAATATTCACAGGCCAATGATGGGATGATTCCTTCAAAAGACCGGACCAAATTCCTTCCCGTTTCTTGCCCCTCTCTCCAATACCAACATAGCTTTAATGATTTAATTGATGACAAGCTGTATAGTACAAAAAAGAAAACACCCCTTTTCATACAATTTTTTGCTTTGTTGTAATGTGGTGTTGCTGACTTAAATACCTTCTGCCGGTGATTATGGTTAATGTCATACTTGAAATAACATGGTTTTTTTGAAAGTGAGATATTAAATTGAGATTTTTTGAAGTTTATCCAAAAAAGTTCTAAACTTATCTTTCCTTGTAAACATTTCACATATTGGTAGACCAAACCTTCCAAGCTCATGTTTGAATTCCAACAGACACAGCATTGTAAATGCTTTTCACATTTTCATTGGAGCTTAAATAACAGAATATCCCATAATCCAGAATTTCTTCAGCAGAGAATGGTACTAAACTTATTTACGAAGCTTCATGTTCTGTAGATATGGCTCAATGTGACCTCATGCTGTTTCCTAAAGTTAAACAGAGGGTGTAAATGTGAGGAAATAAAATGTAACTTAATTCTGTTCTAAGAACAGATATTTTTATAAAAAAATTCTTATAAGCCGTCATCTCATGCGATAGAAGAACCACATATAAATTACCTTTTTTTACCTACCTCAAGTTAAGTTTATCTGTCACAGTGAAATCAGCCATACAGTCGTTAGTAAAGTTCCTGCCAGCATGGCATACCCTGTGTAGTATACTTCCTTTATTGAAAGTGCTCTACCCATATCCCAGACCTAAAACACAGGAAAGGACTAAAGTACTTAAAATGTTATATATAAGAAAAGAAAGGGAAATTAACCCACCACATACCAAAGTGGACGGATGCGATGAGAGAACACTAATGCTGACAAACAAACAACACAATATTTCGGCATATGCCTTGCTCACAAATAGAAAAACGGGCCATTAGGCTCGGAACGTGTGTGCACACCGAACGTTACCTAATTAGGTAACGTTCGGTGTGCACACACGTTCCGAGCCTAATGGCCCGTTTTTTCTATTTGTGAGCAAGGCATATGCCGAAATATTTGTGTTGTTTGTTTGTCAGCATTAGTTGTTCTCTCATCGCATCCGTCCACTTTGGTATGTGGTGGGTTAATTTCCCTTTCTTTTCATATTTATATCGCCTAGAAGCCGCTTCCATTTTCCTTAGTTGCATCATTAAAATGTTATATGACAGATATTACTATTGTCATTTGATAGAGATCGAATCAAACATCAAACATAACATTCTTTTTAGAAAATTGTGCCATTATCGTTTGAGTTTGTCAGAGTGCTACAAACAAGCCTGTAGAATGGCTTTTAGGTGGTAGCATAGTTCAGATCTATGCACCAGTATCAAGATGGTTGCCTCAGTTGAGGACTGTGAAACCTATTGAAATTGAATGAAGTTTCAGTATTGCGATGCAAGTTTGCCACAGCAGCAAGTATGGAAAATTATGTGACTTAAGTAGAAGATGCTCCTCATCCGATGGGAACATCGAGTTGTGACTCCAGCAACAGTTGAAGCCATAATGACGGAAAATGACCAAGTGAAACTGAATGAAACTGTTGCAAATTTAAACATCAGTCATGGTTCAGGCTACCACATTATGCGCATTATGTCCTAGTTTCATGTAGTGTCTGTGATTGCAGCTGACTCCTGAATAAGAGAGCTAGTTGTTGACACTCGTGATGAACATTTGCAGTGCTTTTAACAAGACGATTACTTGCAATAATTGTTACTGGGGATGAAATCTTTATTCACTTCCACAAACCAAAAAAAGAAGAAACCTATCAAAAATGGTACCATTCCTTATCTCCAAAACTGAATGAGTTTTGGGTACTATGAGCAGGGCAGGTTACACTGATTCAGGATGAAAAAGGGCATCATCTGAGAGCATTAAATTTCAAGAGGAACCACTGTCATCAGTGAATTATACTCAGAACTTCTAAACAATTATCCTCAGCCTAAAATCAAATCATACTGTTGTGGATTTCTGTCTACAGATGTTCTTTTGCAATCTTATATATATAAAAATAGACGTGTTTTTTCCTATATTTCACTTTTCAGCCACCACTACCTAGCACAGATCACTGATGTTTGTGGGTGGAAGTAGCATGGAGTTTCCTGTCGTGCACAACGTTGGCCGAATGCCGATAGCTGTGGGGATGTGGGAGATATAATGATTAAAGTTGGTCAGTGCAGGGCGTTTTCATATTTCGACCAAAAATTCGTATCTCCGTATACTTCTCTTTCCTGCCACAACTACATAACATAGACTTTTGGTGTTTGTGTGTGGTAGTAGAATCGTCTTTCCTGTCGTGCACTATGGTTGTTAGATGTCGGTAGCTATGGGGTGTGGGAGATATGGGGGTTGAAAGTGGTCGACCTGTGGCAATTTCATACTTCTGCCAAAGACAAAAGTGTCATGGTGTATCACTTTTCAGCGAAAACTATAGATCACAGATAACTGGCGTTTGTGTGTAGTAGTAGCACAGAGTCACCTTTCGATCACAACAGCGGCCGAATTTCAGAAACTGTGGTACTGTGGTAGATATGGTGGTTGTAAGTGGCCGACCAAGGATATTTTCGTATTTCGACTGTCTCCGCATATGTCACTTTTCTGCCACAACTACATAGCATAGAGCATTGGTGTTTGTGTTTGGTAGTAGAATCGTATCTCATGTAGTGCACTATGGTTGTTAGATGTCGGTAGCTATGGGGGTGTGGGAGAAATGGGGGTTGAAAGTGGTCGACCTGTGGCATTTCATACTTCTGCCAAAGACAAAAGTGTCATGGTGTATCACTTTTCAGCGAAAACTATAGATCACAGATAACTGGCGTTTGTGTGTAGTAGTAGCACAGAGTCACCTTTCGATCACAACAGCGGCCGAATTTCAGAAACTGTGGTACTGTGGTAGATATGGTGGTTGTAAGTGGCCGACCAAGGATATTTTCGTATTTCGACTGTCTCCGCATATGTCACTTTTCTGCCACAACTACATAGCATAGAGCATTGGTGTTTGTGTTTGGTAGTAGAATCGTATCTCATGTAGTGCACTATGGTTGTTAGATGTCGGTAGCTATGGGGGTGTGGGAGAAATGGGGGTTGAAAGTGGTCGACCTGTGGCATTTCATACTTCTGCCAAAGACAAAAGTGTCATGGTGTATCACTTTTCAGCGAAAACTATAGATCACAGATAACTGGCGTTTGTGTGTAGTAGTAGCACAGAGTCACCTTTCGATCACAACAGCGGCCGAATTTCAGAAACTGTGGTACTGTGGTAGATATGGTGGTTGTAAGTGGCCGACCAAGGATATTTTCGTATTTCGACTGTCTCCGCATATGTCACTTTTCTGCCACAACTACATAGCATAGAGCATTGGTGTTTGTGTTTGGTAGTAGAATCGTATCTCATGTAGTGCACTATGGTTGTTAGATGTCGGTAGCTATGGGGGTGTGGGAGAAATGGGGGTTGAAAGTGGTCGACCTGTGGCATTTCATACTTCTGCCAAAGACAAAAGTGTCATGGTGTATCACTTTTCAGCGAAAACTATAGATCACAGATAACTGGCGTTTGTGTGTAGTAGTAGCACAGAGTCACCTTTCGATCACAACAGCGGCCGAATTTCAGAAACTGTGGTACTGTGGTAGATATGGTGGTTGTAAGTGGCCGACCAAGGATATTTTCGTATTTCGACTGTCTCCGCATATGTCACTTTTCTGCCACAACTACATAGCATAGAGCATTGGTGTTTGTGTTTGGTAGTAGAATCGTATCTCATGTAGTGCACTATGGTTGTTAGATGTCGGTAGCTATGGGGGTGTGGGAGAAATGGGGTTGAAAGTGGTCGACCTGTGGCAATTTCATACTTCTGCCAAAGACAAAAGTGTCATGGTGTATCACTTTTCAGCGAAAACTATAGATCACAGATAACTGGCGTTTGTGTGTAGTAGTAGCACAGAGTCACCTTTCGATCACAACAGCGGCCGAATTTCAGAAACTGTGGTACTGTGGTAGATATGGTGGTTGTAAGTGGCCGACCAAGGATATTTTCGTATTTCGACTGTCTCCGCATATGTCACTTTTCTGCCACAACTACATAGCATAGAGCATTGGTGTTTGTGTTTGGTAGTAGAATCGTATCTCATGTAGTGCACTATGGTTGTTAGATGTCGGTAGCTATGGGGGTGTGGGAGAAATGGGGTTGAAAGTGGTCGACCTGTGGCATTTCATACTTCTGCCAAAGACAAAAGTGTCATGGTGTATCACTTTTCAGCGAAAACTATAGATCACAGATAACTGGCGTTTGTGTGTAGTAGTAGCACAGAGTCACCTTTCGATCACAACAGCGGCCGAATTTCAGAAACTGTGGTACTGTGGTAGATATGGTTGTAAGTGGCCGACCAAGGATATTTTCGTATTTCGACGAAAGGCATGTGTCTCCGCAGATTTCACTTTTCTACCACGACTACATAGCATAGAGCATTGGTGTTTATGTGTGGTAGTAGAATCGTGTCTGTTGTCGTGCACTATGGTTGTTAGATGTCTGTAGCTATGGGGGTGTGGAAGATATGGGGGATGAAAATGGTCGACCTGCGGCAATTTCATATTTCTGCCAAAGACGCATGTGTCACGGTGTATCACTTTTAAGTGAAAACTATCAATCGCAGATCACTGGCGTTTGTGTGTGGTAGTAACACAGAGTCTCCCATCGATCACAACGTTGGCCGAAATTCGGTAACTGTGGGAGTGTGTGAGATATGGTGTTTGAAATTGGTCGATCATGAATATTTTCGTGTTTCATCCAAAGACTTGTGTGTATCCGTAAATTTTACCTTGCTGCCGGAACTACATAGCGCAGAAGACTGGTACTTGTGTGTGGTAATAGTATCGAGTCTCCCATCGTGCACTAGGGTGGTTAGATGTCTATAGCTGTCAATATGAATTCTTTACAATCACGAACGAAGTCGTGGGTACCAGCTAGTATGATAATACAAGGCTTCCATTATGCCCACAAAACAGTTGTGACAATTCTGAATATCTTCCTCATTTATCATATTCAGGAGATATTTTTTTTTTATCTGCTTTACGTCTCTCTAACAGCGAGGTCTTTAGAGACGGGAAAGGATGGGGGGCAAGGAATGGGAAGGAATTCGGCCATGGCCTTTTAAAGGAAGCATCCCGGCATTTGCCTGGAGTGATTTGGGAAACCATGGAAAACCCAAATCTGGATGCCCGGACAGGGATTCGAACCGCCGTCCTCCAAAATGTGAGGCCTGAACGCTAGCCGTTACACCACCACACTCGGTCAGGAGATTTTGCCCCAAGTGATTTCCATATCTTTGGAAGTAATGGAAGGCAATACATAAGACATCTAATGGCTGCATGGTCTATAGATAGATTTTCTTTCTAAAGGAATTCATGCACTCAGCTGGGGGGGGGGGGGGGGCATTGAAAAGCTATACAGCATTGAACCACTTGGGCAGAGCAATACTTGCACACAACAAATGAAATCTTTTTGGTGAACATACAAATAAACTGTAGTTACTCTAATCAACAAAATCATCGTATTGTATAAATATTCATTCATATGTTTGGAACACAAAATGTTAAATCACTTATTGATCATGTATTAGACAAAGTCAATTTTAATATTAGCTTGAAGTATTCTTATGCTAAGTCTCTACAATATATAACCACTACTTACCGCAGTCCAAGGCAGGATAGCGTCGAAATACAGACAGACACGTACACACACCGAGCCTTAAAATTTCTGGGTTCGTATCGCTCATTCAACAATAGAGTTAGCTGCATTATGTTGTGTCAAAGTTTTTATTGATTTTTGTGCAGACTGTTTAGTGTCTATAATGATCCAAAAGGAGTCAGCTCGGGTATGCAACATTACTGTGGCTCTCATATGACATGTTAGATCTTTAGTAATTTGTCAGGCTACTTTTGCCAATGCATAGTGAAGAGTTTATTCTCATTTTGAGTTAAATGACATTATATTATGTCATAGCCTAAATTTTGTTAATAAATGACTAAAATTTGTTGAAAGAGTTGCGAGCTAGTATCAATCCAACAGTAAAGGCTATTTAAAATCATTTTCTCTCAGTTTTCAAGTGATAAGTAGGACTAAGCAGTAAAATTCGATCATAATGATTTTTAAACGTTGGCGATATATAGAAAATTTCCTATTTTGAATAGAAAACCTTACATTCATGTTCAGAGATGCAGAAGGTCATAACGATTAAACCAAGATGGGACACTTTTGGGGTAGAAAATAGTACAGATGAGATATTTGATTATGAAGTTGAAATTCAAGCAGTGTCTCAAATATCGGGGGGGGGGGCAGTTAAATAATTTCTAAGCTCTCAGTTTTCATGCTACAGAAAAGATTTATAGTTTAAAAGATGTGTTGATTTTAAAGTACATTATGTAAAAATTTGAAATCTGTAGGTACAAGTTCAATTATAAGGAAAGCGAAAATGACTCATCCATCACTCACCAAAGTTGAAGACAGCGATGGGAGAAGAACATATATATTTCGGTCTTAAACCTTCTTCATGCTAAAGAGAATGAGTCATGTGGTTCGCCAAAGTTTCCTGAAACTTGGTGTGTGCAAGTTTTTATGAGCAAGTTTTTGAAAAAATGCATGCAGTACTTTGGCCAGAATAGGAAAATGAAATTAACTGCATTTACGAATAAAAAAAATGGTGGTAACTGATCGTGAAGGTTGGAAACAGATTCGAAACAAGAAAATTACAACTATATGAAGGAGATTAGTTAATGGCTACACAACTTCATACTATATTGAAAATTGCATTCTGAAACATTTAAAAATATTTTAGCTCAATAGCATCAGTACTTTGGGAGATATAGGAAATAGTAAGTTAAAATTAAGGAGAAGTTTAGGATGTCACTAAGATAGAAAATAGTAAACAAGACGATTTATATACTAAAATATCCGAAATGACAAGGAGATCATTTTTAACTAAGAATAAACACCTTAGCTCACATACTGAACAAGGGAGAGAAGATTTAGCATGTAAAAATAATGTATCCACTCTTTATAGCCACTTCAGACACTGTGGACTGCTGCAATGGAATTTAGTGGGATCACTTCCTATGACGCATCTGTAACCTGAATTCGCTGCAAGGGCCGCACAGCTATATTGGTCCCAGAGCAGTGTAAACGGAATCACAGTCAGAACAGTCTAAATATGTCTGAAGGAAATGTCTTATTTAGTGTGGGGAAGGATGAAAATTTGGTGGAAATAGTGTGTATTAGTTTGCATTTATGAAATTTCTTCATCACTGTATAAGGACGAATCTGTGAAAAACAATATTTGGAAGAGAAATGGTTGAATTCATTGAGAGATAAGATAAAAAATACAATACAATCCACCCTAAGTTTATTCATATTGTTTATTATCTTTGTGTCATTTGGTATTAAGTCTTTATGATTATGGAAACATTCATAAGGTACAAGTTACTTCGGGACACACGTTCAAATGTAATTAAAACTTTGTTTAACAATTATGTTGTAATACTGATTCTAACAAATATGATAAAAATATTCTGACAAGTCCCACTATTATTATTATTTTTACTTCCATAGAAATAGAAGGGTAGTATTTGCAATATCAGTATCTAGTAACATGACAACCTTGCCACGGTGTTATCCCTACATCTGTGAAGTTGTTTGAGTATTCTGTGAACAAGCCTCTCACAGGAAACCTATCACCATGTGCAAAACAACCACCCTTTGCTAATGGTCCAAGATTTTCAGTTGATCATTGTTTATTTTTATTTTAACATTAAGATTAATTATTTTTTTCTTGGAATGTTTCTCTAAGTAAACTGCGTAAACAGCAAGTAACAATAACCAAATAATCCAATGTTTCTGGCTTAGTACCGATCGGCGAATAAAATATGTGAAACATTTGCCTTAAAAGAGCAAAGGAATTGGACATTAGTTGAAAATAGTTTCTTTAGTGGCAGTCCTTGCAAACTCAATGTTTAATGTAATCAAGGCCTATCGCCTGCAAAAAATCAAATTTTGCAGCTTAAATGCAAGAGAAAAATAATTTTCTGATAACTCTTTTGCCAGAAATTCTATTGTCACCTTCTTCCTTGTATAGCAATGAAAATGAATTTGTAGTTCATATCCACTACAGAAAGAACTTCTTGTAATCTTTCAACAAATTCCTATTGATGAATGTCTTGAGACACACTCAATCACTTTTTTTGAAAAACAGAATCGGTTTCAACCTTTTTCTCGTATAATTTTTTCATCTTCAATTTCTTCTAACATTAAATAAAACGACAAATTGGGATCACTTTCAATATCGGGGTCACTGATCGACTGACACTACAGGAAGTGCCAACTACAGTAGAACTCCAATTATCCGAATCGCTTTTTTAATTAAGACTGAAACGTACTGCGATAAAGCTTCCCCTCTTTTATAAAAACCAACCCAAAGTTTGGATGACTGCAGCATTGTTTACAGAGTGGTATGGTGATATTTTAATCTCTGAAGTGCAAAAGCACCAAAAAAACCCTTTGAAAAGAAGGCATTTTCAACATACATACAATAATTAATTAAAATAGACCCTTTTTCGGGAAAAATCCGATTATCCGAATTTTTGACTATCCGAATGGGGTCCGGTCCCAATTGATTTGGATAATTGGAGTTCTACTGTATGTGCCTGATTTTGCATTGGAAGTCCATTCCAGAAGTCCTATTTTGCATATGAAATACAGAGTTCCACCTCCACAAATCACAAGTGCACCGTTCTTTGTGCCTGATAGTGGCCTTTTCTTAATACTCTGTAATAATTCAAGTAGAAAGACACAAAACATTTTTAACTAATAAATAAATGCTTAGTATAAAAAAATAATATATTATTGTGAATTACTACAAACATCTGGCCCCAGCCATTACTCACATAAGAGAAATGAGAAAAATATTAGATACTTGTAAAGATATGCAGTTGAGATTCCATTCAATAAATTTGCATTGAGGGTTAAGTTTTATTCAAAGTTGGAACATATGAATTTCCCAGTAATAAACTATTTGAACTCTAGCATTTTTACCATAAGTATGCATCATCTTTGTCCTTATTACTAAGTAGAAATTAAGTAACCCAGTTTGAGGATAGCTTAGAAGAATTTTGTTATAAGCCCAAAATCCAATCAGACTAAGATATATAGAAAGAGTAATTGTCCAGAGGTGGATTGAGCATTTTTTGGTCACAATAGGAATTTGAAAATAGAGCAAGCTAAAAATTAAATCATTAAAAATGTGATGGAATATACTAAAAAAAAATAATTATTACTGAAATAAAACAATATGTCTTCAGTACCTGATACCATTGCTTCCAAAACTTACCAAGTGTCTGATACCATTACAAGAATGATAAGCCACAGGAAATGCAATCATTGCCTTTGCAGCCATGATTATCGTTGGATCTGGATGAATATCTTGAAACCACATGATATAATCTGTGAACTGGTACGGTGATACCAAGGAACCTAGGAATAAAAATTGTATGCACATGATATGGTATAAGAGTTCAACCTTTTATTATAGTTAATAAGGTCAGCTATCATTTAATTACTAGATGTATGTCCTAAGTGTCCAAATCTGTTGATGCATATGCCACCTAAATAAACACAAGTTTCTGCCACTGTTTTTAAGGAAGCAAGTACTCAGTTTAAAAATAGTGTGGCATAGTATTATTTGTATCACAGTATTGTATGATATTCTGAATTAGCATCACATTTACCTTTCCTAGGACTTTTTCAATTGCTCCTTCTATGTTGGATGGGTATTAGGGCGTGTTAATTTGTAGGGCAAAAATAAAAATTTGTGATTTCTGTGAATGAGGGGGTCCAAAAACTTGCCTTTTGATGTGTAATATCCAAATTTAAAAGAGTTTTCCTTATTCATAAAGATTTAGCTTGGTAAATTTGCGCTTGATTATAATCTGTATAGAAATTTCCAAAAAAAAGGGATAACTTAATATAAACTTCGGCAAAATTTCCTCAAAAAGTGGTTTAATGAACTCAAACAATTGTATTTAAATTTTGTCTTTATTATCAAACACTGTAAACACATTATAAGAAAAGTTAAATGCTTCAACCAACAATATTCATCAAATCTTGCTTCGATTCATTCCTAGACATCATTCTTCTGCTTGCTTCCTGGCCTCTAATGAATCCTTCTCGTTTCTCATGAGTATAAACTTCACTAGAAGCCTCTGTTACTTGTTTCACACACCTCTCTATGGACTGTCCATGACATGGCCACTTTGGAACTTGCATTGGCTCTTCAAGAAACTTTTTTATTTCTGATATTTTGAGTTTACAGTAAGTGGAGGTTCATATACTTCTTCTGACCAGTCTATCGGTTCCAAGAGGGAAGTTGTATTTTGGTTTACTGCAGGTGTTTTCCTAGGCCAAACAGATAGGTCGCCTGGAGTATCATCATCTTCATTCCTTAATTGAATTATCTTCTGGACCCCAGATTTTCGTTCTTCTTGGTCTTCCGAGCATAAAAGTGTCTGAAGCATCATTTCACTAAATTCAAACCATGAAGAATGTTGGATTGTTGGCAAAACGATATCTGCTACTGCATTCTTCTGATATTTTAGAAGCTTCAATTGATAAAGAATATGGAGAGGTCCTTCTACCCAAGAGAATTTTGATTTGATTGTAAACCAGCAGGGATAGTAAACACCAACAATATATTCCACAAGCAGTTGTAACTTCTTCAAGTTATTGCCTTTAAGGCCATGTTTTGAAACCCATATGCGACAAATTCTATTGCAGATGTTAACCACCGAAAGTGGCTTACAGGACCAATTTCTAATAATACCAGATCAGTTGGAAGTCCACCTGTCCTTATGGTCTGAGTTATCCTGTAACCAAAATCCTGATCTGTAGAGAGATCGTTGACTACAGTGTCACTCAATGGAACCAAAGATTCTGGAAAAGCTATTCCTACAAATGAGGGATTGATTTCAAATTCTGCTGCAGCATCAAGCATATTGCCTATCTTACCACTCCACTTGTTGTTAGACGAAGTTTTTCCATCCAACTCTGTGATCAAATGCCGCAAAGGTAGCTCATTAGTATGAAGAGCGCAAACCAACGAGATGAGTTTATGATTCAGCTTTACCTCAACCCAATGCATGACTCCTCCTTACCATCCAGTGTTAACATTCGTTGAGTCACCATTAATAGCCTGCAAACTTTTATCAAAGCTTTAAAAAAAAAAAAAAAAAAAAAAAAAAAAAAAAAAAAAAAAAAAAAAAAAAAAAACCTATAAGATGGTTAGCAATAACTTCAGCAGGTTTCCTTTTCGTTAAGTCTTTGTCTGGAGTAAAATGGCAAAGATAACTTCCACCTGGCTCACTGCAAACAGCGTAATGCTCTTCTTACACTATACCTGGAAACTGATTACTTGAGTTATCAGCTTGCAACGAAACTTTAGTGGAATCTTGGCGTCCATCAAAGAAGATAAATTCGATATTGCCTGTCCGGCGTTGAACATGGAACTCTTCATCAAGTGATTTCATAACTTTTTCTTGCACCCTGTTTATTTTATTGTGATCAACCACAAGTCTCCTGTCTCTTTCAGTTATTAATCCAGCATCCAAAAATGCAGCTATTGTTATGGCAGCTGCAGCACGCAGACCAACACCATGCCTAATACTTTGCAATGCAACATTGCACAATTGTAATATATTATACTGACTTGTACTTGAATTAGAAGGTACATCAGACTCATCACGTGGAATTTGCAAGGGATCTTCAGATAGCTCATCTGTAAAGTCAGTTAGCTCTTCATTTTCGTCGGAGAAAAACTTAATTTGTTTGAAATGTTAACTCTTCCTTCCTTTTTTGTTCATATTCAGAAATCCTTCCTAATTCATCTTCTTGCCTCTTCTGCTTTTTAATTTATCTTCTGTGCTCAGGTAGATCTGGTAATCCAATTTGATGCTGTCCAACAGATCCAACCTTCTCTCTTTGACTCTTAATAAATACTAGTTCTTTGACAGGGATCTTCATATACTTAGAACAAGAGCAGGAGATGTGCACTTCATGTTTACAATCAGCAGCACCTGGACATCCACTCTCAAATTCTGAACATAGCTGAATTGAGGATGTCAAAGAGCTTGTATAACGTTGCTATGAAAGCCTCTTTCACTTCCAGTTTCCCTCCTCCAAGTGATATGTTTTTGGCATTTTCCCAGTTTTCTACTATTTTCTTCAGGACTGTGACTCTCAAATTTAAAATTGGTAACACAAAAGAGCTGTTTGCTCGTTCCCACTGTTCAATCACTTTTAGATAAATATCCTTTGCAAGATTGGCTGCTGGGTAATTTCTGATATTCTCTCTGCTCTGCTCTCTTAGTAGAAGCCCATATCTTAGAACATCACGCAGAGTTGGTAGTTCGGAAGGCAGCATTTCTCGACCAGTTCCAATTAAATTACTCATGTGAGTGGATGTTGCCAGTCTTGACTTCCTTTTCTTATCTATGGTTCCGAACTTTTATATATTACAAGTGGAAGAAATTATTCATTACTGGAAAAAGAAGATATAGAAAATGTCACTATTTGTATGATATTAATAAAAATACACTCAGCTGCAAATGAGTATTGCTCAGTTTAAAAACTTTTACGAGTGAAACAATTTTTTTTACAGATATTGTAGTCTTGTATATGTATATTCTTAAACTTAGAGCAGAAGTAAAAACAAAATAATGATAAGAAAGCACTTTTTGAGTGAAGACAGTTTGCTGCGATTTTTACATGAAACGGGGAAATATCACGAAATTGAAGTAGCTATTTACCAAGCAAACCAATGTAGTTGCTAGTACATGTAAATATATTTGTGAATAGCTAACCAAAACACAACTTTTTGACTCCCCTCATTTTTTGAAAAAGGAAGTGGAAAAATTCGACACGCCCTAATGGGTATTACTGTGTGCTTCAGTGAATTTGAAAGCTTAACTACTATCAGTGACTCCCATTCCAGATTCGCCTTGACTGAGTTCAGACAAATCATGCCCGACATCACTTTGGAGTAGGTGAAACTGATAGTCACATTGAATTGATTTTTTTTTTTAAAGAGGATAGGCACCATAAACAAAAACCTTGTCCTCCAGCTTGGTGATTCTACTACAGACCATGTCGCTGCTAAAAATCCCAGTGCCAAGCCTCCTACGTTTTAAAAAATGGACTGCTGTAAACAAAGATTAACCAATCGAGAACCTGGAATCTATGGATATGACAAGTGATAACATTAATGTCCACATTGAAGTATTTCATGATATTTTACACTAGAATAGGAAATAGAAAAGCATGTTTCTGTTAGTTGTTATTAATGCCAGAATTCATTAAAAAAAAATTACTCACAAATAGGAATGTATGGGAAGAAATAGTGAATGATAGTAGTAGATGATTCATAAAATTGTGTAAACAGTATTAGCTTAATCAATTCCAGAATGACACCATTGTTTTTCTACTTAAGATTTGCCAAAAAGAGAAACCTAAAGGATTACTAAAGAAATTTATAACATATTAATAATCTGTCATCTCTGGGATCGTTAGGAAAGCTAAGAAAAAAAAACCTGGGCAGCATGACAAAGGATGGTTAAAGTGAGAAATGGAGGCACAAAATTGGGAAAAAAATAGGCATATCACAAATAGTTTTAATACCTGTGACAATGAACAAAGAAAAGCATGTCAAAGGTTTTGTGATATGGTACAGAAAGAAGTATTTAAACTGAAAGATGAATACAGGGAGGAAAATGTAGTGAAATTATAATTTAATAGGTCGTTCAAAACCAAGAACAGTGTGAAAAATTGTGAAATCACTGATACCATATATAAGAGAGAAAATCATGATGAATTCAACTGGTCGAATTATATGGAAGTAATACTGAATATACAGGGCGTTCGCCGGAAAACGCTACCCTCCCAGTCTGTTGCCGTCGGCAACTTGCTCGGTCATTGGAGCCAGCTGTTTCCGCCAAACGGCACCGTGAATCACCGCACTGTTTAACACCTCCGCTGCTCCAACAGTGCAGTGCAGTGACCCTTACATTGTTAAGAACGGTTTCTTTGCATTGTAGATAGTTTGTCTCTTATTAATCAGTGTTGTGAATAAACGTTTCTTTGCGGTTTGGCTGGTTTGGGGCTTCATACTCTTATTAATCTGTACCGTGTTTGAGTGTGAGTAAAATTATGGTACGTTACAGTTTGCAACAAAGAATATTTCTCTACGATACATATGTGAAGAAGAAGTCGTTTAAAAAGTGTCGCAGTAAATTTCGTTGTGAATTTCCTGGCGCTTTACTGCCAGCTAAATCAACAATTCTGCGTCTGGTTAAAAAAGTAAGAGAAACGGGTTCATTTTTTAACAAAAAGAGACTGTCGGTCAACCGTATTCTCACAGAGGAGAAAATTGACGATATCGCTTTTCGACTAGAACAGTCACCCAAAAAATCATTAAGTCAGTTAGGGCAGCGTGTGTCTCGAAATATGTTCAGAAGATTTGAAATGTGCATTACACAAGAGGGTCAACACTTCCAGCATCTTTTATAAGGTAAGCTAATGAATTACGTCACATTTAAATGCTTAGCACACAAGTTTATGAAGTTTATGAAGCGTAATTATTATGAAATAGTCCGCGGCCGACGGTCGAACAATGCCGGAAACTGAGCGCTCGCTCGCCGGGAGCAGTTTCTTCCTTGTAGCGCTAACAGTGGGTTGCGTTTCCCGGCGAACGCCCTGTATATTTATACATATCTGACCTAATTTAGAAGTGAAATTATGAACCAAAATAGGAAAAAAAAAAAATATTTACAGTAGAGGAAGATGGAAAGGTATTGGGAAAAGTGGAAAGTTGCTGGTCCTAACGGTATTCTGGGGGATCTGTTTCAATATACACCTTATATTCTTAGAATTATTGTGCTCAGACCTGGTATTCAAGAGAATGTAAGTTCCTATCCCTATCCAGCCATCCCGATTTCAGTTTTTCATGGTTTCCTGAAATCGCGCCAGGTGAATGATTGGATGGTTCCATCAACAGGCCAGGCCTGAATTCCTTCCCATTCCTTGTCCTCTTCCATCTTTAATAACATTGACGTTGGCATTGACATGGATTACAAAGTGGGTTATATCAGTCCAGTAGTTAAATAAATAAAAAAAAGTTTGTTCAGCTGTGGTTTCAACATTACAGTTGTCATGGGAAGCCTTAGAAAATAAAGTCAGTTTGAAGAGTTGAAAGAGCAACATGGATTTGGATCTGGAAGATCATGTGTGGATAATTGTTGTGCCTTAAAAAGTCTGTGATTTTGTAGACTAATGACACCATCACAATCGAATTATTACGGTACATAAAGAAAGAACGTAAAATTCACAAAATCTATACAAACAACTTTACAAAGACAATGTCAGCCATTTTAAAAGTTGATTTGGGATGAATGACCCCTTTTCTGTAAATGAGGAATTAAGACAAGAATGCTGTCGTTGGCCGATGCTTTTTGAAGTGTACTTGAGTTCAGCTTTGAAGCAATGGATCAAAAATTTAGTAAAAAAAGATGTTCATTAGTTTTTGCTTGATACATGCTCGAATGTACAAAATTCCGAAGTTTATGGTTATCTGATGACAGTTTTATTAAAATACATTTTTTAGTTTTTGTATGATCCATATATGGACAAAAATTCCAAAAATTAAGGTTTTAGTCTCTATTATTGGGAACTGTTGCACTAATGGAATGAAAAATATCTTTTATATTAACCAATGACAAAAGCTACCATTTGAAATATGTTAATTATTTTTTGCTAGATGCATGCACAGAGAGCACAAAATCAAAAAATTCTGGTTTTGGCCTCCATTTGGAACTATGTATCTGATCGCGAAGAAAAATGTACTGTGTGTTAACTGATGTGGTAAGTTATCACTGTTTATAGTTTCATTTAAATCTACTCGTTAGGTTTTGTTTGACGTGTGTACAGACAGACAAAAATTTCAAAATTTACAACTTTAGCCCATGTATCATCAGGAACAATGGTACTAGTCAGGATAAAACATATTATATATGTTGACTGACGACATAAGCTGTCAGTATGCACATCTGTTGAGATCTATATGTTATAATCTTTGTGTGATGCACAGACAGAAAAAATTCCAAATTTTACTTCTTTGGCATGTCTAGTGTGGGTAATTTATTTCAAAATTATTTTGAAACAAATTTTATGCACAGAGAGATTTCTACAATTTTATTACATGCAGTGATTACAACTTTGTGTGCATAGTGTATTTTTAGTGAAGAGATCAGCTACTATGTGGAACTGTGATACAATAATGATGATGCATGAGTCAAGATGTTGGACACAGAGTACTCAAACTATGTTTGTATATCTTTCAGCAATATTACATTATATTCTTCGTAGTGTAAGATGAGGTTATATCCTGTCCCCTTTATTATTTAACATCTATTCAGAGTATATCGTTTGGGAGGCACTGAGTGATGTGGAGATGGGAGTATTGTTGAATGGGAACTGGATAAACAATATTCGCTACGCAGATGACTGAGTCATTTTTGCAGACAGTCAGGAAAGTTTCCAATATCTAGATATATTATAGAGAGTGTGTCACAAAGCAGCCACGAATATGGACTTGACATTAATATAAACAGGACAAAAGTAATGGTCATTGGCAAAAACAACTCCCAATACCATATTATGATTAACCAGAAGACCATTGAATGTGTGTCAAGGTATACGTATCTTGGCACCACAGTAAATAGCCAATGGAATCCATCTGATGAAGTAAAGTCACGTGTTGGTAAAGCCAGGGCTACTTTCAATAAAATTAATAATCTTTTTAAAAGACATAATTTATCAATTGCCACGAAGATGAAACTCCTGCGCTGCTGTGTGTTCTCTGTGTTGTATGAAACGTGGACATTAATGGAAACTATCAGTAAAAGGTTAGAAATTTTTGAAATGTGGCTGTATCGAAGAATGTTCAGAATATCATGGACAGATCACACCACAAATGCTGAAGTGCTCTGTAAAATGAAAAAAAGATATGGAAATATTGATCACCGTAAAAACACAGAAGCTACAGTAGCTTGGCCACATCATGAGGAACAATAGCCGTTAATGAACTCTTGCAGTCTGTTCTCCAGGGGAAAATACCAGGAAAGAGAAGTGCTGGTAGAAGAAGAACTTCCTGGCTAAAAAATCTGAGAACATGGAACTCCAAGACAACTATGGAGCTAATCTGGGCATCAGGCCGACATCCGGAATGGATAGGTACCAGAAGAAGAAGATCTGTTCTGCGAGTCTGGTGTACACTTTTTCCTTTCTGTTGATGAAAAGAGACAACAAACACAATGATATTTTCATTGAAAGGATATTTATATTTAACGCCCATGGCGTGCACACTAGCTCAATTTTAAATCATAATCATAGAATTCAGTTACACAGTGTTTGGTTTAGATTTTGTGTAGTAAGATGAACTTTCTTGCACAGTGTTTGATCAAGAAGATTGTTAATACTAATGCAACATGCCTCAACATATCATTTCTGTTAAGACAGAAAACAAATACATAAACAACATTTCATACCTGCCAACTTTTACAGTTCTGCTATAAAATGAATGGAAAGATGCTGTATTTTATGGTTGTATGGGTGGACTGTGTTATTTTACTTATTTCCAATCTAAACTTCGATCATCTAGGTGTGATATTTACATGAAACTAGATTATTGCGGTTCTTATGGACAGTTGTGGTAGGTTTCTAATTTCTTTCATGGCTGCAAGTGCTCTTTTATGTGCATTGAAGTTTCTATCAATTGACTATATTTTACTGTAGTCAATAATTAATTGGTAGGCCTGCTATTTCTGAAAGTCGAATCAGCAATCATTTCAGTATAGTTTTCCTTCACTTCAGGATAATCCAGCATGCGACGTATCGCTAGCTGGTAATTTTTGTGGAATATATGTATAACTGTGATGCAACTTTGAATAAGAAATAGTAATACCAGATATTTAAGGAATCATATTCCATAGAATTTCTGTGTATGTTAAAATCAAGAAAAGGGAGAAAAATTGTGGTGTTTTATTTGATGATATATTAAAATGGTTCATAGCCAATCATGTGAAGTGTGGTAAACATATTGTGAATTAAAAATCAAAGCAAAAAAACCACAAAATCAACACTTTTTGCCTAGTTCTTACCAATATTAAAGTTAAGATATCAACTGCAAAGTTTTTCTTGAAAATTATGTTTTGTCAACATGTAATATGAAGTAAGTGGGTATAATTTCACTTAAATATGCTGTTTACAAATTTATGGATGTTTAGTTCATGGTCAGTTAAATGTAGAGTTAAAATTTTATGGTCCAGGGTCTTTAAGGAAAAACAAATTTAAGAGTTGCCAGGTATTCACATCTGGTAATGTTTTCTGAAAATCTGCTGTTATAAAAATTAAGCTTTAATACAGTTTTTCCTGAAATAAAGTAGTAGTATGGATTTTTATGGTAATGCTGTGTTACAAAGTAAATTACCTATTCCAATTGCTGTAAGGTATGCTCCAAGTGCAACTCCTGTCACTCTGTGGGATATTGAAAGAGCCATTGTGAGCTGTTTTTGGTATATTGTGAGGTGAGGTGACAGTGGACGCTGCAATCTTGCATTCTTCTCAAAGAAACTTTCTTTCGTAGTAGTATCAACCTGCGTCGGCTTGAGCACAATATTCCTGCTCCTTAAAATATATAAAGAACATTAATATGATCATAAAATGTGATTTAGTCTGTGAAATGAGACATTCCATGTCAACTCAACACACAAGCTTAGGTTTTTATGAAATTTGGCAAAAGTGTACTATTCATATAGACTTGGAAAAATACCAAGTTAAATCAAGATATATACAATACTTTTTTTAAATACAGCTATGTTAAATTTTCAAAAATTTGCCGCAAAACTGCAAATGAACCTTTTTAAATTGCTCTAGAAATAGATGTCCCCAAAGTTTTTCGTACTATGCCGCCTCTCCCTTCTGTCAAAAGATAACTTCCCACACACTCCCCTCCTCAGCAACAATTTTATTATTAATAGGGTAAATGCCTACTTTTCAGTACCAACAATGTCATCTCAGAGGAAAATCACTACATATGTGATAGAATACAAGTTTTCAATTCCTAAGAGGTGGGAGAGATGTCATTTTACAGCATTTCTCGTGCCCTTTCCTGTGGTATAGCATATTATTCATTAACACAATGTTTTGTTGTTGGAAAAATCTAAAAAAAAAAAAAATTAATTTAAAAATTACATATTTTAAAATTTATACCATGTGTCAAAATGCGAAATTTATTGTTATGTTTTCGCCTTGATATGTGTATTTCTAATGTGCAGTAACTAGGCCTCGTTACATTATTGTTCATGCACTTAATACAAATAACTTAATAAACCTTGTACTAATTCCAAACTTCCTTTATTAGGATTATTCACAAATAAAAATAGATCACTACTAACCAGCAATCGAACATCAACCAATGATCAGCTTATGCCGCATCAGCTCACTCCATTGTTCTTACTTAATTTTTTTTCTTTAAAACATTGCAGCTCAAAGTAGGGTCTAACTGCTTGTAATTTGACACATGGGTATTTAGTATTGTTTTAAATCATCCAGTAAAATATAAGTGTGGGATAGTAATGCGTTCAATGTTAAAATAATATTAAACTAAAGCTTGTTTTTCATTCATTCCCTGTGTACAACTGAATAATACAAGAATGTTAATGTTTACATTTCAGTGAAAATAAATATGAGCACTAACCTGAAGAAAGAGTATAACAATTAGTCTAAAGTAAAACTTTTAATTAAGTTCTCCTTTGTTTGTGCATTACAATTTTTCAAAATTCGACCTATGAATCACAGTCTAGAATTTGCACTGTTATGCCTAAATACATCAGAGAATTGATTAAAAATAACTGAACCATTTACTTTGTACTCCTCAAATGCTGAATTCTTTTTGTAAGTTATAAACATCGTCTTGCATTTTTTACAATTCTGTGTGTAAGTTGCCATTCATCACACTATGCCGAAATAACGTCCAGAGCGTGTTGAACTTCCAAGTAGTCGACTGAATTCATTTCAGATAACTGTATCAGTGAAAAATCTTGAACTGTTATTCACATTACCTCTGATATCGTATATATATATATAAAGAAGTGGTCCTACTCAACTTCAGTGAGGGATGCCGAAACTAGCAACTAGGTTAGAAGAGGAGACGTCTCCATCAATGATGACATACTGTGACTGACCAGTTAGAAAATTTCATATCCATTCATATGCTCAAATCTTCACTAAAAGGCAGTTATGTTACAGATTCAAAGGCTGTATGAAAATCAAAAAGAAATAGCATTGCAACTTGTGATCCAGCATCCATATTTTTTTGTTGCCGATGGCTCATCGATGTTGAGGTCATTAGAGGCAGGAAAGTGCTGGAGTTAAAGGAGTACAGCCATTGCCTTTGAAGGCACTATCCCGGCATTTGCCTAGAGTGATTTTGGGAAACCATCAAAACTTAGATCTGAATGGCCAGAATGGGTTTCAACTCATGTCCTCCCTGATGGGAGGCCAGAGAGTTACTGTGCACCACGCTTGGTCCAAAATCTGTGTTGGTTCAGTATAAGCAATTTATTTTCACCTAGAAAATTCATAATGTTTTAGCATATAATATTCACCAGAACTCTATTACAAAACAGATGTTATAGATATGGGTCGACAGTTTCTAGGAACCCTTTGATTTTCTTTCAGTGCAATTTTCCAGTCAGAAGGTATCGTAGGCAGTGGCGTAGCTAGGTCAACAAGGGCCCCGGTGCAAAAAAATTATTTTGGGCCCTCAGGCCAGACGGGCAACCTATTTTTTGCTTTGTGTGCTGGTAGGGGCCCCCTGAACTGAGGATGGGGGCCCTTGAATTGTTCTTTAGGGGGCCTTGAGCAGTGGTTGGGCCCCCCCCCCTGAGCAGCGAGGGCCCTTAGTGAGGGGCTCCTGTGTTCTTAGACGACAGTAGAGTAAAAAAAAAAAAAAAAAAAAAAAAAAGGTCGCCAGTTTGCCGTGAAGGCCCGTTGGCCCTCTAAACTGCGCTTGAGGGCCCCTAAACGTGCGCTTAAGGGCCCCTTGAGGTATGCTTGGGGGCCTCCTGAGCACGAGGGCCCCGGTGCACTGCACCGCCTAGCCCCATAGTAGCTACGCCTCTGATCGTAGGATGCCTTGGTACCCATCTAGGTGTAAAGGGGGGGGGGGGAGAGTGGAGGGTGCAAACTGGGGCACCCATTTTATGGATGACCCTCTTTTTTAAGCTCCACTACTACCCTGCGGAGTGTCAATGGTTGCATTCTATATGAAGGGGTGGACCCCTACAGCTGATGGCCCGTGGCATTCGTCCATCCTGAGGCACCCTGTTATGCCACTGCTACTCATAAAGGATCCATCTTGCAGCAACATGAAAAAAGGGTATGTTATCCTTATCTCCATCAGTGAATGAATTATTGAATTCGATGTGAAGTATGTTAGCTTTGTTGTGGCTTTCATTAACTTCACGGGTCTACTGGAGATCACGATTCCGGAACAATAACATAGTGTCTGCGCGGAGTAGTGGAATTGTGTGTAGGATTTTTTATGTAATTTTCATCGTTATGTTTGTGTGAGCAGTGCGTTGTTATTGGTTTGTGTGAATTTTGGGTGAGATTTTAATTTTGTATGAAATATTTGGTATTGTTTTTTGTGGCGTAATTTGTCGGTTGGTTAGTGTATGTATCGATCATGATCGATTGACAATGTGGTAGTTATGTCGGATAGTTTCCTTAGATATCTGTTGTTTACTTTGTGTTACTCTGATACACAGTGATGGAGTGTGGTCAGTTATGTAGGTAGTTGGCTTGTTACTGTGACATATGTTTGTTTTGTGGTATTCTGATTTGTTGGCGTTGATATTGAAGTTTTTGTGAGTGGTTTTGCATCATGTATTTGAGAAGGAGCTGTTTATCAGTTTAGGCTGGATCTAGTGAAAGTGTATATTTACAGTTTGTTTGTTGGTGTGTGGTTTCAGTGTTGTGTTTACAATTTGTAGTGAAGGATGGTGGGGAATTATATGCTGGTGATTTGTTCCTCATCCAGATAACCCCCTAGTTCCCGTTAGTTACATTTGTTGCTGCGCGGGCTGGTGTTATCATCATAGGCGCCATGTTATGACATCATAGTTTAACGCAGCGAAAAGTAGGTCTAGCGGTATCGCGTTCTCCAGTAATCCCATACCCGGCATTGTCACTGCAAATCACTTTTTGTAAATATGACCAAATAAGCTCTTCAGAAATTACTAGAGGCCTAGCGCATCACATATTGAACATGGCCTCATAACTGAGCAAAGAATTCTGACCCCATCCTCCTTAAGCATGCTTGGATCCTCCTCTGCATTTTTCATTCACTTCACACATATAGCATGGTGGATCACTTATTGCATGTTTTGGTATATGTATGTCCATACCTTCGTTGATTATAAATACAAATCGATGTCACATCTCTTCAGTGATGCCTCTTGTTAACTTGAGGTATGTTCTAAAACACTCCTTGAAGCTTTATTGAATCAGTTCTCTTTTCATGTTCAGTTTACCGTTTTGTCGGTTGCAATTACAACTTTGTGATCACTTGCTCCTGTGATCATTGAAATGTCAGTGAATTATTCTGGCCTAGTGGTAACCACAAGTTCTAAAATATTTTTGTTACCATTCTGATACTGCATTGATTCAGTATTCAGTTGCTCAAGATGGTGATCTGAGAACAGGTTGAAAATGACTTTCATTTCAGTAGAACCTTCTGTGTCACATGGCTGACATTCATAAGTCATAATGTTAATATTATAAGCAATTATTCACTTAGCTTGGTTTTCATATTTCCTCCACAATTCACCGTTGGGATCCAAATCGAGTTTCATCAGCTTTATTAATTTCATGAAAGATCCTATCCTTATGGATCCTTATTAGGAAAATAATTGGAAATTGTGATTTCGTATTGCACTTATATCTTGCGAGTAATAATTAAATTACTTTGATTTTCTAATGCATTCTGGTTCTATAAATGAAAGGCGCCTGTCTTAGTGGAACCATTGTTGAGTTCTAAATTTCTGTCAAGAAATTAATATAGTCAGTGACAAACTGTCACTAAGCTCTCATCACGTTTGATTAGAATAATTTATATGGTACGTGACTGATTTTTAAAAGTACCAATTTGTATAATTTACTGCGGGAGACATCACTGTAGTTCAATTGATATTCACATAACTGCATAGAACTATGAAATTTAATAACATAAACCACTTATGAGTGGAAGTCAGAGAAAACAATCTTATGTAATCTTGTAATAAGGATAAATAACTATTCCTATTTCAACTGTTCCAACAGAATTAAAAGAATGTTATTAATAGCAAAGGTGTCATGTATAATCTGCTTTGTCATTTTATTTCAATTGTTCAATAAGTTTTAGAATATTTTAATGCGTTGATGCTGTCATTAACAGTTATTGCTCTTTGTGTGAATAAAGTCTGAAAAGGGACACGTTCGAAACACAGCAGCAAAAGGAATTTTTGGAGATCGTTTTATATCGCGATACGTGATGTCACTGACATAAAAAACTTAACTTAGTCCACAACCCGAAGGTTGGTTGGATCCTCCCGAAGGAGGCATACTAAGCCATTGTGTCAGAGTTAGGACGGCCAGTTCCTTTCCTCTGGGACCTACAGTTTAACGTGTGGAATCCGAACCACGGAGCGTCTTGAGATAGCACCTATGATTAAACACAACTCTCAAAATTCCTGCGCCTGCCAGGATTCGTGCCCGGTGCAAGAGTAGCGAATGTTTTGAAAGCAAGCACCTTAGCCACTGAGCTACCAGAACGCTCGTCACTAATTTAACGTACACTAAAGCAGGTTAACTTGCTAATAAAACTAAATTCTTGGTGGCTTAGTTTGTAACAAGGCGTTCCATTCCAGGCTGCTTTTCAACCAAATCACTATCCCCGCTAATATTACCGATAAAAATTCTAAATTTCAATAACACGCGCATTTTTTTTTTTAAACAGTGTGGCATGTTAGTGACGTCATGTATCGCGATATAAACTTGACCCCAAGAATCTTGCCTTGTTTCAGATTTATGAGTTGATTAGTAATGTAAATAGTATTTGCTTACAGCTGACTGCTCGCAGTTCGCAAAATACATCCTTGCAACTGCCTGCTGCCGAGTATCCTGTAAAAAGAAATGATACTAGTAAATCACTTTAAACAAATAAGTATCACTACAGTAGGAACGGCGCGAACACTCAACCTGCAATAAAGGGCCATGATATAAGGCACTTAATGTTAATATAATATCACAGTTAGCGGTAGAGTTGTACCTCTCGGTTATCAGCAGAGACAATACAAATTCTCAGAGTTGTTACTTGTTAGCTCGACATCTACCAGACCATAATCTATGACGCAGTATGGTACGAAGCGCCCACTTTGAATCTTTCTTAATGCCGTAGCGATTCACTTTAATTGCTGAAGTTTAAGTTATATGTATTTACAGACTTGTTAGGTTCAGTAAAGTTTACAATATTTAGTGGAGAATACGATGACACTGCCCTAATTTTTGCCTTCCATTCGACAGCTGAAAAGGAAAGGCAAAATAAGTCTACACTAATATCAATAATTTTATGTCCTCTCTTACTCTTGGCAGGTATCAAATAAATTATTATTATCAGCCAGTTCATTCATTTTCTGATGTGGCTTCTTAAAGCCATGATTTCAGATATAACTTGAGCAGTTTCCTCCAGGTCTCACGATCTTGGGTGATCCTCTGTTAGTTAAGTCCGACAACCCTGCGTATGTCCTTGTCCCATCGATCTGGTGATCTTCCTGTCGGTCTGTGCCCTGTGGTGATCTCTTGGGCCCCATTTTAAAACTGTTTTTGTCCACCTCTGGTCTTTTCTACGCGCAATATGGTCGGTCCATTGCCACTTCGAGGATGCTGTCTTCCCTAAGATGCAGGGGCGCCGACTCTGTGGGTGCTCGGGGGCTCTGGCACCCATGAGAGGTAAATAGTGGGTGCGGAGCACCCATGAGCACAGACGTCAACAGTAATCAGTAGTGGATTCGAGCAACACCTGTATTACTTACGTTATGCGTCGCCTGGCGAGGCAAGACATCTCGAGATCGCGCTTGCTTACGATGTGAGTGTGCATGTCATGCCCAAGGAGAATATAAACACTACGATAGGACATACCTGACACTATCTACAGTGTGGTAAGTGTAGGTTTGATTCGTAAAGAACCGTACACAAGCGACTCGACCCCGCGCTAACGCGCGCTAATACTTGCCCGCCATCAGTCGCGCTTCACCCGTCCGTTGCGCAGCCTGCGCTTTCATAGCCGCGGCTCGTAGGCTGTCTCAGGTGTCTCGCTGGTAAACAAAACATGTGCTTTAAGAGCACGCTGCGATTGATGTTATCGTGTTTATTTCTGAAAATTATTAGTTTTGACACATAAATTCGTCCTCCAAAATCGTAACCTGAAGAGTCCTCCACTAGTAGCTCTTCTCAGCTTAGTACAGCTCAGCAAATGCAACCAGAAGATGTTATTTCCGCAAATTCAGTTGAACGGAAGAAAAGGCACAATTTTCAGAGTGGCAGACAATTATTTCATGGCTGCTAAAATGATGAAGATATAGATAAAGGGGTTTGCAAAACCTGTAAAGAAACACTGTCTTGTGGCGTTTCTGCGCCAAAAATATCATCAAGAGGAGATGAGTAGGCCTATATTAAGGCACTCATTCAAGGTGGTTTTTCATCATGAAATAAAGCTTCAAAAAGCATGAAAACCCTGAATTTCACTATTGTTGTGTACTGTATTCAGCCAATTTATAACGCGGCGTCAGTGTACACTGAATACTATCAAAAAAGTAAACTATAATATATGAAAACAATCATTTTTAGTGACCGGGAGCATAGCCATAAGGGACCACGAGGACGAATATTCAAATTGCATTCGATGTTGAAGCTGTGAGCACAGGATATTTTCGAGTTAAACACGTGGCAACAAATATGGGCGGTTGTCATACGATATCACTAACGAAGTGTGTGCAATTTTGGTTGACAAAATACTGCATAAGATAATAAAAGTAGTGCAAAATGAGGTCTGATTTGTTTGAAATATTCAATGACTACAGTACTAAGAAGATTCGACATAAATATCAAGACGTTTAGGGGTCTATATACAGATTGTGCTTCTGATGTTCAAGCGCATACTTGTGGATTAAATCTATTGAAGCAAGGGAAATTCTTGTGCATTGCACCGCTGACTCGTTAAACCTGGTTGTTCAAGAGACTATAGAAGTAGGTACATGTAATAAGAGATATTTTAGCGTGTAGTTTTCGTGAGTGGTTCATCGAAAAATCAGGCTTATTTTGAATCACTAAAGGCACCTCTCTATGTGGCTTTTTTGACCAATAATATATTGTTGTCGTATATCTTCATTAAAAACTATTCTAAACAATTATAGTGTGCTGGTATGTTTTTTGAACGACACAAAAAGTCAGGAAGATAATACCTACGTGAAAGCAAAATGGTTTTTAAAACGACTTCAGTCTTTTGAATCTATTTTTATTATCATTTCTGATATAAATTCTCGTTCGTTTCGAAGATTTAAACGGAAACTCACGTATGATTTTTTTTTCATCTGCAAAAATCTGTAGATAATACTGTCAAGCACGTCATATCATCCAAACGAACTGGCGAAAAATTTCAAAACCCTTGGAAATTGACTCTTGGTTTTTATATTGGATGATCAACAAATCAACGCTAATAACTCCAAAAATATGGAAGAAAAATAGATATATAGACGATTCATCAAGTGAACCGCATTAATTTTCCGCGTGCGTTGACTGACATAGAAATATATCTTGTAGTTGTAGTCATTGGCCGTAGCGACCAGCACTTAACTAAAAATGCTGTGACAGATTTGAGTAAGGTGGAACTATTTCTTACTGATTAAAATGATGCATGCAGCAGTTACGTGAAAGAGTTCCACAAAGATCTCACTTGATGTGAATCGCTTGGTTCCTCATCGTGCTATTAGCAATTGCATGAACAAAAAAAATGTCAGACTGAACAATGTGAAAAACGGTTATGTATTGTATAATTTGGTATTGCGAATCTACCCAAGATATGATGCCTGAAATCAACAAACTATTAAAAATCATTTCACTATTCCAGTACCGACATACACCGCAGAACGATCATTTTCAGAGTACCTTGGCTCAGCAAAGATTGAATGATTTCATGGTAGTCCACGTTAACCGAGAAATAGCGGGTGATGTTGACCTACATATGTTGCTGATACATTTATAAATAGAGCTGTAGTTTGACAAAATAAGTTTGCATTGAAAAAATTGATATTATATGAATTTAAAAAAATGTAGCATCTTAAAAAGGTTTATTAATATTGATTTGTTGATCATACAATTATTAGTAAAACTGAGTACTTGAAGCATGTGCTAATACATATATCCAGCTAATAGAAAGTATTCTACACACTGATAATGATTTCATTTTTATACTTATATTATTATGATACGTTCCTTATTGTTCAATCTAATGCTTTCTATGCATCTTCTTTCTCATCTCCTTTGTATATTAATTATTAGCTGTTCCTGCGATTTCATTCACGTAGCGATCCTTGCGGACACAAATCAAATACAATAATAAACTCCTTATTTCTAATAGGAAGACACAAATTATTGATTATCTACCTATTACTATTATCAAGTTGAAAATCTATAACTTTGTAACTCAATCGCGTTAAAAGGGCTAAACCCATTTTAATTAAATTTATTGTGTTTTTTTGGCCTGGAATAGAATAAAAAAAATACAAAATCTTTCTTTCCTACTCCGCCTGTCTGCTTGCTTACTACTTGAAATCTACTGGATGGATCTAGATGCAATTTTCACTATTATATAATACCGTTTGGTGTCTGCGACTTCGTTCATGTTTGTCAAGGATTTTGAAGGTTTTTATTTAATTTGCATGAAACCCTAAATGTTTTATGGATAAAAAGTAGCGTATCTTATTCCCTGCCAAATCAGCAACCCGTCAGTGATAGTCTCGTCGAAACTAGTTCACACTCTTTGCCGGTCAAAAAAAAAAAAAAAAAAAAGTGTCATCAAGTGGGCATGACACACACGAGGTTTTCTAAAACTCGGCGCCCCTGTTAAGATGTCTGTAACCTTTGTAACTGACCTAATGTTAGTTGCTCTTTACTTGTCTTTTCTCTCTAAGCCTAGCATTGATCTCTCCATAGCTCTTCGGGCAGTACTTCGTTTACCTTTTGTAAATCAACTAAATTAATATTAGGAATAGTTTTCTAAAGTTTATCGAGCGTTGTGGGTGAGCAGTAACGCTCTGACCTCGCATTCGGGAGGACGCGAGTTCGAATCCCCATCCGACCATGGGTTCCCTAAATCACCCCAGGCGAATGCCAGAATGGTTCCGTTAAAAGGTCATGGCCGAATTCCTTCCTGTTCCTTGCCCTCAGCCCTTTCCCGTCTCTAATGACCTCTACGTGGACGAGGCGTAAAGCCAAAAAAAAAAAATATTAAATTGTCTATGAACAATAGAAAATTAAAAATTTAATTTAGAAGGTTTATCACAAGTCAATTCAACTCAACTACATATTTGTCCCAAGCTTTGGAAAATGCTGAGGGCAAATATTTCATAATGTGGCTTTGGGAAGACATCCGGGTCAAATTAGTGCTTTTGATTCAAACCAAGAAATTGATTTGTTTGCAGTTTATGTGCCACTAAGTTTTATCCTAAGAAGAGTTGCGCTAAAACTAGGTGTTGACCATACGAAGAAGACATCTCATTTAAGATCTTTAGATTTTCCAGGATTATGGGGCCGATGACACATAAATGCAAAACATATATTAATTACACTTAAAACTCATACTAGGGACGGACTAAATGAATCTGAGTATTTGAGCGTTTTAATGTGGCTGTTTGTCATTTTATAGCACTTAAGTGTAAAAGGAAATCAGAATAAAGTCATAAGGACATAGCAGAGACTGCTGATGAAAGCAACTAAACATCAGTTATATTGGATTATGATTTAGAGTCGTGTTGATGAGAATTCGGGCTAATTTTCAAGATTATTGTGAAGTGGCGTTAACACGAAAATGTAATTCTTATTCACATAAGAGTGGATAAACGAGTATTGCTCGCAATGGGACGTTTAGTGGCTGCTTATATCTTCGATCTGTTATCTTCTTTACCAGTCTTATCCATCAATCCTTTTTTTCAGTCTTTGGCTCCCAGGACTGACTACGTTTTGATTAAATTATTGAACTCGTAGCTTGGAAATTTAGAGTGCAACCCATTCAAAAGCTTCTTCCTCCATGGGAATGAGGAGGTTTTAATGAAGGTTGGAAAGAAGGAAAATATTTTGAGGACTTACAAAAATAGGAAAAATAATTTGACATTAAAACATTATTGGCGATATTTTATAAGATACTGTAAAGGAAAAGGGACGTAAATGACTCCAGATGGTGGGCGATGTTAAATTCTATAACAACTATATCGGGTTGAAGAGAAAGCGTAAAACATGGTGAAATGGAAAATATTCAGAGATGTGTCTTAGAGCAGAACATCTGTTATCACCAATAAAGAAACTTATCTTTTGATGGATTTTACAGAATTATACATGCTCTCGTTGGAGGGATAATGTAATTTAGTTAATGACGAGACGTTAGGGTTAGATTTAGGAAAAGCATGTGGAAAGGAAAAGAAAATTGTGGCAATAAATTTAAAATTGAGTTTAAGCATAATAGAACAGAAAAGTTTTCTTTTGTATCAAGGGTAGTCAGACATTGGAAATACGTTTCCGAGGGAGGCATTGGTCAATGTACTGCAATCTGTAAAGGATTTTACGGTAGAAATATGCATAAATCGTGAGTAGGTGCTATGGGAAATTGTTGCCGGTCTATAAACTTCATCACAGTTGATTAATAATAGTAGTATTCAACAATGAATTTCTTCATTGGGGAATGATGTCCAGGCGATAAGGGGAATAATATGAACTGAATTGTCTTGGAGATCTTAAAAGGTTATATTTTAATAGATGTGTTTTTGAGCTCGATTAATCAAAACAGCGAATCCGTTAAAGTTAAACTGATGTAAGTTAATAATTATATTTTAATTTTATGTGTGGAAAGTTTTGTCAACAAGGGAAAGCTTAGAAGGTTGGTTGTCATTCCTTTTCGATCCTGCGATAGTCAGTGCTTCAGTGTGGGTTGAGGTAGGTTCGTGGACGGCGTTCCCGCCAGCGACAACGTGGTTTTGAGTGCGAAGTAGGGCTCCCTGGTTTCTTAAAGCCTTTAAAATGAAGTATATACTGGTTACTGGTGGAGTAATTAGCGGTGTAGGCAAAGGAGTTATAGCTAGTTCTTTTGGTACCATTTTAAAATGCTGTAATATATCGGTGACTTCAATTAAAATTGATCCTTATATAAATATCGACGCAGGGACGTTCTCTCCATATGAGCACGGTAGGCCTAATATTAGTTTATGTTTGATGTTGCTATCATCCTTTTCCTTGGAATCAGATTTTCAACACCGGGCTCATTAACAGACAGTCCCAAAGACGAGATGTCATTTTGTACAATGGTTTAGGTGCCATACTTTAAAAATATGTCTTGGTCCTCACGTGGATGTCTATTATACATTCAGACTTAATATCAATATGCCGTAAATTGTGAAATCTCTTTCGTCGTTAAATGATGGAGTTGGAAGTATTTAAAAATCAATCTTTAGCAGTTCTTAGAACTTTTGCCCTCTTTTTATATACTTTGCCGCTATTCTCATCTTTACATGTACGTTTAGACTACAGAAATTTTTGACATTAGTACTTTGAGAGTGAGGTTAGGAATACTTCGTCCTAACTGTCAATGAGCACCCCTGCTTCAATTAATACAATTGAATTCGGGCATTCCTTACTTTAGTATAAATATGTTCTTAATCAAACATAAAAGCGCTATAATCAAATACAGTTGCCAGTTTAATCATAAGGTTTAGATTACTTTATTTGAAGTTTTGATTTGATAGTTGCACCTGCTTGTTGAATACCTACTTGTTTTTAATTTTTGTAAATCTCTAACTGCGCATTTTATTTCTGTAATTTGGTGAATGATATCCACCATTTGTTTTTTAATGGGTATGTGGGTTTTTGCCAATTGATATTATGGCTCCTTATCTATTTAAATGGTACATCTTTTGTAAGTTCTGCTTAGTTTCTACTATAGGCCTACCATTGTATTCTCAGTTGGTGGTGGTTGCATGTTGATATCCTTACAAAACCTGGCCTATAGTATTGAATTTCAGTGATCAGCCATATGCTCTTCCCTGATTGTTCTGTTTTTGAAACTTTGCTGTCTATAGCTCAGTTAAACTGAAGTAATTTGTATAGTTACTTTTGTAAACGACTTATGTGGAGGTTTGAAGGTTGACTGGTATTGAGCTTTCGAATAAATCTAAGACTAATTTCTTCCATTAGTTGCTCTTGACAAAGATTGTCCTGTGATTTCTCATTGCAGTTAACATCCTATATCAGAAGATACCATACCAAGCATGGTGGATGAGTGGTAACACTCTTGCCTCACATTTGGGAGGAAACTGGTTCAAATCTTCATATGGCGATCCAGATCTTAGTTTCCTGAAATCACTCCAGCTGACTGCTGTGATTGTTCCTTCAGGTCATGCCTGGATTGCTTTCTGTTTCTTACCCCCTAGTACTTTTCCACCCCTAATAATCTTTTAGCCAAAAAAAAAGAGACGATAACATATTGGATCAATTTTAACAATTTATCACTAGAACGGGGGAGAAGGTATTACTCCGAATGCCACAAGGCTGCAATCATCAAATGTGGAAACAACACAGTCATTAGAGATTATTTCACAGGAGAGAGTATTAAGAAATTAACATTGTGCACCTTTAAAGGCTTAAAATTTCAGCGAGTTGTGATTAGGTTGGAATACAGACTGGACCAGAAGAAAAAGGTACGGGGTTTATTGTGGATCTGCCACAACAACATTCACTAATGATGTCATAATACTGCTGCAGTCATTCGCAAGAGTATTATTTTCAAGCAGTAATTCCTGGTAATATCTAGAGTGGGATACCACTGCAACCACTTACCGCATCACGATGTAAACACTTTCGGACGAAGAGAGTATGACGTCATTGTGTTGCTGAATGTGACATATACCTTCCGTGTTCAGCTTTAAATGTCACTAATAGAGCCTTCCAAGGAAAGTAATCCTGGACTAATACGTCTCATATCCTGAAATCTTTAATTTTGCACCAGTAGTACAGGAATAAATTCATTAGCGATGAGGTTTTTATGCAGCCTGGACCACACTGAAACGACAGTAAAATCGATAGATACGTCATAGAAATTAGGTATTTGTAATAAGGTGTTCAATAGTTACTTTTGAACACCTTATTACAAATACCTAATTTCTATGACGTATCTATCGATTTTACTGTCGTTTACGCCTTAATGAAGACTGAACAACAGTGAAACATAACACTCGCACATGATATTGCTCATACCCAATTTCCAAATTTTATCTATCTCTGTTAGTATGGTCCAGGCTGCCTTACAACCTAAACACAAATAGTTATTGGTGAAACATTTTTTATAAATATTTTAATTCATATGAATGCTTTTAATTGCAATTTCAGTCACGTGATGATATATAGAAGAATAGAATCAAATACAAATCAATGGAAATGTAACTAATAACGTTACAGGAACCGATGATATGGAACGTTACTAATGAATGATATCAATTATCCGTTTGAAATGTTGTTGATATTTTAATAATATTATTAAGTGTGCAAGTAGTAATTTTCTTAAACTTTTTCAATCCATAATTTTTTTTTTTAATTATAATTAGGCTACTATTGGTAAAGTGTATTCACAAATCAATCAAAGGAGGAATATGTCACACATGGAAACACAGCGATGTCATACTCTCTCCATGCGGAAGTGTTTACATTGCGAGGCAGTAAGTGGTTGAAGCAGTATCCCAATCTTGGTATTACCTGTAATTCCATTATAATATACCCTGGACCAGCATTACACTGTTAAATGTACTTTGAAAAGTATTTCTAGTGGTGTCTTGCATTTGACTACAGCAGCATTATGATGCCAGTTCCTTGCGGAATTGCGATCTCGTATAATCCCAAACCGAGCGTGGTGGTGTAACGGTTAGTGTGCTGACCTCGCATTCGGGAGGACAGTGGTTCGAATCCCCGTCCGGGCATCTAGATTTCGGTTTTCTATGGTTTCCCAAATCACTCCAGGCAAATGCTGGGATGCTTCCTTCAAAAGGCCATGACCGAATTCCTCCCCACATCCTTTCCCGTCTCTAAAGACTTCGCTGTTAAGAGACGTTAAACAGTTTAAAAAAAAAATAATCCCAAGTTATGTAGTGCTGATATACTACCTATCATAATTTGTCAGGCACCTATGAAATTAGAACTTCACTAGAATAGATTGTGCTTTTCGTCTGAAAATTTATACACTTGTTTCTTGGGTGATAGAATTTGAAAATATGTATACTTTATAGCCACTAAATCTATTTGTCATACAAACTGGAGGCGGTTCCATGGAAGTTGTTACACAAGAATATTGTTGATGTTGCAGATGTTTCTTGGATTTCTTTATTCAAGAATAATATGAATTCTAAATCTGTATGGCATGTAGGGATGAAGTAATAACACATGAAATGCTCTGTAATGTATAGTTGTATCATTCCGTGTCAGTTCACCTTGGCCTAGAAATTTTGTACACTTAATACTATTACAAAGCTAGGAGCCAATATACAATTTTTCTTCTCAAGTCTTAATAGTTTTTAAGATATATGGAGTCAAAATTTCGAAAAATTGCTCATAAATGCCATTGGTCATGCTTTGTTTCCAGTGTAGTTGTATTGTAAATTTAAAAATTTTAAAAAAAATCCATCTCTCTGACGAATCCGCATATCACTTTGACATTTTTCCTTTGTCAGTCAAAGTACCTATATAGCCCAGAAAAAAAAGTTTCAACAATTTTGCCTGACTGACAGTAATTAAAAATTCATTTGGATAAAAATTTAGTTTTAGTGTACAATAAGCATTATCGAGTCTACTGGAGATCACGAATCTGCTGTAACAACATTCCGCTGTGCCCACTAATGTCATAAATTGTGGAGTCAATCATAAGATGTATTTTTTTTTTTTCCGATGTTAAAATTAGGTTGTAATTCATCTTGGACCAACATGACACTGCTAAATTTATTTCAAAAATTATTTCTAGCGTTGTCTTACGTTTGATTACTGTAGTATTGAAGACAATTCCTCACGAAATTGCAATCTTCAGTAATCCTGCTTTATCAACCTAAGGCAGAGTAGTGACCATGCCTTTTTTTTATTTGAGCCTCAAAGTATGAAAATATGTATTGATTGCCTGTATTAGTATTTTACTGTTTTCTTAAAATTATCTCATTATAAACAAAATTTGCCATAATAGTTTTGATTTTGGCTACCAGGGTAGTATTTTAATGGAATATTTCTATATATATATATATGTCCATATATCTTTTGCATATAATCTGGATTAATAACTTTCAATAATTTTTATTAAAGCACAAGTAAAATAGAATTTTGGTTCAGTTTTATATTCCACTACCAGTATACCACTAGTGCAACAAGATTAATTTAATACCAATTTCATGAAATGTTGGTTAATTCATTTGTTATAGTGTGTTATTGACTTTTCAGCTTCTCTCTGTTGCTAAAAGTCACAAGAAATTTACAATAGCAAAATATATTCCACGGCTTAGTGGTAGATAAGTCCCACCATGTTGAAGCAATAGGTAGCATATGTCATTTACAAAAAATTTTCTCCTGGTACCGGCTGCTTTTTTATCTAACCACAACAGCTAGGAAGAAGCCAAACAGAAATATATTCATAGGTGTCTGCAAGTTGTTCATTCTGGTTCTCTTGCAACCATTGCCGATGCTTTGCGGACATGCCTACAAACTACACGTCAGTGTGTTCCGTAATAGCATGTTCAGGTGCTTGTTGATTCCATGCCACTATTCCTAGAGGATCTGATTGTAGCATACCACAGTGTGTGACGGTGGAATTTTGTGTGTCTAGGAGAATGGGGATCTTGATTTCATCACCTAGATCTCAAGGATATATATATATATATATATATATATTAGACATTGGGATAGGAGAAAAACCAAAGATGAGGGCTCCAGCGGCGTCAAAACACGAAAAAACACACATACACAAACATAATACACAAATTTTCGAGCTTAGCTCTTCATCAGGTTGTAGGATGAGGTGGCTGCCCCGCGGAAGCTAGCAACCAACTGAGGAGACCACACGGGGTGCACATGGTCGGCTGGTCGGGGTGGAGAGGGAGGGGGGAGAAACAACATGGCGGGAGGCAGGGGTGGGGGTGGAAGGACCTAAGCCCGAAAATGATAATTAGACTGCACAGTGGAAACGTGGTTGCGGTCATAAGGTCACTGGCATAAAACAAACCAAGGAAACCCGGGGGGGGGGGGGTGGAATCTACTGAAAACGATCTATAAGTGCCCCCATAAAAAATTATTCCACACGCAAAATTATTGAAAAATATTACACACGAAAAAATACTGCGCACGGAAAAAATATAATAATATAAAACACACGAGAGAAAAAAAAAGTTTTATTACAATAGATCTAAGTACAAAAAGAGAAAGCTCTGGTGGGCGATGGTTTTGTGGGAAATGATGGCAGGTAAGGGGCAAAGGTCGGAGGAGAGAGGAAAATTGGAGCTATCTTAAATTTAGTCCAGGTGGTTGTCTGGTCCCCAGTTGGTACTGAAAGGCCAGTTCCCACCTTCTCAGTTCTGAGATGCTGCTTTTGTCTGGGAGTACTTTGATGGCGCGGACTGTGAAGCAGGTGTTGAAATTGTTGGTGTTATGAGTGGTGGCATGAAAAGAAACAGGGTGGTCAGGGTTCTCAGTCCAGACCGATTGTCTGTGTCCATTCATCCGGATGGCCAGTGGATTTGTGGTCAGACGTATGTAGGAGGCTGGGCAGTGGTTGCAGGTAAGTTGATAGATCAGGTGAGAAGTTACGCAGGTAGCCGATCCAGTGATATAGAAGCTTTCCCCTGTTACGGGATTGGTGAAATTGGTCGAAGGCGGGTGCATCATGCAAAGTTTGCAACGGGGCTGTTACACGGAAAGGATCCTTGGGGTTGTCTTGTGGGCTGAGGGGTTCCATGTTTATGGACCAAGAGTTGGTTCAAGGTGGGGGGTCTACTGAAACAGGTTCTGGGGGCTGGGGAAGGATTTGTGGTAGGAGTGTTTTCATTTCCGGGCAGGCTCGGAGGAAATCATATCCTTGTCTTAGGATCCTGTTGATGGATTCTAAGCCAGGGAAGTAGCGGGTGACCAAAACTGGGCTTTGGTTGGTTCTTGATGGTTGTGGGGTGTTGATGGATTGTGTCGGTACTGATGTGGCTCGTGTAACTTGTTTATGAACTAAATCTGGGGGGTAATTGCGGGATATTAGGGCTTCAGAAATGTTATTAGTGTACTGCTTAAGGGACTGTTCGTTGGAGCAAATGTGCCTGCCCCGGATTCCCAGGCTGTATGGGAGGGCGCGTTTGATGTGATTAGGATGGCAACTGTCGTAGTGGAGGTATTGTTGTAGATTGGTGGGTTTTATATGTACCGAAGAATTGATGCCGCCATCAGAGAGGGACAGGTCGACATTCAGGAAAGTGGCCCGGGTGTGGGAGTAATTCCATGTAAATTTCAAAGTGCTGGCATTATTGAGGTTATTGAGGAAAATGAGCAGGTTGTCTTCCCCGTGGGTCCAGACCATGAAAATATTGTCAATGAATCTGACCCATAGCAGGGGTTTCAAAAGGGCTGCAGCTAAGAAGGACATTTCTAGGCGGCCTAAGTATAAGTTGGCGTATGAGGGAGCCATGCGGGTGCCCATGGCAGTGCCGCTGACTTGTCGGTAGATTTTGCCATCAAAGGTGAAAACGTTGTTAGTTAAAATTAGTTCGGCCAGGTAGACTAGGAATGATCTGGACGGGAGGCTATTAGGGGGACGCTGGTCTAGAAAATGTTCCATGGCGCTGAGGCCATGGCAGTGGGGAATATTGGTGTATAGGGAGGTCACGTCAATCGTAACCAGAAGGGAGTCAGGTGGAAGAGGCAGGGGAACTGTGGATAAACGGGAAAGAAAATGTCGGGTGTCTTTGATGTGGGAGGGGAGCTGGCTTACAATAGGCTGTAGGTGTTGGTCTACCAGGGCGGAAATGCGTTGCGGTCGGAGAACCATAAGCAGCAACTATGGGGCGTCCAGGGTTGCCCTGTTTGTGAACTTTCGGAAGTAGGTACAGGTAAGGGTGGCGGGACTTTTTTGGGATAAGGAGTGAGATTGAATGGGCAGTGAGGCCTTGGAGGGGTCCACAAGGACTGTATATAATCTTTTATACTGTCATTAATTGCAGCTGTAGGATCATGGTTAAGGAGGCGGTATGTGTTGGAGTCAGCCAATTGACGGAGAGCTTCACTGAGGTAGTCACAACGGTTCATGACTACCGTTGTGGAGCCCTTGTCAGCCGGTAAGATAATCAGGTCAGGGTTAGATGAGAGTTCTCTGATGGGGACAGATTAGTCTCACTCGGTAGAGATTTCACAAAACTAGGGGGAAGCCAGACTGGTGGAAAGCAGATCTTGGAAAAGTTGGAGTGGGTGGTTCTGTGGAAGGGGGTGGTGGGTCAAGACTGGAGGGTGGCTGAAATTTCTGAAGGCTTGGCTCTAGGTCATTTGGAGTGTCCGGAATGCTACTTTTCATGGCAAAGTGGTACCTCCAGCGTAGTGTGCGGCAAAATGCTAGGGAGTCTCTTACTAGGGTGGTCTGGTCAAATTTGGGTGTGGGTGAAAAAGTGAGATCCTCAGCCAGAACCGAAAGTTGTGGATCTGAAAGTGGAGAGGATGACAGATTAATGACAGACTGTTTGGGTTTGGCAGCTAGATTTGGATTGGCTGGGCAAGGGGTGGGGTTTAATGGAGGTGGTGGAGGTATGTTGAAGAGTTGGGCAAGAGATGGACGTGTTGAAATGAGGGGAGGTTGGCCCCTGGGTTGGTGACCAGGTGATTTGTATGGAAGGGGTTGTCCAGCTTTGAGGTGGGAGTTGTACAGAGTGGATAATTTTCTAAGGTGAATCTGGGCATGACTGTTCATAGACTCTGTGGCCTGTTGAATAATGTGTTGCAGTTGAGGCAGAACATGTGGGGAAGAAAGCAACAGTACTTTATTGAGAGACATAAGGTCTCTGGAGTGTTGGCTGGCCAGGTTAATGTATTCTTGCAGCACCAGAGATGTTAGGGCCAAGGACTGTTTGTATCTAAATGCATGTAGGAGAGGGTGGAGTTGTGGTGGACAGCCAAATATGGGCAATTTTATGGTGAGGCCATTAGGGGGAATATTGAGGTTCAGGCAAGCTTTAAGAAAAAGGATGTGTGACTGTAATTTTGCCAACTGAAAGGCATGGTATTGAAAACCCGAAAGGTATTTGGTCACTGGGTTCATATTCTCGTGGGGAAAAAAAAAAAAGCCGGGAACAGGATGTATCAGCAAAATACGCCGAGAATAAACAAAGCTGGGGGGCGGGATATTGAGGCAGAGCTAGAGTGGAACTGACCACAGTGCACGTGGCTAAGTAGACAACAGCAGCGTGAAAAAGCTCATGAACGAACCTGTGAAGGAACAATAATAGTAATGATGATAATTATGATAATAAATAATGTTATTAGGGACGACGATCCGTAGGCTCCTTATAAAAAACGTGTCATAAAGTGCTGATATGCAGCAGAAAGATGAATTATCTAACAGAGAGTGAAAGGAATAGATCACAGAACGGCGGGAAAACTCAGTGCTGCCGTGAATACACCACGTGGAGGCAAAAGCAACAACTTGAACCGAGAAAATATCCAAAGGTTTTGACAAAAAGTAATTGGGGTAAAGACAATGCAAGACAAGGGAAAGAGTTGAGGAAAATACAGAGTAAGGAACATAAATATAGGAACACAGGGACAACACAAAAGAAAACCAATAGGTTATATTGATTGTTTGGAAACAAAGGCGCTGAGAGCGGATATATTAGACATTGGGATAGGAGAAAAACCACCGCTTGCCAAAGATGAGGGCTCCAGCGGCGTCAAAACACGAAAAAACACACAAACACAAACATAATACACAAATTTTCGAGCTTAGCTCTTCATCAGGTTGTAGGATGAGGTGGCTGCCCCGCGGAAGCTAGCAACCAACTGAGCAGACCACACGGGGTGCACATGGTCGGCTGGTCGGGGTGGAGAGGGAGGGGGGAGAAACAACATGGCGGGGGTGGGGGTGGAAGGACCTAAGCCCGAAAATGATAAGCCCTCATCTTTGGTAAGCGGTGGTTTTTCTCCTATCCCAATGTCTAATATATCTGCTCTCAGCGCCTTTGTTTCCAAACAATCTATATATATATGTATATATATAGGGAAATGAGCCACCACTTACCTTTAGATGATGGATGTGGGGCGCGAACACACAGAAAAGACACAAACACAAATAATAAAGAAATTTTCGGGAAAAAAACCCTTAGTCAACGAGAGAACATTATGAGAGGTGGGTGCAGCTGGAGATTGCCCAATCTCCATCTGCACCCACCTCTCATAATGTTCTCTCGTTGACGAAGGGTTTTTTTCTCGAAAATTTCTTTATTATTTGTGTTTGTGTCTTTTCTGTGTGTTCGCGCCCCACATCCATCATCTACAGGTAAGTGGCGGCTCCTTTCCCTATCTTAATTTGATTCCTTTCCGCTACTTAGCGTCTTTTTTCATTGTTATATATATATATACACACACACACACACACGCATTGTTAATCAGCTCCCTTCTCATATAAAGGACACCCAGCACTTTCTCTTCCAGCTTTCTACCTTACCCACCCCTCTTCCCTCCGACTCGATACTGGTTACCATTAATGTCACGTCCTTGTACACAAACATTCCACACTGCCATGGCATCAGGGCCATGGAACACTTTCTAGACCAATGCCCTCCCAACAGCCTCCATATGACATCCTTCCTCATCAGATTAGCCCACCTTATCCTTAATAACAACTACTTCTCCTTCGAAGGAAACATCTATCACCAGATCTGCGGAACTGCCATGGGAACCCGCATGGCCCCCTCTTACGCCAATCTGTTCATGTGCCGGCTGGAACAGACATTTCTAGAGGAAGTCCTTCTCAAACCCCTCATTTGGCTTCGTTTCATTGATGACATATTTATGATTTGGACGCATGGAGAAAATGAACTGCTAAATTTCCTGAACCGTCTCGATGACTAGCATGCTGAAATTCACTTGGTCCTACTCCCACACCCAGACCACATTCTTGGATGTGGATTTGTCCCTATCCAATGGCTATCTGAACTCTTCAGTCCACATCAAACCAACCAATCTTCAACAGTATCTCCATTTCGACAGTTGTCACCCATACCATACCAAACGTTCTCTCCCCTACAGTCTTGGCATTCGAGGTAGTCGCATATGCTACAACCAACAGTCTCTCATGGATTATTCAAACAGTATTTCAGAAGCATTAATATCTCGCAACTACCCTCCAGCTTCGGTTAACAAACAGCTTTCACGTGCTACATTACAACTGAATCAGCCTATCAATCATCCCAAACCCGCATAAACTAACCACACTCCAGTCCTTGGTCACACAGTACTACCCAGGCCTCGAATCCATCAACAGAACCTTCCGGCAGGGCTATGATTTCTTACAAATGTGTCCTGAAATGAGATACATTTTTCCTAAAATCCTCTGTGCACCTCCTAGAATTTGTTTCAGCATACCTCCTAATTTCAGCCAACTTCTAGTCCACAAACACAGTCTTCCTCTTCCTAACAGTCAGCCCCAAGGCTCTTTCCCATGTAATAGACCCCGCTGCAAGATGTGTGACATACACCATGCTTCCACCACTTTCATCAACCCTGTCAGAGGGGAAAGCTTCCCTATCATAGCACACGCCACCTGTGCAACCACCCATGTAATATACCAGTGAACATGCAACCACTGCCTGGCTTCATATATAGGTTTGACCACAAATGCACTCTTCATAAGAATGAATGGCCACTGTCAGACGGTTTTAACACAGAACCCAAAGCATCCAGTTGCTGCCCATGCCATAACGCACGACTAGAATAATTTCAACTCTTGTTACACAGTCCACGATATCAGAGTTCTCCCTAATAGCAGCAGTTTCTCTGAACTCAGAAGGTGGGAACTTGCCTGCCAATACAAACTTGGCACAAGGCAACCACCTGGTCTCAACTTGAGATAATACCCGGTCATTATTATTAGTATTACATATGTTTAACCTTTTTTATTCCTCTCTTTTCCATTACCTATATTGAACTACCACTAACCTACTTCATAAAAATTATTATTTTATTATTATTTTCATTTGTATAATATTTTATATAATTTTTAAAAATATATATTTAGTTCTAATTACATTTTGATCTTCCCACCGACCAGAGATTAGTTTGGATTTTTATCTATGCTCAGTAATTAGCTCTGATTCACTGCCCCTCTACTTTTCCGATGTTTGAATTTACCCCCTCCATTTTCCTGACCGGCGGTCTTTCTGTGAGGCAGTCTCCAGCTGCGCCCACCTTTCACAATGTTCTTCCGTTGACGAAGGGTTTATCCCGAAAATTACTTTATTATTTATGTTTGTGTCTTTTATGTGTCTTCGTGCCCCACATCCATCATCTAAAGGTAAGTGGTGGCTCATTTCCCTATCCTAATTTGATTCCTTTCCGCTATTTAGCGTCTTTTATTTCATATATATAAAACCTCAGCCTAAAGGTTTGACACATTCTGAGGAGGTGAATGGACGATGAGGGTAACCACTCGCTAGCGTGCAACCTCAGGGGCACTTGCGCACCCCTGTTGTATTAGCCCGGTGGATCTGCAGTGGAGGTACGCGCCTTACTTGTGGGACTGAAATACAGGCAAAAACTTTAAAAAATCACAAACAAACCAATAACAAATCAAAAACCTGCAGTTGGGGTGTGCCGCAGGCTAATCTAAACACACCCAGTTATAAAAAGTGGGTGAGGGTTGATTGCCCGAGGCTTCTGAAAATGATAGTAACAGAACAGTTTTGTTCGCTTGCAAACACTTTTGTAATAATGCAGAGAGTAGAAGGATCTTTTGAAAAGGTTTAGAGGGTCTGGTAGGGACCCTGAATTTGGTAAAAAAAGCTGAGGAATGGGACACTGCTGGAAGCAACCACCAGTAGTCAAGCTATCCAACTCCTTAACTGTCAGAAGATCGGGGAGTTCGCCATTACTTGCAAAACTCCACAAATCTCTGAATAACAGCAAAGGCATTGTCACCTGCTGAGATATTATTGATATAGGGACCGAGGAATTTGTTAAGGAGTGGGAAGATCACAAAGTGGCCGAGGTATGTTAGATCACACGAAGGGTAAATGGCAGTATTGAAGACTGCCACCTTTGTCCTGACGTTAACACTCCAGTACTGCCAAATAACATAAAAGCAGGTTACATTTAACTGAATGTCCACCCGTATGTTCCAGACCCAATGCACTGTTTTCAGTGCCAGTCGTTCTGACACATGACGACATCGTGTAAGGATAGCTCCACTTGTAAGTGTGGCAAGGGATCGCACAAGCCAGGTGTCAGTTGTACACTACCACAGGTGTGCATCAACTGCTCTATATCGCACCCTGCCTGGAGTAAGGAGTGTTGTGTATTTAGAGGAGCGCAAGAAAAAGGGATTGAAGACCACAGAGTGGATTCTTTACGCAGAAGCAAAGAAGAAGACCAAGTCTTTCCCAGCTCCAATTTTTGGAACTAGCTTTGCTAAGGTGGCTTCAGCTCCCATCAGGAAAGAGTGTTGCTACCCAGATGTCCATTGCAGACATGAGCACAAACACAACATGCTCATGTCAATGCAAATGCAGTGAAATCCACTAAGGTCGTAACATCTAAAACCACGGACATCAGTAGCAAACCGAGCATGGTGGGTGAGCGGTTAGCGCTCTGGCCTCCCATTCGGGAGGACGCCGGTTCGAATCCCCGTCCGGGCATCCAGATTTGGGTTTTCCATGGTTTCCCCAAATCACTCCAGTCAAATGCGGGATGCTTCCTTGAAAAGGCCACGGTCAAATTCCTGTCCATCTCTTGTCCCCAGTCCCATCCTGCCTCTAATGATCTCACCGTCGACAAGGCGTAAAGCCATGAGTAAAAAAAAAAATGTATAAAATAAAAAAGATCGGTACTAACATGTCTGTGACCTCGACCACACCAGCAGCAGTCAAATGGGACCCACCAACAGCAACAGTGAAAATAACGGCACCTCCAATACCACCACGTGCTGGGACAGCGAGACCATCTGCTACCAATGGTAATTGAGGTGACCAGGAGTTCCGGGGCCCAAGTTTACACAGATGGACCGGACTCAATTTGTGAAATCCCCCTCTTTGTCCCCTCCCAGACTACGTAGTAGTAAGGAGAAGATGGGAAAGAGGCCGAGGAAGAAAAAGAACAGGCAGGTGTTTGAGTCGTCTACTGAGTCGGAGATGTCTGTCTCTTCGGAGCCAGAAGAAATTGAATTGCTGGTGGATGAGACTGGTCCCATTTCTCAGCAGACAATGACTGAAGACTCACCCGAACCTAGGGCAGGTGAAACTAAACAGGTAGCATGGACCGAGCGTGGTGGTGTAACGGCTAACGTTCTGGCCTCGCATTCGGGAGGACGGCGGTTCGAATCCCCGTCCGGGCATCCAGATTTGGGTTTTCCATGGTTTCCCCAAATCACTCCAGGTGAATGCCGGGATGCTTCCTTCAAAAGGCCATGGCCGAATTCCTTCCCATTCCTTGCCCCTCATCCTTTCCCGTCTCTAAAGACCTCGTAGTTATAGGAGACGTAAAGCAGTTAAAAAAAAAAAAAAAAAAAAAAAAGGTAGCATGGCTCCCATACTCCAGTGGAACGTTACAGCTTTTGGCTCACAAAGAGGAGTTACAGCTTTTAGCATGGTCTGATCCTTTGTGTCTCTGTCTCCAAGAGATACATTTCAGGCCAACAAACCAACCTGTGGTAAGAGGATATGACTTTTACCGTAAGGATGATACTGAGGGTGATCGAGCGAAGGGAGGAGTGGCTATGTACGGAACACTGGCCACTCAGAACCTGTTGCTCTCACTTCTACCCTACAGGCAGTAGCTGCCAGAATTAATGGACCAGTATAATTGACAGTATGCTCCTTATATTTACTGCCAGAGTCATTAGTTGATTTCAGTCAGTAGGCTGATTTATTGCAGCAAATTTCTCGGCCTTTTCTCCTGTTGTGTTGTGGGGGTCGACTACCGATCAGCGCAGAGGTTGGGAAGTTTGCAGATTATTGGAGTGAGAAGAGATATGCATCCTTAATACCGGTCAAATGACGCACTTCAATTTTGCTTTCGGAACACCCTCTGCCATTGATCTTTCTCTTTGCTCTCCTTCAATTGTGGATTCCATACGTTGCGAGATGGATTGTGACTTTTATGGAAGTGACCACATCCCAATATGGTTGCATGTAGAATTCAAGTGTGGGGAAGGACTACACTATGAAAATGTAATATCAGCAGAGCTGACTGGCAGCTCTACAGCCACTGTCATTTTTTATTAGTGCCAGAACACTAAAGAGAAGGTGAAATATTTCACAGAAGTGATTCACCGGGTGACTGATATTTCAGTGACTAGCTGCTCTGGAGTGCTCCACAGAATGCAGGTCTCTTGGTACAACGATGAACGTCTATCTGCTATCCAGGGTCGCAGACGGGCCTTTGTCGGTTTAGGTTGCACCCAACACCTGACAACCTCACAGTGTTACGAATTGCTAGAGCTAAGGCAAGTGATGTGATTTAAGGAGAGCAAAAGGAGGTCAAGGAAGAACTTTGCGAGCTCAATTATCAATTACACAACATCGTCAAAGGAATGGGAATCTATCCTCCGTATATCTGGGAGCTGCTCCTGACCACCAGTATCTGAATTATTGGATCAGGGGCATTTAGTCACCGACAAGCAAAGCATAGCACAGCTGATGGCAGAGTACTTTGCTGCCATTACTTTGTCTGACTGGTTGGGTCGTCAGGTCTAGCAACGAAGAATATCTACCAAAAGGCAAATCTTAGCTTCAACTCGTCAGATTTACAGGTATACAATAGCCCATTTTCATCTTGAGAACTGAAGTAGAATATAACAGTGCCAAAGACACTGTGCCAGGGCCTTACCTGATCCAGTACCAGATGCTGAGGCCTCCTGGGTGTTTTTAATTATATTGGGATTGGAGGGCACTTCCCCGACTCGTGGAAAGAATGCCGAATAGCACATGCTTGTCAAATTTCATCACAATTGTATTAGCCGTTTAGCCCAAGAAACGTAACAGACAGAAGGACATTTAGACAGAGTTAATTTCACAATTATAATATTAGTATAGATTAGTGCAGATCACACACAGACTAACTGCGAGAGAAACTAAACCTGAGGGATCCATATAGTGTAAAAAAAGTGTACAAGTACATTGTTACAATGCCTACGATTTGCCATGCAGCACCCTTAAATTTGTGGGATCTACATTTTAACATGGAATCCGAACAATTGACCATCCAAGTGTGGTTCATACAATCAAAAACAATTCTTAAAAAATCTTTACTTCAAAAGGAATTTGAACCGGAGACCATGCTTCACACAGTAGTAAACAAGTGCATTAACCATTGAGCTACCAGACCACTATACCGGGATGTACTTCAGAGACTTACACATCCTATGCGTCTATCACCGTTTTTGTAATTTTTGAAAATTACATGCCAATATATTATTTGTACAGAAAAAAGTATCGTATGTCCTTCCTAATAGCAAATAGCACCCCTTTTTTCAAATTTCGTCAAGATCGGATTAGCTGTTTAGCCAAAGAAACGTAACAGACACACACACACTTTCACATTTATAGTATTAGTTTAGATTAGTGCAGATCACACACAGACTGACTGGTAGAAACAAAGCCAGAGGGATCAATATAGTGTAAAAAAGTGTACACCTTGAGCATTGTTAGACTGCGTACAATTTGCCATGCATTGCACGCCTAAATTTGTGGTATCTACAGTTTAACATGGAATCCGAACAACTGACCTTCCAGGCGTGGCTCGTGAGATCAGAAACAATTCTTAAAAATCTTTGTGCGCTAGCGGATAGCGGATTTGAACGAGAGAACACGTTCCAAACATCAATAAGCAAGCTGATTCACTGCCGAGTTCAAGTCCGCTAAATGGGAAGGTACTACAGAGACTTGCACATCCTATGCATCTATCGCCGTTCAGTAATTTTTCTAAATTACATGACAATATGTATTATTTATACAGAAAATAGTGTCTTATGTCCAACCTAATACCAAATAGCATCTCCTTGTCAAATTTCATCATGGAGAAGAAAAGAATTTTTAATAGGTAGGAAACAAAGTTAGGGTAGGAAATGCAGTGTCAAAAGAAGTGGGAGTGCCACAGCGTAGTGTATTGGGACCATTGCCATTCATTACTCTAAGGAAAATTGTGTTGGTTATTTACTGTCAGAAATTAGATTGTTTGCAGATGATATAATGCTATATAAAAGGATCAAAACGATAGAGGACTGTAAACAGCTGCAGGGTGATTTGGACAGGATATCTAGTTGGGTTGGTAAACATGGGATGAAGATGAAGGCAAAGAAGAGTCAGCATATTTATATACACAAATAAAAAACTAATGGTTGTTTACAATTATAAGGTGGGGAAAGATTTGCTTGGTGAAGATTTGAGATGTAAATATCTTGGCATTACATTTGATAACAAGCTTAACAGGGCATTACTCATTGGTCAGGCAGTAGGAAAAGGTTTCAAAATTCTCCACTTGTTGGAGAGAGTGATGAGGGGATGTACGAGGGAAGTAAGGCAATCGGGTTACAAAACTTTGGTCAGACCATTGCTGGAATATGGTAGTATAGTGTGGGAACCACATTTTGAGTATCAAGTACAGCAGTTGGAGAGGGTGCAAAAAGGGCTGCTAGATGTGTTTCTGAAATTACCGCAGAATGCAATCGGTTACAGATATGATAAAAGAGCTAGAATGGGATTCATTGCAAGAGGGGAGGGTGAAGAGGATCAAAGAACAGTATAAGTCCTATATGGTGATGAGGCATGGAATGATATTGGTTTAAGAATTAAAAGTAATGCATGGAAGGGAAAAGATGACCATGAGCACAAGCTGGCACTCGATTTCAGGCACTAAAGTGTAGGAAGATTCTCCTTTTTTTTTTTTTTTTTTTTTTTTTTTTTTTGGGACGGCGGTTCGAATCCCCGTCCGGGCATCCAGATTTGGGTTTTCCATGGTTCCCCAAATCACTCCAGGTGAATGCCGGGATGCTTCCTTCAAAAAGGCCATGGCCGAATTCCTTCCCATTCCTTGCCCCCATCCTTTCCCGTCTCTAAAGACCACGTTGTTAAAAAGGGACGTTAAACTGTTACAAAAAAAAAAAAAAAAAGAATCTTTTTTGGGTAAGGGTGTCAGGGATTGGAATAAGTTACCAAGCGAAATGATGAATAATTTAACAAAAACGTTGAAAGTAAACGTTAAAATTTGCCGATGGCAAATGTAGGTAGGTGCAGGGAAGGGTGAAGATGGTTGGTAGGGAAATTGCCACTTGAGCGTGCGCTCTATTTCAATTTAATTAAATATTATATTATCGGATTAGCCTCTTAGCCCAAGAAACATAACAGAGAGGCAGAGTTATTTTCTCATTTATAATATTAGTATAGATGCCACGAAAAAATATGGTGCTTCAAGTGAGATTTTACAGTCCAGTATACACCTTGATGATTATTCATGGTTTGTGATGATGTGATCTCTTCCAACCTCCTGTCTAAGTGTCTCATCTACTTGCAAGAAAAGTTTGTGTTGAAATATTGTTACGTGTGTTCTTTTTTGTGTTCGAGCCCAGCCGCTTTCATCTATGGGAAGTGTCAGGCTTTATTATTTTCATTCTCTTTAACCATTTTCTTTCTTATTATTGTTTTATATGTTTGAAAGAAAATTACATGAATCAGATGACACAATTTATTGTAAAAATTTCTAACACTGCTAAAATTTTGAAATTTGGCAGCATTTGATTTACACATTTGAAAGACAAGTTTGCAAAAAAAAAAAAAAAAAAAAAATTAGTGCACTTGATTTAATAATCACTTGTTATTTCAAAATAATTTTTATTGAATTAAGTTTAATACATATCCTTTACTGATCACTCAAAATGTAGAAACAGTGGTGCTTGTAGAATGTTTGTATTTGTAAGTATGGTACAATAAAAAAAAAAAGGTTGGATGGTTCCATATAGCAAAGCAAAGCTATAAGAGAGGTGTTGAGGTGTTACATATTGCTTTGAGTATTTTAATTTAATCGCGATAGAACGTAAACCCTTGTGGCAATTTACTGACAAGCTTATATTCCCATTTCATGTTTATCCTTAATTCTTTTAGTGCATTTTAATTTGTTCTCGTTATTTCGTTTGTTTGCTGCTATTGAATTTTCATTTTAATAGGTGAGGTGTACGTTTTGGATGATGGAGGCGAAGTTGATCTTGATCTTGGCAATTATGAAAGGTTCCTAGATGTGACACTCCACCAGGACAATAATATAACAACAGGGAAAATCTACCAGCATGTTATAAACAAGGAGCGTAGAGGAGACTATCTAGGAAAAACAGTCCAAGGTAAAGATTCTTCTTAATTAAATCAAACTATTTTATAATAATCTGCAATAACATTGATAAAGTTTTACTCAGAAAATATATATCTTTTGAAATTTGGTATCAAAATATAGGTGTCAAAAAGTAATTGATTATATCAATGTTTACTCAAACTTTTTCAGCACTACGACCAGTAAAATATCAAATACAGTTCTACAGACCACTGACTTAAATTTGCCAATTTTTTACCTCTGTTTATATTATTAACACTTGGGGCATATTGTATTGTTCCATTGTAACATTTATTTATTTATTTTGTTTCAAAGACATTGCTGTTACAATAGATAGAAACACAAAAAGAAGTATTAACAAGATTAGAAAAAAATTATAGAGGATAGCAATAAATACCAATCTAATCATATTACAGTTGACCAAAAATCATTAACTTGTGCAGAGTTGTCATTGGCGTTAAGGAGGATTTGCAGAGTGCAGGTTGATGGGCACTGTGAGCAATTGTATAGATGCTCGATGTTCTGTTCTGCCTCACATTTGCACTTAATATACGATTCTTTGAGATAATGCTATCTTGCTAAATTATCTTTTGTCTTGCCTGCACCTCTTCATAAACCATTTAATTCTCTCCCTGTCTTCCACTTAAGATTTCCACCTGTGGGTAGTGCCTCTATAGTGGCGAATCATTGATCTACACGCTTGCCCACCACAGATTGAGCTTAAATTTCGGTGGCACATCTGATGCTGCTATCATCTTTGGGAAACTTTTCCTAGATGTCAGCCTTTATCTGTGATAAGTTGCCATCCGAATATTGGATGAGCCGATGTCCAGTCTTATACAAGAGGGAGCGATTCCTGCCACACCATGTTGGTTTTTCTATTGGTGTTACTCTGGGGCACCCTGTAATAATTCTGCAGGTTTTACGTAGCACTACATCTTCTTGTTTGGCATAAGCAGATTTGTACCAACGGGGCAGGTATATTCTGGAACAGAATAGCACTGGACAGAAGCTGATGTTAGAGCAGTGTGGGATGTGCACCCCCATACATTTCTGCGAGTTTCCGCAGGATATTGTTATGGGCTGAAACTTTGCTTTTTGTGTTAAAGCAGTGCTTTTTGCAAGTGAGGGAGCAAGCAAGCCAGTGTAACTCGGAGATGATTTTGGATTGAAATTCACCTGGTTCTTCACTCTTCCTTATGTCTTTGTTTCCTTTTGGCTTGCCTGTTTCATAGACGAAATGTGCATAGCTGAGTTTTAGAAGGATTTTGTTTCAACTGATTATCTTCATAGTAGTTTGTGAGTGTAAACCATTACTTAGACACTCCTCCACTGTTCCGAAATCTTTTGCTTGCTCTGCTAGCGCCAAATCATTGACATAAATAAAACTAAGTCATTGGTGGTTGAGGTTGTTCATTAGTGTAAATTTTGAATTACATTGTTGTCAGGTCACTTCCTTCGCGCAGTCTACTTTTTGGTGCTCTCCATCGACTTTGTTACACTGATGTAGAATCTTCGATTATGAAGTAGATTTCGGATGGTTTCATTTGTAAGATGATATGGTTTATGCAAGAAGGTGTTATGCTTTACGGTGTTATTCACTGAAAAGAGATCTACAGAAGTGATTCCTATGATCAACCCTAGTTCAAAACCACCTCAGTCTGCTGAGTGAGGTTGTTGACTTGTGCAGTGCAATTTTTTGTGCTGCTGAATCAGTTTTGGCTCAATTTTGGAGATCAGTTGATTGATCGCATCTTTTAAATTATCTTGTAGAGGTGGCATAACATAAAAACTGGGGGATAGCTTTTGGTGACAGACGTGTTTACCAGGTTTTAATATGGCAATAACTTTCATATTTCTCCTTATCTTATGTATCTGTTTACCTTGTATGCAGTTGTTGCAAAGGCACAAAAGCCATTCTAGTCCAATGGTCCAAAATGTTTTACCTGCTCTAGAGTTATATAAAGACTTGTTGCTTTACCAGTTTTGCTCCCTTTGTTTTCTTCAGTTCATCCATTTGAGTTTTTGCGAAGATTTATTATAACATTATAAGTCTAGAAGTGTGTTTTGAATTCCTACAGAAACACAGTTATGGAATTACAAGTGAACCATTAAAAGTGAATTTACATGGAAAAGAAAGGGAAAATACACCCAACACTCACCAAAGCTGAAGGGAGGAGGGCAGCAGCAACACAGCACAACACACAAACAAATAAACAAATAAAAAACAATATTTCGGGTGAAGAATCCCCTTTTTCAAGTTAACAGATAGGTGGCTGGTCCTGCGCAAGACTTGCGTAGGACGCAGCCACTCATAGAACGCAACAGACCCTCGGAGGTGGTGGGGGCAGCAACGATAATATAACCGCGAGTATACGAAAGATTGAAATGATCAAAAAAAAAATATATATATATATACATATATATTAGTTATTAAAAATATATATAAAGAAAAAATATAATTGAAAAAAAAAAATATTTATGAAACTATTGAACTATTGTACTGGCCAGTGGTGGGTGTATAGGGTGAGGATGGAAGATGTTAACGGAAATTAAGGCCTGGGGAACTGCTTCACAGTAAGAGCCATTAGAGTACTTCCAGACACTACCTCCCAATCTGAACTCCGCAGGTGGGAATCGGCATATCAACACATCCTTCAAACCAGACATCCCCCAGGCCTTAATTTCTGTTAACATCTTCCATCCTCACCCTATACACCCACTACTGGCCAGTACAATAGTTCAATAGTTTCATTTTTTTTCAATTATATTTTTTCTTTATATATATTTTTAATAACTAATATATATGTATATATATATATATTTTTTTTTGACCATTTCAATCTTTCGTATACTCGCGGTTATATTATCGTTGCTGCCCCCACCACCTCCGAGGGTCTGTTGCGTTCTATGAGTGGCTGCGTCCTACGCAAGTCTTGCGCAGGACGCAGCCACCTATCTGTTAACTTGAAAAAGGGGATTCTTCACCCGAAATATTGTTTTTTATTTGTTTGTGTGTTGTGCTGTGTTGCTGCTGCCCTCCTCCCTTCAGCTTTGGTGAGTGTTGGGTGTATTTTCCCTTTCTTTTCCATGTAAATATTGCCTCGCGGCATTTCTTTCCTTTCATTGTTACCTTATTAAAAGTGAATTAATATTTATAAACCAAATGAATTATAGAGGTACGTCTGCAAACCACCTTCACCATCTTTGCAGAGCTTAGGTTGAGAAACGCTGGATTATATCATTTAATTCCTGTAAGACCATAGATAATATAAAAGCTTATTTTTCATAAAATACTTAGTTTTGGCAATTTCTATGAGTTTCAGCTGGTAACTATCAGTCAATTGTTTGTGAGTGGAGACTTTCCCCGTGTACTGATTCAATGTAAGCTTCACGGGTGTTCAGTCGGATAGCGTCATAAAAACAATATTTCGACAGCTGTCTCTGCTGTCTTCATCAGGTGCGGAAAGCTTCAGGTAATGTAAGCTAGAAGTCACCGCTTAGACTGGCTTAGTAGAAGACAGCAGAGCCAGCTGTCGAAACATTGTGTTTTTATGACGCTATCCAACTGTACACCCGTGACGCTTACATTAATTTGATGATTTGTTGGCAAAAACACTTTTTGATTTGATAACATCCTCACATGATATAACTTTGCTTACTCATAGTGTGCTGCTGCAGAAAAAATTCACAGTTGTTTCTCACCATATTTCACTTAGCAGTTGAAAGAATTAGCAGAAGGAAGAGTTTCAGCAGCCTAATTTGTGGTCTAACCAGATTAATGATAATGAGCTCTTACTAAGAGGGAGTACTTTAGTCCCACCCACTGCTGTAGAAGAATTTACTTTTTCACCTTTTTTTTTTTCACTACTGTACTGTTATCTATAGACTAAACAATTTTACTTTATGTTCCAGTAATTTTATATTAATTTGCTAAAAAGCGCCTTTATTTTTCATTAGAATTGAGTTGCTTGGGTACAAGTAAAATACGCATGCATTAGTTTTGTTGTTTTGATGTTTCCACGATTCAGCCTTCTTGTATGGCATGTGATTGTTTCGTTCACTGTCCTTGTTTACATTGTTTTTGAATTGTATAGAGATAGTTTCCTAATTTCAATATTTTATCTTTAACAGTTTAACATAAATATATATTTAAAAAAATGGCGAATTTAAAATTTATAATTTTAATGATACTCAGGAAAATGAAATGGCTATTAGGTAATTTAAATAAACAAGGATGGGGAAAATGGACTTATCACTCTCCAAAGCTGATGTTGGGTAGGACGCAGCAAACACAAAGCACAAGAAGGGCGCAGTTGTAGTGCATTCGTCTCGTGTTTTTTGTGTTCTTGGCAGCCCTCCTGTCTTCAGCTTTAACAAGTGATGGGTTTGTTTTCTGTATCATTTGTTATTTATAAGATGGAGAATCCAGTTAATAATAATAAATAAGACGAACAGTTGTTGGCCACTTGATGACAGAGCAGCATAGGAGTACACGCTGCAATAAGGTAGAAAATTTTTGAAATGTTTTGGCTTTAATTAATCCTTTGTGCATGGTGGACTAGGTGGTATATCCAAAGCAAATTTAAACAATTATTTTTAGTTGTTTATGTATCTTCTTTTCTCATTTATATTTGTTAATCAGCACCTTTTGCATTTAAAACCCAATCTAAATATTTTTAGTGAATTATATTTTATGTTAAAACAAAACTCGTTTAAAAGTGAAATTATATGTAATATGAAACTGTAATTTTTTATTGTAGATCTAAATTTGAGAATTTTTAAGATATCTGAAGGTGTTTAAAATATTAAGTTACTTTTTTAATTAATCTTGAAAAAAATGCAGTCTTTAAATGTTGTTTTTTAGTTGTTGTTTCCACTATTCAGCTGTAACTTGTGTAACATTACATAACTGTTCTCTTGTTTCTGTTGTGTTGTTGCTCTGGTGACACAATGTCATAACACATTGTGCACGTAATTTTTCTTTCAACACCAGTAACGAAATTCATTTGATGTTTTAAATATTTCAACTGTTCTTAACATCGCTGTGAAAACATACAGGCAGATCAGTGCAATGTTATTTATTTCAAGATTGAAAAAATAATTGGATGAATTTGTTGTTAAATTACAAAGACTTTAATGAAGTTCTATATCTTATACTTATATACAAGTAGTTTTTTAAATTTTGTGAACTTTGTTTGTAGTGGTGCCACATATAACAGAAGCTATACAAGAATGGGTTGAGAGAGTAGCCCACCAACCAGTTAATGAAGATGGAACAATGCCACAGGTATGTTTGTCTGATTTTAATGTAAAATTAATAAAGGTAAATTTGTTGTTTTTGATTGTGGTGCTGTGTTATTACATTATGGAGAGTGCTAGGCATGAAAGGGAAGCTAAGGAAGTTTTCACATACAAACTCCACTAATTGGCCAGCATTATTAACTGATTTATGGACCAAATCACTAGAGAATGTTATTGAAGTTGAGCAGATTTTGTGAAGTTTAATTGATTTCATGTAGAGCACTACCATCTTTATTTTTACTTTAGATATGTTTGTTGACAGATGAGCAAATGTTAGTAACATTCCCATATGTCTGTTTTGTGGAGTATCCTGTGTGCTGATGCTTTTAGAACAAACATTTCATTCATGATGCATTTTACAGAAGTTGATTCACCTGTGCTCAGTGTAGCAACACACTTGATGATTCTAACAGGAAATATATGCTCTTTCATACAGTCCCTGGACAATTTATTAGACGCACTACAGTTTTTATGCAAATTTTGATTTGTGGCTAACTAAATAAGTTTTTTAATACATAAATTGCAATAAAATTATTATGTGTAGTCTGCTTCATGACACAGGTGATATAACAAATAAATAAAACTCGGTATTTGTTGAAAATATTTTATTTCAAATAATCACAACAAAATATTAAAATATTGTGATAATGAAAACATTAGTTTTAATATCTTGTTGAGCCACCTTTCACAGCTATGAGAGCCTTAATACGACGCGGCATGCTGTTGTTGCAGGATTGTACAGTGTCCTGCATTTGTGGATGATGATACCACACATGGATGATCTCCAAGAGCTGCGTTTTTGTCGTGATGACATCTTTTGCCATCTTCCACTTCATGAGTTCCCATACATTTTCTATGGGGTTCATGTCGGGACTGTTACCTGGCCAGTCCAACAGAGGGATATTTTGTTCCTTCAGAAAGGTTTTTACCGACCTGGCTGTGTGACAGGGAGCGCCACCCTGCATAAAAGTAAATGGTTCCCCATTCGGGAACCATTCTCTGACCTGCGGTATTAACCGTTTTTGCAAGACTTCTTTGTACTGGTCTTGCCTCATTATGCCTTTAGCCACATAAAGACGTCCTTTACCCTTGCCACTGATGACAGACAAAATCACCACCATTGTTGGGTGTTTTACGGTCTGAATAATGCAGTCGGGATGGAATTTTTCTCCTCTTCAACGGCGCACATGCTGACATTTGTTACTTAAAATTTCAAACGTGCTTTCATCGCTGAAGCATACCTGTAAAAATCAAGAAACTTGAATAATATATTATGAATAAATGTACATAGTATCTATAATATCGTAAATAATAATTTTAAAGTTAAATTACCAATCTCCAGAAGACCACATCCTTATCACACCTCTGTTTAGCCCACTTCAGATGTTTTGCTTTCATCGCAGTAGGGCGCTAATGACCCCGTCGTCGACGCGCCCTAAAACTTAAACAACAACTTCATCGCGGCTGTTAACTTGGGGTTTCTAGCAGGTCGACAAACCTTGAAATCAATATCCTTCAACTTTCTGTGAACAGTGCATTCAGATGCATTCACATTAGCCTCTTCCAGTTGAGATTTTATCTGTTTCGTTGTTGCAAATCTGTTTTCTAGACAAATTCTTTTGAGAAATCTTTCTGACCTTAGGGTGAAAATTGGTTTTCTTCCACATTTATTCTTCCTTCTGGGGCTCAATTCTTCACCTGAATCAATTTTCTTCTTTATGCACCTCAAGCTAGCGTCGGATAATTTCAACCTTTGTGAAATTTCCCGATTGGAATACATTTTTGTATTAACTAGGGCTTTGATTTCTGCTTTTTTATGTGGTGTAATGTCTCCTCTTTTACCCATTTTTAAAGGTCACAATCAGTAATATCTGGCTATTAAACAATCACTTGTGATGTCGATATTACACAAATGATAATAAAAGTGAACAAAGAAACAGATCAGTTACACGTGAGAACGCGACTGAACAGGTCCGTACCTTTACACTGTACTATGCACACTGATAGCCACAATAAGTCAACAATCCAATGTCAAATAGCAACAATAGACATAAAATTTAAAAATGAAATAAGTGCCCAAAATAACTGTTTTAAATTTTATGATTAATTGCATGAGAAATAGTACTGAACACGTAATTATTACAAATAATACTAAAGATTTGCAGTGCGTCTAGTAATATGACCAGGGACTGTATGTGCATAAATTGCTCATTATTGTAACATGGAGCAAAGAATGTTGCGTTTATGTTCAGAGATATTGGCACTAAATTAAAACTAACATGATACTGCATGTCAAATGAAAAGCGTTTAGTGTTGGTTGATGGCATTTGTGATTTTAGGTGAAACCTAGACTGGGTGCCGTCAGTGTGTTCATTTAGTGTGGGTTGGCTGTAAGATTACTGCAGTCAATAAATAAGTGAAGCTGTATAGTGCCATCCAATACAACTATGACATTAGCTGTATAAGCTATGTAAAAATTCCCTCAGGAACAGCAGCAGTTACAAAGATGCTGACAGAACTGCAGAAAATAAATGATCTGAAGCTCTCATAGAAGTTAAAACATTTTCCTCTCCTAAATTAGCTTTCAGAGGAGTGGATAGAAGTATTGAACATGAGAAGAGCTAATGTTTTCAAGGCATTAAATTCTGAGATGTCTGAATCATCATCTCATATGGAAGATGCTTTGACATAAACTGGCAATACTATTCCACCTTCAATGTGAAAAGATTGCCTTCCTAATTCAGGATGATTGAAATTTAATATACTATATAGGATGGATTCAATATTTAGATGGAATAGTAGTATACCTTACTCCTGAATAAAAGGGTTTCTTATATTAGCATGGTCTATATTTGACATGCTCTTACCCATTGCTGATATTCATGATTGAATTACCTCAAGATAGTTTTTTTGAACACAGTATTGAGATCACTAACTTGAATTTGTTTTGTAGACAATATTATGGTTAGTAGTTATGGCTTGACATTTAGTTCTTGGGCTTGTTTCTTGTTCAACTATCCTACATTTGGTTTTAAGTGTTTTTTAAAATCATTCTGTGCAAAAGTTGGGATAGTTCCTTCAAAAGACTATTACCGTAATACTTCCATTTCCTTTCCCTCATTAATATACCTGCTCTAATGGCTTTATTGTTTCAGCATTACATTATTACAATTAAAATTATTACTGCAGCCATGTAGCAATGATCCTGTCATAAGTTGATCAAGCAACAACTCGTCTGTTAACTTATGTCCTCAGCCACCAGTGTGATGCTAGAACTTGTTTTCAGTGCTTATATATACATTACACATTCATCCATGATTACCTTGAGTGAACTATATCATTTTACCATTTGTAAAAGGAGATATTATTTGAAGTTCACTCATATATACATTAGTTTTATTTAACTCAAATCTTTTTAAACTATCACATTGTATATTTAAAAGTGTTCTCAGGATATCCACTGGTCAAGTAACTCTCATTTCACACACCAAGCTAATAAATAAATAAACTATGTTATCACAGTTACAAACCTTCTTTACTACTTGTGGATACTTTACCTTTATTTACAAATCAAAAGTGCCCAGCCTCCAAGTATTTTTTCCAAATGTATTGTTAATCTTTAAAATTCCTTGTATGTGTTCAAAAATAATCATTTATCTAGACTAGCTAGTTGCAATCTCAGAATGACTACACCCCAAATTCCAGCAGCCAAGGACATCCTAATATTAATCCCATCTCTTTCATTATTGTTTGTCCAATCCCCTCAAACTTTTTATAGCTGTTTGTGACCAGGGGTGAATTGCCTTCATATCACTTTCCACCATTGAGCAGTTGTCTCTGAACTAACTTTGTAGGAGTGGAATGTGCTTGTGTCTTGTCAATGAGCTGCAAAACCCTAATTACAAAAAAGAAGAAGAAGAGAGAGTGAGTTTTCTTTCATGTTGTTGAAATTTTGTAATTGGACTAAATATTGTATGGTTTTACTTTTAATTGCTTATACATTAAAATTAGTTTGACTAGTAAGAAATAATGTAATCTTACCATTAGTGGTGGTTGGTAAGTTAGCAATTTAACATTTAGAAATGCCATAAAGTCCTTAAACTTTTATTGTAAACTGATTTCTGGTTTGATATCCAGAGTTTTTCTTTGTGTTTTTACCTTACTGTTCTGCTATCAACTTTGTTCCTAATTTGAAATTTTGTCATGTTCCTTGCCTACGTACTCTTCTCAGTATCTCAATATTATGAAATGACGTATTTTACATTTCAGGTTTGTATTGTGGAGCTTGGTGGGACTATAGGAGATATTGAAGGAATGCCGTTTGTGGAAGCATTTCGCCAGTTCCAGTTCAGAGTCAAGAGGGAGAACTTCTGCTGTGCACATGTTTCGCTGGTACCTCAAGTGAGTGGTCAGACTTATTACTTGTTTTTGTCTTCTCCCAACATAATTTTACTGGCATGTGTTTTACCTGTTCACAATTTTGAATTCAAAATTTCTAAAAGTCCTTGAGTACTTCTGGGAGTTTTCAATATTTTTTCCCCTCCCCACCCCTTCCCATTCAAGGATTGTTGACCTAGTGGACTATTCACATCTCTTTCTTGGTCTACCTATGCTACTTCTACCTTTATAATGGTTTACAACTTTTTGTAATCATACTTCTGAGAATGTTTATTAGAATTATGATTGCAATTCTAGTAATTTGTATAAATAGTTTTTCAATGTGTCAAAAAAATCTGCCATCTCTTTAAGTCGTAAATTACATCCTTTCAGAAATTTTGCTGGTAGCTCAGAGGAATTTTGGCATATACAAGTAAAACTTTTTGTTAGCATACTAATAACAGACTTCAGTAAGCTCAAGCCCCCAACTGACCATCCATATTATTATTTTACATGGTTTCCTGAAATCATTGGTGGGATGGTTCCTTCAAAAGGCCATGGTCGATTTCCTTCCAGTTCCTTGCCCCATACCCCATTTTCTCCCAGCTTATTGGTCTCGATATTGATGAGACATTAAGCGCGAGTAATGTATATATACAGGGTGTTACAAAAAGGTACGGCCAAACTTTCAGGAAACATTCCTCACACACAAACAAAGAAAATATGTTATGTGGACATGTGTCCGGAAACGCTTACTTTCCATGTTAGAGCTCATTTTATTACTTCTCTTCAAATCACATTAATCATGGAATGAAAACTCACAGCAACAGAACGTACCAGCGTGACTTCAAACACTTTGTTACAGGAAATGTTCAAAATGTCCTCTGTTAGCGAGGATACATGCATCCACCCTCCGTCGCATGGAATCCCTGATGCACTGATGCAGCCCTGGAGAATGGCGTATTGTATCACAGCACATACTAACGAAACTAAAATGAGCTCTAACATGGAAAGTAAGCGTTTCCGGACACGTCCACATAACATATTTTCTTTGTTTATGTGTGAGGAATGTTTCCTGAAAGTTTGGCCGTACCTTTTTGTAACACGCTGTATATATAATCAAGAAGTGTTCTTTTCATCAGTTTGATGTGCAGAAATGTGCTAAATAGCGTCCAGTTGAAACACAAAGTGAAATTGATTGATAATGGTGTTAAATTTTGTTTTAATTTCTATTCAAGTTTTCAGCCTTGTAGGCTGTATATTGTAGACAGGATTTTAAAGGTCATAGACTCAAATACAGTCATATTAAGGTAAGAGGTAACTAATGAGATAAAGAAGCTGAGTTGGGAGTCATTGGAAGAAAGATATTGTTAAAGGAAGCAAAGAGATTACCATTACCACAAACTGGCACTTGATTTCAGGCTTAAAGGAGTAAGAACATTTGTTTGTAGACTAGTGGGTTTGGGACGGGGATAGATTATGAAACAAAATGCTGAACAACTTACCAAAAATACCAAAACAATTTAAAATTCGTGAAGGTTTAACAGTCTGTGGCGGACAAAATTGACACCGAAAAAAAAAAAAAAAAAAAAAAAAATTGAAATGGTAAAGTAGGGGAGTAGGAAAATTGACACCAGGGATATATGCTGCATTGCAATTAAATTCAAGATGGATGACCAGTTACAAGACAAACAGTTGGAAATTGTAACTTTCGTTATAGCAAGCATGTTTTAGGCAATTTTATTTTTCATACTTGCCAGCTTAAAATTTTGGAGCCATTGTCTTTGGAACAGACCAGTTTTCTTGTAATTCTTAGATCTTTTTCAGAAAACTTGTGTTAGTCCTTTTTGCTTTACTTTCACTAACTGTTAACAATTCAAATAATGTGCACAGAATTTGAAAAAGTTGCTAATCTGAACCAGCTCATAACATCGGTTGCAGATAAAGCTAATTTTAGGTTGCAATTCTTAGTGTGAATTTTGGAGAACTGTGACATTTGTGCAGAGATGGCAGTGTATATTAGGGATGTAATAGAGATCTCTGTGAAATCCTACATACGCATCCACAATTTTTAATGCAGATGTATAGTGGATGTTTTGTTTACATTGCAATATATAATATTCTTTTCTCTTTACACGAGATGCGGCCCATCTTCTCTAAGCTACGTTTTTCTTTTTACAATCTTGCAATAAAAGCAGCAATGAACGGTATGGTGATATTACCTAAGCGACGAATTTACAAGTTTAAACTTCATGTAAAGTAAAGCAGCCTATTCACGGTTCAACTTATAGGACATCCGCAGAGAACTGCCATAAGATGTGCTCACCCATTCACATTTCTAGAAGAGATCCAACAAAATGCTCCAAGCAATCCTTTCCACTCACACTTTCTCGCTGCACACCAGTGCCCTTGTCGCACACTCGCAGGATTTTTCCTCCAATCATGATCCAACGCCAAGGCGTTTGGATGGACCTGTGTTTGTTGTCTGGGAGTCCAACACTATTCATCACATCCTACATGTAGTCCTGTAACCACTTTCACAGCCCATCAAGAATCCTTTATGGAAAATCAGATCATCATAGGTCGTACAAGTTGTATTGTGAATGGGCCACTAGAGTAGTGGGAAGGCAGGTGGCGGGCATGGAAATGTGCATTGGCATTGCCTTGTGCTTGACGTTTAATTAGTCAAGCCACAAACTCTGCTAAGTTTATAAGACAAAGATTGTTTTTTTAGATGCGTGCATAGTTATGTAAATAATTTAATTCACTTGTTAAATCATCTCACGGTTTTGATTGAAGCATGAGGCAAAAAATAAATCAATATGAAAGTATTATATGGAATTTTTTCTCAAGAAAATATGTAGAATTTGGCATAAAAATATTGATTTTAAGTTTAATTTTGATAAAATATTAAAATGTAAATAATTTTTCCACATCCACGACTGCAAAACAAACGCATTCACAGATGTCAAGCCCTGAGCATCCAAAACAGCATCCTCATTCACAAAAATGACAATTGGACTATGGTTTTGTCATTGGTGATAGATAGGGTCCGGATCTTCATGACCAAAAAACTAGAGAAATCTGCATGCAAATATGTCCCTAAAAATGGGTAAAATAGCCCAAAATATGACCAAACATTTAAATGTACTATAGATAAATACATGCTTAGTTATACATCATTTATTTTATCTAGTAGTGTCGCTTTCATATAGACAGCATAATTTACTTCCGTGCATTCATTGGAACATTGGAAAAGTAAATTTTAAATCACTTTATTGAAGTCACTTTAATTTCACATATGGGAAATTAAATTTTAAATCTCTTTATTGAAGACACTTTAATTTCACATAATTTACAGAAAAGAACTTTTTTGTCCCTACTAAAATACTCCTCTCCAAATTCCTTCATGTAACTTTGCACTTTCAGATTTGTTTTCAGCATGGCGGTACTGACTGACCCAGTGCAGATTTAACACTAACAGGATTATTTTTTAAAAAACTGCCCACAATGATACATCGGTTGACACTGCTAGACACAGTCATGCTGCTACTGCATTGTTGAGATTATGATGTGGGCGAAACATTGACATTTAGAGAATGACAATAACGTATAACTTTAATTCTTGACTGGTGGATTCTGAACAATTCAACAGTTAGTTATGTTTTTTCCTCCATAGTATGATAGGAATACAGTTCTGTGAATAATTATTTTAATTTTTCCTAATCTATAGTTTCTAGTGAAATCCCAGTATATATTAAAAAAATACCAGATTTTTCTCAAAATAAGACCACATGACTAAAAATATTATCTTGTTATGACCAAAACTGGGGAAAATGACTTGAATAGGCAGTTATATACTATGAAAATACATTTAAATACAATCGGAAACGTTCGACCCCTGTTTGTTTCAGCAAAAAGAAGGCAAGAAAAATATGACTTGTCATAAACATCCAAACCCTAGTGATAAATATTACAAAATAGATTGATAGAAAGTGTAGAGCGTGTACAGAGAAGAGTAATTCGATTTTTCACTGCTTCCCACAGAACTGAATTGATACATAGATTGGGCTGGTATTGTCTGGCAGACGGATGAATTTATTGATAAACGTCCACTTTCAGTAAGAAATTCAAGAAATGCTTTATTCCCTACCATACTTTGATCACAATGATGAGAGATAAAATGAAATAAATAAGAGACCATAGTAATGCTTATATGTATTCTTTCTTCTCTTGTCTTTCATGATTATACTACACAGATTAGAGACAATTTTGGTGTTAGCAACCTCTGCCACCACTATTTTGTGAATTAATATGTTGGTGATTTTTTGGCCTGAGGTCCTTAATTGCAATGATAACTGTTTCCTGTTATTCTTCCGTCTTGCAACAATAACAGTTAACAGAAACAGTTATTTTGTGAATCTCTGATTATAAATTTTGACCAGTCATGTGCAAAGTACGGCCCGTGGGCCAAGTGCGGCCCTTCGTTATTGTCAGTCTGGCCCGCGACAAGGTTTTGAATAATCCCTATAATTACACATAGGACAAAATGTATTTTCTGCGTAGGTAGAATAGAATAACCGTTTCCTTCTCAATGTGGAATTATCGCATCTAATATTTACTGAGTTTGCGTAGTGCCATATTAGATGTCTGTACATCAGTAGCATTGTGACATGGAGCCTGAAATGTCTTCATGAAGAATTTGAATGAAGATTCCAAGGCTTCAAATTTAACGAACAGGACCTGGACATTTTTAGCATGCCATTGAATGTGGATTTGTGAATCGGCCAAACCAGAATTGCAGCTCAAACTGATTGAGTTGCAATGTAACACGGTATTGAAGAACTATTTCTCAATGTTTCTGACATTGAGTTCTACAAGGCCCTGTCAAAACGAAGTTTCCCAAACCTGAAATCTTACTCTCGGAAGATAATTGTGATATTTGCATCTTCCTACATCTGTGAACAGGTGTTTTCTACTATGTAGCTTCGCGAAAACAGCGTTAGAAACCGATTGACTGACTACCATTTAGCTTCACTACTGCCAATCAGCTCATCACAGTTTCATCTTTCACATGCGCCTTCATACTCTTCTAAATAATAATCAACTTTTGTAACTTTTTTCCTAAGTTTTGTAGTATATGAGTTGTGTCTGACATAAAAATCAACAATAAAGTTTATCACTTATAAAAATTTGTTTTGTTCAAATTTTTCTTGCCCCGCTTATATAATTTTTTAAATTTTATCTCCCCTTAAAAAGTTAGCCCATGTCTGACCTAGACAGTCTCTGAAGGATGAATAAACTTTTTCTTGCTGGTCAGAATATAATCAGTTATATCATAGCAAGGAAAATCCATTAATGCTCTGTACTCATTGGACATGCAAACTGGATTTTTCTTCGAAGATGAGTCCCAGCATCTGTGGTAGTCTACTGTCTGGAGACAGGTAGATTTATAACATTGTTCTGTTATTAAGTTTTGTTACCTAATGTTGCTATCGGTTTTACCTGTAACATAGCAATATTTAGTGATTGTGGAGAGATTTCTTTTGAATATATATAGTAAACAAAGAAATGAAAGGTGCTAAGGAGCTCACAAATGAATAAAAATATATTTCTGTGAGAAAGTCCCCACAACATCCACCTCCCATAATGTTCCTATATATGAATTAAATTAGGATAGGGAAATGAAACACCACTTACCTTTTAGATGATGGATGTGGGGCACGAACACACAGAAAAGACAAAAATACAACTGATAAAGAAATTTTCGGACGAACCCTTTGTCAGACTGTCTCTTTCTGTGAGGCAGTCTTCAACATCATCCACCTCACTTAATGTTCTCCTGTTGACAAAGAACTTGTCTCAAAAAATTTCTTTATCAGTTGTATTTTTGTCTTTTCTGTGTGTACGCGCCCAACATCCATCATCTGGAGGTAAGTATTGGCTCATTTCCCTATCCTAATTTAATTCCTATTTGCATCTTAGCACCTTTGATTTCATTGTTTACTGGAAATGAACCACCACTTACCTTAGATGATAATTGTGTGGCGTGAACACAAAAGAAAAACGATAACACAAGTTTCTTCTTGTATTTTTTTATGCCACATAACCATCATCTAAAGTGAGTGGTGGTTCATTTCCTTACTTTTTAATTCCTTTTTGCTGCTTAGCACAATTATTTATAGCTATAGAAAAAGAGTGTTTAAAAGAAAAGCGAAATTTAAGTTATCCAAATTGATAAATAATTTAGACAACAGAAACATGCTTTAAAAAATAATAATAATAATAATAAGATTGCAGGAAGGCTCTAACGAATACCACAGATACCTGCACATGAACATGAAACCATTGGAAATACTCAGAACTCTAAAAAGTCTCTTAATATTTCCTATACAGAAGAAAATGTGCATATGTTAAGTTCCTTTATGATTTGCATTCGGTATGAGTTATGTTGCTTACAATAGATTATATATTAAACTTTAATTTTTACTTGCATCTCATTGTTTTAATATTTCTGTACCATACTTTCATCTGTAAAAGCTGTTCCTTTCTCTATCCTTATTTAAACCAGCTCCATTTTTTGGAAATGGAAAGAAATCAGTTGACAGATTTAAAATTGGCAGATCAATCTGCTTCAGTAAATATTTCTTAAATTTGTTGTTGCTCAAAGGTATCCAATATTTTTTATTTTAATTGCAGCCCCGCTCAACTGGAGAGCCAAAAACAAAACCAACTCAATCAAGTGTCCGTGAACTTAGGGGACTAGGCCTTTCTCCCGATCTCATTGTCTGTCGCAGTGAGAATCCTATTGGCCAATCAGTGAAAGAGAAGATTTCAAACTTCTGTCATGTGGCACCTGAACAGGTAATACTTTATCTGTTAAGCTTAAAAATACTTATGTTACTAGGTCAAATAACATTTACTGTCTTAAGTAACAGCAAGGGTATCTCTCATTTTGGGACAATTACTCTAAAATTGTTCTTAAATTTTAGATCTTTTGTGCAAAGAGCTTGTTTAATTCTTCATGTTAACCCGAAATAACAGCAATAATTGGCGGATAGATATACAGGTTTTTAGCAAGTTCCAACCATTTTTGGACCCATCTGTTACTTAAAAAGCAGTTATCATAAACTACTTGATTTAGTTAGTAAAAACTAACCATTTCGCTAATGATGTTCACACCTGACTTTAATATTAATTTTAAAGTATTTAGGGAATGGCACAGTGCATAAATAATTTATCTGTAAAATATGTTGACATATTTAAAATTTTAGTATTCTTACATATAATTTGTTTCGATTAAATTATTTAATATATCAATACATATCAGAAATGTTATTTTTTTCTTTTAATTTCTATTGGAAGTCTTCTTTCTTCTAACTGAAGTTGTCAGTGAAATGGAAAGGGTAAGCTTGATTAAAAAAAAAAAAAGAATTAAGATTTTGTTAGACAAACTACTAAGTAGCACTAACAGGGCCGGTCCTAGGATTCTCAGGCTCCGGGTAAGTGTTCTTAGCAATGATGTAACCGGTTGGGGTCCTCCCTCAGGCCAGATCGGCGACCTTTTTTCCCCCTTCTCTTTTTAGCTCTACCATTCTCTGACTGGGCAGGCCTGGGATACATTTGACCTGCCCCTCCCTTTTCCTCCAATGCTGGCCCTAAGCACAAAAGCATAAGGTCATTTTGTTCAGTTCCATGTGGATATCCACTTGGCTTTCCATGTTTTCTACTACACTGCAACAGAGCCTGCTAGTTAATGACATGCATAGTATAGTGTTTTTGCTTTGAACATGCTTATTCATGAGCATGCTTAACTGAAGTAAATGTATACAGTTAAAGAACATGCTTGTTTTTTAATTGGCTTTTGGCGATTTCAGCTAGCTGCGACTGTGTGTTTTTGTTTCTCCTAGAGTATATGTATTTTATCGCCGTCATTATCGTTTGCTTCTTAGTATGGACAACACGGGACGCACACAACACTTAGTTAAAAGCTGACATGTCCTCGGCCATACTTGAACTGGCAACCAATGTAATTTGAGGCCAGCTCGCTAGCCCCTACATTACAGGGGCCAGCCATGCTTGTTTTTTTTTTTTAGCATGCTCATTGACATGATTTATTAATGTTATGTCTATTTGTACCTTTAAGCTAATGCTTTAGCCAACACTTGAATTACATTTAAAGAACCATTTATGCAGCATCGTTAAAAGCACAGAAAAAAACCTAGAAATTTTCAAATTTAGATTCTCTGTGGTATAAGGTTATTTTTAGGAATACTGTTAAGTATTTTCTGAATTATAGGATTCTGGATTTCTGTAAGTATTTAAAGGCTATAATGCTGAGAGTCCTTTAGAATAAGGAAAGAATTTAATATTATTCAAGTACTGTGGTTCAAATTGTGAAACTATTTGGCTAAAATTTCTAAAATAATTCCTTTTGTCCAGTTCTACCTAATAATTCAAGGTGAAATGTTGAAAATAATTGTTACTGCAAAGGTATCTCTCTTAAAATTACAGAAACAAAAAGACACTGGGTAAAGTTTATATGTTAGTTATGGTCTAACATTTCTTTTTGATGTCACTTATAATTCTGATAGAATATCTATAAGTTTTGAAAATACTTGTCTCTTGGTAGGTATTTGACCAGTGATTATTTATGTACAATGTGCACCTAAAACCTATCTCCATTATATGTAAAGTTTCTGAATATTGATTTTATCAGCCTCACTGTTTTATGTAAACATTCCAGGTGTTCTGCATACATGATCTTAGTTCAATATATCGAGTACCTGTCCTAATGGAATCCCAAGGTATTGTTGAGTTTTTCAATGAACGGCTTCAGTGAACATCCCAATGCCCAGGCCACGTCGTTTCATGCACAAATGGAAGGATTTGGCTGAAAGGTATTCATCTTCATATATTGATATAATTGGTAAAATTGCATTGGAGCACCTACTCCGGTGGCAATCTCCCTACACACCCCTCTTTCTCCTTTCCTCTACCAACCTACTTTTGCCCTCTGCTAATTTTTACTTTAAATTCCTTCAGTGTTTCCAGTAAATTATTCATCACTTCTCTTGGCAATATATTCCAGTCCCTCGCACCCTTTCCTACGAAAGAAAATTTTCCCACAACCTTATGCCTGAAATCAAGTGCTAGCTTGTGTTCATGGTCAACCTCACCCTTCCAAGCACCTCTCTTAATTTTCCCACCAATATATTTTCATACTTCATCACCAGTACAGGCCTTGTACACTCCCAATACTCTCTTCACCCTCCTTCTATCCTCCAATTAATCCCACTCCAGCTCCTTTATCATATTAGTTACATTACATTGCATTATTGTGGTCCATGTCTGGTTATGCGTTTAAAAAATGTAAAATTGAAGCTTTTTTTTAACACAATATTTGTTTACTTATGTCCATTAGCAAAGGTAAATTTTGAGTTGTCTGAAAAGGGGTAATACACATTGAGGCTAAATATAGGTAGTTCTAAGAAATGGGCAGTTTTGATGTGAAACAGTATTCTGACAGTTGCACAGCAGTTTCATAAAAATTGCTCCTATGAATTTTTTGAGGAACTGACAATGAACAGCAGCTTTAAAAGTGTGAAGCGACTGTAATTTTACATTTCTAGAATGATAAAGTTTGCAGTTCACAAATATCATGATGAGAATCAACGATGTTAAATGCTCAATTTTGTGAATGTGGGCAGTTATGATGGTGCTGGTTTAAAACTCTTTCTTTCCAAGAATTCCATAAGTCTAGCTTGGCTGGTATCTTACATTTGCTGTTGGATAATTTTCTAAGTATCAGTTAACATGTCTATACATGATTTAAAGGAAGTAATAGTGGATTATACAGGGCGTTCGCCGGGAAACGCAACCCACTGTTAGCGCTACAAGGAAGAAACTGCTCGCGGCGAGCGAGCGGTCAGCTCCCGGCATTTTTCGACCGTCGGCCGCGGACTATTTCATAAACTTGTATGTGCTAAGCATTTAAATGTGACGTAATTCATTAGCTTACCTTATAAAAGATGCTGGAAGTGTTGACACTCTTGTGTAATGCACATTTCACATCTTCTGAACATATTTCGAGACACACGCTGCCCTAACTGACTTAATGATTTTTTGGGTGACTGTTCTAGTCGAAAAGCGATATCGTCAATTTTCTCCTCTGTGAGAATACGGTTGACCGACAGTCTCTTTTTGTTAAAAAATGAACCCGTTTCTCTTACTTTTTTAACCAGACGCAGAATTGTTGATTTAGCTGGCAGTAAAGCGCCAGGAAATTCGCGACGAAATTTACTGCGACACTTTTTAAACGACTTCTTCTTCACATATGTATCGTAGAGAAATATTCTTTGTTGCAAACTGTAACGTACCATAATTTTACTCACACTCAAACACGGTACTGATTAATAAGAGTATGAAGCCCCAAACCAGCCAAACCGCAAAGAAACGTTTATTCACAACACTGATTAATAAGAGACTGAAGTCACAAACTAGCTACAATGCAAAGAAACCGTTCTTAACAATGTAAGGGTCACTGCACTGCACTGTTGGGGCAGCGGAGGTGTTAAACAGTGCGGTGATTCACGGTGCCGCGTGGCGGAAACTGCTGGCCCCGCTGTCCGAGCAAGTTGCCGACGGCAACAGACTGGGAGGGTTGCGTTTTCCAGCGAACGCCCTGTACCTTCGTATATAAAATAGCATGGAGGTACAGATAGGTGAGGGGGGTAGATACCTTGTGTCTCATTGTGCTATTAACCAACATGTTTTACAACAACCTAAGGGGACACAGTCGCGAACAGGACCAAAAAAAAAATCGATTTTTTATTTTTAGACTTGTTCAGTGCTCCAATTATTTAGCTACAAAATGCCGTTTGTTTCATGCAAATTTGACGATTAGATTCGGAGTTATTAATTTTTTCGTGATGCATGGTAATAGTGTGTCTGTATTGTAATGTACATTAGTTTCTTGTATGTAAAACGTTTAGTACAGATTTTTCTCAAAACTACATTTTTTTATCCTTTGGTACACTTTTCTCAAAAACTAAGACTGATAAAGACATCAGACTTTCAGCATCTCTTGTAAATAAAATGATGATTAAAAAGATAAAAAATGGGACCTGTCATAACAACAAGAACAAACAAGGTCCAAGGTTTTTATAAAAAGTTATATTTTTTTTGTCTTTTAGAACAAAAAATCATAACTCATAAACTATATAAAATATATTAACAAATCTTTATGTGATTTGCAGATGATGTTTTATCTGTATACTGCGAAAGTTTCAGGCTTGTATCTCCATTAGTTTCTTCAGAAAGTGTACCTGAAATTTGCTTGTTTTAACATTGATTTCTTATGGGAGGTCCTTCGCGACTGTGTCCCCTTAAGGCAAAGAATAGTAGTGCAGCAGAATAACAAATCTCAATGTCTCTCACATATTTTATTTAAGAATAGCTGGTGACCCGATTTCGTTTGTATTTGTAAAGAATTTTGGTTGATAGCTACCGACATGCATCCCCCATAGTGCAGAAGGAAGACTTAAGGCTACTACCACACATAAAAACCAGTGGTCCTCACTAGACAGTTGTGGCTGGAAAGTGAAATATAGGGATACACTGTCTTTCGTAGAAATGCTATTACTGTACACAAAAACCAGTGGTCTGTGCTTGGTATATTTAACTGCAGAGTGAAATATAGGGACACACCTGTCTGGTCAAAATATTAATATGCCCTCCATTGAGCAATTTCAACCACCATATTTCACACTCCCATAGCAACCACCATGGTGCACATTGGGAAAATCGAGGCTCCCCCCTCCCCCCCCCCCCCCCCCCCCACACACACACACACACACTTACAACAGTGGTCTGCACTTGGTAGCTCTGGCTGCAGGTTGAAATATAGGGACTCACTCGTCTTTGGTAGAAATAGGAAAAAGCCCTAGGTCAACCACTTTCAACCACCATATTCCTCACATCCTCGTTTCTACCTATAGCTAACCACCATGGTGCACGATGGGAGACTCGAAGCCTCTACCAAATACAAACACCTGCGCTATTTAGTTGTGGCAGCAAAGTGAAATATACGGACACACGTCTTTGGCTGAAATATGAAAATGACCCTGATAGACCACTTTCAACCATCATATTTCCCACATCCCCACAGCTACCGACATTCAGCCAATGTTGTGAACGATGGGTAAGTCCATGCCACCGCCACACACAAACACCAGCGGTCTGCACTACGTAGTTTTGGCTAAAAAGTTAAATGTAAGACGCACACATCTTTGGTTGAAATATGAAAGTGTCCCCGGTAGACCACTTTCAAGCACAATGTCTCCCACACCCCCTTAGCTATTGATATATAACCACCATAGTGCACCACCTTTGCTACTTCCACGCACAAACACCTGTGGTCTGTGCTATCTAGTTGTGGCAGCAAATTGAAATATAGGGACACACATTTTTGGTCAAAATATGGAAATTTCCTAGATCGACCATTTTCAACCACCATATCTCCCACATCCTCACAACTACTGGTATTTGGCCAATGTTGTGCACGATGGTAAACTTCGTGCTACTATCACACACAAACATCAGTGGCCCACTTTTGGAATTGGTGGCAGCAGGGTGAAATATTTTTATATGTAAGATTTCTTCCAGTCTGTTCACCAGCATATTTTATTCAAGCTCTTTGTGGCAAATACTTTGTTTCTGAAATAAATTCATATTTATCATCTTGTTAAATGCACTGGCTGACTGAGAATGGAAAATGCCAAACATCAAACATTTTGTATAAACTGCTCTCGGGTGACTAGCCGAGTCAAGAGTGCGTTGCTACACGATATTTCGGCGACTAGATTCATTGCCGCCATCTTCTGGTGAAGAAGATGGCGGCAATGAATCTAGTCGCCGAAATATCGTGTAGCAACGCACTCTTGACTCGGCTAGTCACCCGAGAGCAGTTTATACATTCTCAACGCCGAGAAAGACTTCGTTCTTATATATCAAACATTTTTATTATCATTCTTTCCAACTTTTACTGATTTTCTGTAAAATTTACAGAAAGGTGCTGTATTTTACAGTTGTATGGATGAACTGTGTTGTTTTACAGATTTACGAATTAATATTTGATCATGTGGTTGAAATATTTATTTGGAACAAAGTTGTTGTGGTTTTTATAGACAGTTGTGGTAGGTTTCCGATTTCTTTCATGCCTGTAAGTGCGCTTTTATTTACAGTTAAGCTTCTTTCATTTGAATATAAGATTCCACTATGTTACATTGTATTGCAGTCAACAATCGATCTGTTTGTCCGATTTCACATCTATACTATTTCCAAAAGTCGAATCAGCAATCACTTGAATATCTTTTTCTTTCACTTCTGGATAGTCCCACATGTGTCGTATCACTGGTTGATAATTCATATGAATCTGATGTAATGACGAATAACTTTAAGAAACACTATTACCATACATTTAGGGAAGCATGTTCCCTAGAATTTGTGTGCTTGTTGGAATCAAAATTATCATTTTAAAATCAAAGGACGATAACCACAAAATCAATACTTTTTTGCTTAGTTTTTACTAATGTTAGAGTTAAGATATTGACAGTAAGTAAGATTTCACTTACACATACTTTTTACTTATTTCTCGATGTTTAGTTCATAGTCAACTTAAAGCAGATTTTAATTTTTTTATTGGTCAAGTATCTTTACGGAAACACAATTTTAAAAGTTGGCAGGTATGCCTTATACAACTGGGCACTTTGAATGTCATAACATTAATGCCGAATATATGAATACTAAGGAAAAAGCTTTTTTTTACCCCAAATATGGTCGAAGCAGTGGTACCACAGTTTTATAATTAAATCAGTGAAGTTTTGAATTTCAATTTTTTTCCAGTGACATCTCAGGTCTTCTCAAATAATCATTAATTTACATTTTTCTTTATGAGTAATGTTAAACTCCTTCATAAGTTTGTGCTAGCCTGTAATTGTCATGTTTTTCTTTTTTCTGCAGGGTGGATACTTTAAGAAGAGATGTGACCATAGCACTAGTGGGAAAATACACTAAGCTCGAAGATTCATATGCTTCAGTAACTAAGGCCCTTCAGCATGCTGCAGTTTGTGCTGGTTATCGTCTCAATATAAAGGTGTGTTTTTGAAGTTGTTACACAGATTCCTCCTTACTAGTTCATATATTTATAGCACTTCTATTTTAATCAGTTTTTTTGTTTGTGCCATCTGTATTATTACTGATAGTGTCTGTGGTGTTGTCCTACACAATGGTGTAATTTGGTAAACTTTCGAAATTGGAGGGCTGTCAGTAATGACAGTAAGAAAGAACAGGAAATAGCATCACAGGATAATGTGGATTTCAATAAAGCTGGAGAAAATAAATCCATCATTTACCAACTTGAAGTCAAATCAGCTGCACAATACTCCAGGCTTGTGCTAACTTAGATTTTCAGTCAGTCAGATCATAACCTAAGTCCTAGTTGCTTATTAGACATTCATCAGTTACAACTTTAGTCGTGTTCTAGTTTTTTAAAGTTCAACATCTATCATTTAATTTGATTATTCAAGTATATGCATCGTTTCCACACTAAAATGATTTACAGAAATAGAAGATATTTATGTACGTCATGTTTTCCTTTAAAAGGGAGATTTTGTTTCCATTGAATTTTAGTAATACTTTGAATAATTTTCCAACAATTGTTGTTGGTTGTATTTTGAGTATATTTGAACAATAATTGTGGAAATGGAAGTAATGCCAATGTGAATTTGAACCTGGATAAATAAATCTATCAATTCCAAGGAGAGAAATCATCAGAGAATTGATGAAAAGAAGGGCAAAAATAAGTATAGTAATTCATATGTTCTGACTGTGTGAAAGAGCAAGTTGTCTTTGGTTGTGGGTGGAGAAGATATTTCCATGATCACTTTATCAATCCAACTCACTTGGTGAAAACTTACAAGTACCTCCCGGGGAGCACAGACAAATGTGCTTCGTTCAACTGCCTTGGCACTCAGTTTCTCCTCAGCAGAATACTCAGTTTGGCAAAACTCTGCACCAGACACCCTTTGTTTGGACTCGAACCTCGGCCTACAATTCTAAAGTCAAGAAATAACTTCACACAGTCAAATGCAGCCATAACATCTTCACCTTGTGATGAGACACTAATTTGGTACTAAAAGAGTAGAGTGGAAAGGCTAGTGCATAAGAATTAATTGGACATCAAACTGCCAGAGCGTAATTGTAACAATAAGACTTAGTCTAGCGACAATGAGAGGGTTCGGTAGGAGGAGGCCCGGCAGTGAGCATATAGAGTCAGTGGAGACCGATCGGCGCATGATGTAGTAAGCATGCGAATTGGTGTATGTAGCGTAATGCACGTGGGACGGCAATTTAAGCTCCTGAAAGACAAGTAGAGTAACTACTGTAACTTACTGTTATAGTTGATGAGTAGTGAAGGTTTTGAGCAATTTGGAGAACTATACATGAAGTTGAACTGTTTAAGTGAAGCGCTGACTTAGATCGGGAAACATATTGCTCAAGCGTGGGTCTACATTATCGTAGTCGGATCTGTATCTTTGGCGACCAGTCTGTATTAGCCTTATCCACGGTCAAATTAAATGATGTGTGTACTTTAGTAAGCGGTCATATCAGTTGGTGGTTGATTATGCACAATCAGCAGAAATAAACTTATGCATTCCAGTTTAACAAGAAACTACAACTTTCATTAAACTAAATCCCATCTCGCTTTACCCGTCAACCTGGAGCTCGACGTGTAGAACTATGTCGAAATTCGTTGCCCGAAGGGCACTGGAGGAATGTCAAAGAGGCAACTGAAGTGTCCTGATACAGATCTAATATAAAAAAATGGGGTTACACTACAGAAAACGAATTATGTGAATGTGGTGAGCTGTAGGACCCACAACATCTTCTGGTATGCAGGAATCTACCTGAAACGTGCACTCTCAATGGCCTTTTTAGGGCAAATGATAAGGCTATCAGGATTGCGGAATTCTGGTCACATTCCATTTGTGTACAATAGTCCATAAGTTTGATATTAATTAATTAATTTTACTAACTTGGTGGCTGTTATTTTCATTGTTGTCATTGATTTCTTCCTTTAAATGAAATCTCTGTTTTAATCGCCTATCACGGGCAGCAGACTAAATAAAAGTTAAGGAAAAACTAATTTTTCTGACATGTATTACTGAAATGTTATTGATGGAGCAGAAATTCTTAAGAAAACTGTGTTTTTGTTTTCATAGCTTTCTGTGTGTCGGAAAACAATTAAAATTTCAGCGTACCTAATCATAGGCACTCTTGCTGAAGTTTCACACAGAAAATGTGTTTAAATGTTATTCTGGGCACAACCTTCAAATAACTAATAGATGTTAGTTGCTTTGGGAACTTAGGAATTGCAAGAGGCACAGTGATAGTAATGTTTTCTTACTTTCCAGTATATTGAGGCAGCAAATCTTGAAAAAGCAACAAAGGCAAGTGAACCAGTTCAGTACCATGAAGCCTGGCAGCAGTTATGTAAGAGCGAGTAAGTATTTTTTGGTACTAGTCATAGTTGTCATTATTAAATCCATTGTTTCCAATTAGTGATGTAGTTCAATATCAAGTTCATGTAAGTTCTAAAAATAAGTATAGGAAAATTAAATCCCTCATTTACAGTTGAGTACAGGGGAAAAAAAAAATATTGGTGACATGTTTTTGTGTAGAAAACTGACATTTCGGCTGTCATATTGCTGCTTTCTTCTCAGGCAGAAAGTCTGCTTTTTACGTAATGACGTGGAATCGTGTTGGCAGCTAAGAGAATTTACTCCAGCTGTGGAAACCTTCAATAACACACACCTACAATGTTCTGGATGAGCTTCTTGTAATGTGAGAAAATGAATGAAGCACATACAAGCTTGACAGCTGACCTTTACTTAACTACTCCGTGTCAGTCTACCACATTAAACTGGTTGTTGTATCATTTAGATCTGTGTGATTTTGTGTGATTTATTGAAATTGAGATCATGAGATTGCCAGTGTGTGTGAAAATCTCCTCTTGCTGGAATCTGCTCCGGCTCCAGTCCCGGTTTTGTCAGTGTATGTGAAAATGTCATTAGCCCTAAATTTTTTTGCAAATTTCAAAAATCATTTTTAATACTTGTTCTTTTAGTTTGAAACGTTATAGGTAACATCTATGACTGATGTTATTTGCAGGTCACATTTAATGTTGTTGTTATCTCCAAATATTCCAAGGAATTTAAGAAAAGAAATTTTTCTGTTACATTACCTTGAAGGATACCCAATGGAACCTCTTCGTGAGAAGAGGCTTCTCCATCAATGATGACAGACCATGCTTGACAAATTAGAAAACTTCACATACATTCACAAATCTGAACCTGAAAAAGGATAGAGAAAATAACCGGTCACCTGCCAAAGTTGAAAGTGGGAGGACAGCAACAAATACTCAAACAATATTTAGACTTAACAACTTATTAATATAGAGAGGAACAAGCCTATTAAAAAGGGAGATGTGTATATACCATGGTCTACTGTCGGATTGGACTGTTCTTTGAGAATAGGATGGGATTGGTTGTGGTTGAATATAAAAGAGTAAACTATCAATAACTATGGAAAAACAAAAACAGTCTCTTATGGAGGTAGCACACACGACTAAGCTAATAATGGTCGAGACTAAAATAAAGAGAAAACAGCTGTAATATACATAAATATGTGCATGATACAAGGGATGCAATTGGAAGAATTTGAGATACCTCAATTGAATGAACTGAGCACTGGAAACTCTGGGAAACAAACTGTGTAAGTAGTCGTGTAAAGATTCTTTTTGTGTGTTTCAGTGGTGTTATAGTGCCAGGAGGTTTTGGCAAACGTGGAATGGAAGGGAAGATTGCAGCATGCAAATGGTGCCGTGAGAATCAGAAACCATTCTTGGGCATCTGTCTTGGTCTGCAGGCAGCTGTTATAGATTTTGCAAGGTTAGTTCCTTGTTTAAAACATTAGTAGACATGTGAGTATATAGAATTTATAAGAGTTGAGATTATCCCTTTACTCTAACAGCTGTGACAAAGAATGAAAGTTATTCTTTACTGTACAAATTTGTCAATAACCTGTTCTGATGGATTGTTTGGACCAAGATAGAAACAGATTGAAGAGAAGGGAATATTTAATGGTACATCATTTTCCTAGCTCCCCTCCCTCCTACTACATGCGCTATCATTTCAATTGTCATTTTTAGTCATGTGGAGAGGAAAGATAAAGTAGATCCCATCACTTCCCAGAGTACATGAAGTAATTTGCACTATGCCATTACTCATACAGCCGAGTTTGCAAGAGTGCCCATTATCAAACCTACCACCATTTGTGTGGCTGGATACTGTAGAACTCCAATTATCCGAACTCTGATTATCCGAATCGCTTTTTTAACTTTATGGAAACGTATTGCAAAAAGGCTTCCCCTCTTTTATAAAAACTAACCCAAAGTTCAGATGACTGCAGCATTGTTTACCGAGTGGTACGGCAAAAGTTTCATCCCTGAAGTGAAAAAGCACTAAAAATCTCTTGGAATAGAAGACATTTTCAACATACATACAATCATTAATTAAAATAGACCCTTTTTCGGAAAAAATCCGACTATCCGAATTTTTTATTATCCAAATGGGGTCCGGTCCCAATTGATTCGGGTAATTAGAGTTCTACTGTAGTTGACGACATTTTAAAGATTTTACCAAATTTTAACTGCCTTGCAACTTAAGTGTTTAATTGTTGGTTGTTATACTTATGTGGAAAAACTGCTAGTTCTCATTTTTCTCCTGGTTCCACAGGTTTCACGATTTGCATCCTGTAAGGGGCAAAGCTGCATATCGGGGTACATATCAGCCTAGCACACCTTACCCTTGCACTTCCAAATCAGTTTCTTCAAAATTTCAAACAATGTACCTAATCTTATAAAAATGTTATACACCGTGAATATACCTTAGAAAAATAAATCAACTGCTAATTGCAATAGTCGCCACTCCCAATTTAACCTTCTGAGAGAAAAAGGTTTCAACAAACTATGAAAAGTCATTGTTCAAGTTTCACCATTTCTATATTCTGTTTGAAAAATTAACACAAAAGTTTGCAAGTTGAGAATCATCGAAGACAGACAGCAAAAACCCCTTAAAAACTTTTAGTTACTTAGTCATTGTTCGGATCGAGTTACACTATTTAAAAAAAAAAAAAAAAAAGCATTATGGATTATGGCTGCCATCGCGCACGTTTGCTGATGTCATGACAGTAACACCAACTCCGGTTTTCTGCTCACAAGTGACACGGACCCAGGTCACCCGGATTTTGAGAACGGACTGCTCAAATTGGCCCACACATGCCCCTATATAGGACGGTGAAATTTCCCAAACCATGTGACACCTGGGATATAGTGCACCCAAAATACTTGCAGTATAGCTTCTAAATTTAAGTATTATTTAGAGATAAAGTTTACAAACAACTTTCCCTCCTTGGATGTTTTTCGAAAACTTAATGGATTTGCAATAATTAATTTCCACCTGTTGCTGCGTAGTAGGCATGACGTCATTGGTCTGCAAGTGTGTTCGTACGCGAGAGTAGTACTGAAAACCAGCGCCATTTAAAAATAAACAAATAAACAAAAAATAAAAGGAGTCTATCGTAAATAGCTCTGAAAGTATGGCTGCATCGGCAAATAAATTTTTGCATGGTATTCCTCGGTATCGAATACATTTTTTGAAAGTAATTTTATTCCCTGACTGGGCTTAATTTGGCTGTAAAAAAATTAATATAGGCCGGCAACATGTGAATTTAGTTGCAGTATTTTTTAGAAATTTTTGTAAAATTTTATTTACTGTATAGAACTACTCGAAAAGTTTAACACTGTGTTCAGAAAGGATTGATGTTGTTAGAACTGTATCGTTTAATATCGAAAATGCTTTAAATGTGTTGTATTTAATTTTTGGGAGTGCCATTTGCTTAAAAAATTGTGTTTTCTTACATTAAATGGTTTTAAACTATGTATTACTAGTTAAATGTTACAAAATTCTGTTTCTACTATTTAATTATCATTATTAATGCTTTTTACTGCGTTGAAAACTGTTGTAAAATGACGATGTTATACGTAACAAAAATCGAGTGTTTATAATTTGAACTATTGAGGATTTAAATGAGTCAGCTGAGTTTAACAGTTGTTTTATATTATTAACTGTCTGTTATTACATGTTGAGTTACTTTTCTGACTTTAAATCGCCCTATATTCGGGAATGAGCTGCAGTATTGGATTCTGTAGTATTCCCATCCCCCACATCCTGTAGTGACGAGGTTTAAGATTTAGCAAATTCTAAGATGCTTACACCATTCCTTATGCCCTGTAGCCGAGAAATGTCGAATTTACCAATTTCTAAGGTGCTTACAATCTATATTAGTGGGTTAATATTGTCATTTGCAGACACGTTTTACACCTGACTGGAGCCAACTCTACGGAGATCGACCCTGACACACCCCACCCTCTGGTAATCGACATGCCGGAGCACAATCCAGGACAGATGGGGGGCACAATGAGACTTGGTCGACGTGTCACCGTCCTCACACAATCCAACTCCATCATAAGTAAGTCTATCCTATCCACATATCAGCATACATTACAGTTAAACTACCTAACTATCTTAAATAATTGTAAGTAATGAAGGTTTATGGTCTACAGGGTTTAAAGTTATTTCAGCTTAATGTATTCTGGGAAATTGTGAAAGGACCCACAATCATAGTTATATTTAGAAAACTGAAAAGCTTATAACCAATCACTTAATAAACAATATCATATTATTAACGCATAAATGTTCAATGTGACCAATGTGGGAAAACAATGTGTGTTTGATGTTCAGACTAGTCTCTTTGTTCCGTGTCAGGTGTCGTGGTTTGTACGCCTGCTGATATTCTCATTTTTAGTTTTTCAATGTTAGTAATGGGAAAAAATTCAATATTTTCTTGGCAGTGTGGAGAAAAAATCCCATCGTTTTGTTTTTCCCATAGAAACCAGTTATATCGTGTTAAAGTAAGGATTCTTAGATGTCAATGGTGATTAATGTAATCACAGAATGATTTTAATAGGAACTAAAAGTTAACTCTCTTGTTTTGATTATGGTTGCTCCTGATATCTCGCCAAATGAAACTTCAGAATGTTTGAGTTGTAGAATAGTATTTCTTATTAGTTTGGTTGCAGAGATGTAACCTTTGAAATTTGGGATATTCTTTTTGTAACTATCCAGTATATTGATGCCAAGCTGTGTAGGAAGATTAAGGCATGTATTGAACATACATAAATGTTTGCGAGTGATATCTAGTATGGGCACATTGTTAATTCAAATAAGTTTGTTCTTTATATTGCAAGAATTTTCTGAATATTAAAAACTATCACTAGTTGAATGTTTTATAGGTACTAAGAAATCAAACAATATGCCAGTTGTCTTGTTGGTTACCAAACATATACTGCAAAGTTGTCACCATACCATATTCAGTAAAATAATTAAGCTTGTATCTTTGACTGTGTTAACTGTAACTACACTGGTACCAAATAAAAATTGAGTTAACTTATTAGCACATTCAAATTCCACATAGACTGTGGATTGTTGTCCGGCTGCCACTATATTCAGAGAAAAGTTTTTAACTATAACAGTTTTTCACAAAACTGAGTTTTTCATCTTGTAATGACAGTCAATTTCACTAAATTCAGGAAACACTCATTTATTGCAGTTTCATTCACAATGCCTGGTCAGTAATGGACCTCGACCCTGTAACAGATTGCAAGTTGAAATTTTAGATATTTCAATCACTTCATTATATCTTCCACATGCATCACACTCATCTTCCCTTTCATTTGAAACCTCTTCGCTTTTAAAAGAGATCTAATATTAACATTTCCATGTTTGACTAACATCCGATGGCTTTAAAGGTTACAACTCTCATTACCCATACCACATACTTCTTATGCGTTCCCGACTACTTTCAAAATACTCCTGATCTAACATGGCCACTGGTTTGTCTACTCCTACTCCAATTATGGACATTCTTTTCTCCATATGACCCTAACTGACAAATCACAAATTGCTGTGAATAATTTCCATTGAAAAGATCTGTTTTACTAGTTGCTCCACTCCTTCTGGAATTCATGAATCTGATCAATTTACACAATACTTCATTAATTACTAATTATTCTCCAGTTAATACCAAGTGTCATGCTGACTTTTAAAACAACCTTTTGTGTAATAGGTACAGGAATATAATCCCCGCAGGGGCCTGGTACGCAAGTGTCAGGTACTGGTTTGGCAAACCCGTGGTGCCCGAGCTGGAAACTTGTGAGGGCCGCAAGTTTCCCACACCGTAAACTCCTACCATGCTTCAACGACCACCGTAGGGCATGGCGGTGGAACGTTGTGTGCCTAGGAGAACGGGGATCTTGGCTTCATCGCCAGGATCGTGAGGACGGTACAAACCTCTATAAAAAAAAAACCCTTAACCTCGAGGTCGGACACGTGCCGAGGAGGTGCATGGGTGAGAGGCAGATCACTTGCTAACGTGCAACCTCAGGAGCATCTGCGCACCCCTGTTCTATTAGCGCTTCTTTTTAAACTGGTTTTACTCGTGGGACCAAAACGAAGTCTACCACAAAAACCATAAAACCCTGCGGTACGGGTGTGCCGCAGGTTAATCCCAATACACCCAGTTCTAAGAAGCGGGTGAGGGTCGATAGCCCCGGGGGGGGGGGGGGGGTTCTGAAATAAACAGTAACGGAAAGGTATGTTCGATTCCGAACGCCTTTGTTGTAATGCAAAGAGTGGAAGGTTCATTTGAGAAAGTTTCGCCTTTCTTTATTCAAAAGGATTACAGGGTCTGGTAGGGTCCCTGAGTTCGGTTAAAAAGCTTAGGAACGGGACGCTTCTGCTGGAAACATCCACCAGTAGGCAAGCGACCCAACTCCTTAACTGTGTGAAACTCTGGGAGTTTGCTGTTACCTGCAAACTCCACAAATCCCTGAATAGCTCTAAAGGCGTCGTCACCTGCCGTGATATAATGGAAATAGGGACCGAGAAGCTCGTTAAGGAGTGGGAATATCAGAAAGTGGTCGAGGTACGTCAGATAACGCAAAGGGTTAGTGGCAGTATTGAAAAGACTGTCACCTTCGTCCAGACGTTTGACACTCCAGTACTACTGAAGAACATCAAAGCAGGTTACATCAACCTGAACGTCCATCCGTATGTTCCGGACCCGATGCGCTGTTTTCAGTTCAGCGGTTCGGACATACGACGGCATCATGTAAGGGCAACCCCACCTGTGGTAAGTGTGGCAAGGGGGCACTTGAGCCGGGCGTTAGTTGCACGCTGCCACAGGTTTGCGTCAACTGCTACTGATCGCACCCGGCCTGGAGTAGGGAGTGTCAAGTGTATCTTGAAGAGCGCAAGATACAGGAGCTAAAGACCAAAGAGCGGATTCCCTTTGGGGAAGCTAAAAAGGAGGCCAAGTTGCTCGCCGCTCCGATTTTTGGTACAAGTTTTGCAAAGATGGCTTCAGCTCCTGTCAGGAAGCAGAGTGCTGCTACCCAGACGTCCTTTGCAGACATGGGCAAGAGCACTTCGTGCTCATGTCAATGCAAATGCGGTGCTAAACCCACTAAGTTCATAATGCCTAAGACCGTGGACGTCGGTAGCAGCACGTCTGACACCTCGACCACACCAGCAGCACATGTTCCACCAGCAACAACAGCACTTAAAGTCATTGCACCGCCAATTCCTCCACGTACAGTGACTGGAATAGCAACATCATCTGCTACCAGTGCAAATGGAGGTGACCAAAAGATTTTCCCGAAGTTTCGACAGACGGACCCATCCCCATTTTGTAAAATTCCCCTCTTCGTCTCCTCCCAGACTGCCCAGCAAAAGGGAGGGGAAGAGGCAGAGGAGGAAAAAGAAAAAGAATGGGGAGGAATTTGAGGACTCCTCTGGGTCGGAGATGGCTGTCTCCGCTTCCAGGCAGGAAGAAATTGAGATGCTGGTGGACGAGTCTGGTCCCTTTCCTCAGCAGACAGCGACTGAAGACCCACCCGATCCGGGGCGGGTGAAGCTAAACAGGTCAGATGGCTCCCATACTCCAATGGAACATTAATGGTTTTATGGCTCACAAAGAGGAGTTACAGCTCTTAGCACGGTCTGATCCATTGTGTGTCTGTCTTCAAGAGACACACTTCAGACCAACCCGTCAACCTGTGCTAAGAGGTTTTGACGTTTACCGAAAGGACGATACCGAGGGTGATCGAGCGAAGGGGGAGTGGCAGTGTTTGTGCGGAACACTGTCCACTCCGATCCTATAGCTCTCACCTCTCCCTTACAACCAGTAGTGGTAAAAATACATGGACCGGTGCAACTGACTGTATGCTCAATATATCTACCGTTGGGATCACCAGTTGATTGCGGTCAGCTGGCTGATATCACTCGCCAACTCTCTCGACCTTTTCTCCTATTGGGAGACTTTAATGCGCACAATGCGTTGTGGGGTTCAACCAACAATTGCCCCAGAGGTCGAGAGATCTGTAGGTTATTGGAGCAGGAGGATTTGTGCATCTTCAATACCCAGATGACGCACTTCACTACTGCTTCCGGTTCGTCCTCTGCTATTGATCTCTCTCTTTGCTCTCCTTCAGTTGTAGACTCCGTGTATTGGGAAGTGGATCGTGACCTTCATGGAAGCTACCACTTCCCAATATTCTGTATGAAAATGGAATATCAGCAGAGCTGACTGTCAGCTCTACAGTCGGGCAATCCATCTCGAACAGCACCGTAGCATTAATGAGACGGTGAAACATCTTACAGATGAAATTCACCGGGCCGCTGATATTTCCATGCCTTGCAACTCTGGAGCAATGCGCAGAACGCCCGTCCCTTGGTGGAATGAGGAATGTCGTTCCGCTATACAGGGTCGCCGACGGGCCTTGCGTTGGTTTAAGTTGCAGCTGACTCCCGACAATCTCGCAGCGTTCCGGGTTGCTAGAGCTAAGGCACGTCGTGTGATTAAGGAGAGCAAGAGGAGGTCATGGCAGACCTTTGTGAGTACCATTAACCGTTCCACGTCATAATCGAAGGTATGGGAGTCTATCCGCCGTATATCCGGGAGGTACTCACGACCACCAGTATCTGGATTACTGGATCGGGGGCGTGTAGCTACTGACGAGCGAAGCATAGCGCAGTTGATGGCAGAATACTTCGCTGCCATCACTTCGTCTGCCGGATTGGACCAGCAGGTCCAACGACGACGAACATCTGCCGAAAGGCAAATCTTTAACTTTGACTCGCCGGAATTGCAGGACTAAAGTACCCCATTTTCATTTTGGGAGCTGGAGTCGGCTCTTAACAATGCCAAAGACACTGTGCCAGGGCCTGACCTGATCCAGTACCAGATGCTGAGGCATCTTAACAAAGATGCTAAAGAGTACCTCCTGGGTATTTTTAATGAAATTTGGAACGGAGGACACTTCCCTGACTCGTGGCAGGAAGCAACGATGATCACATTTTAAAACCAGGTAAAGGCAAGTTGCTGCCAGGTAGCTACCGTAGCATTGCTCTAACGAGCTGCATCGGGAAGACACTAGAGCGGGTGGTGAACCGCCGCCTCGTCTGGTGTCTTGAGTCCCGTAAACTGTTGAGCCGTTTTCAGTGTGGATTCAGGAAGTTCCATTCCACCACGGATAACCTGATCCTACTGGAAACGGCAATTCAAGACGCCTTCATCCGCAGCCAACACCTTGTGGGTATATTTTTCAACATAGAAAAGGCTTACGACACTACCTGGCAGCACGTTATTTTAAAATGTGGATTTAGGGGAAATCTACCCCGTTTTTTAAAATCATTTTTATCTCGACGTTGCTTCCGGTACCGAGTCGGTAGAGAAGTGTCCGACCTTTTTATTCAGGAAAACGGTGTTCCTCAAGGTTCAGTTTTAAGTGTAACCCTTTTTGCTATTGCCATAAATAGCATTTCAACTGTCATATGGAGGCCCATCCGGTACTCCTTATACGTTGACGACTTTTAATTTTTATTGCATCGGCTAGCCTGAGAAGTGCCGAGCGGCAGCTGCAGCTCACGCTGAACAGGCTGGATGAATGGTCAGTACACACCGCCTTTCATTTCTCTGCTGAGAAAACTCGGTGTGTACTTTTTAGCCACAGTAGAAGTCTTTTAGCAGAACCTCATCTCACCTTGAGGAACACCGTTTTAGGTTTTAGTGAAACTGTTCGGTTTCTGAGCCTCATTTTGGCTTACATGGCTACCACATCTTAAAGATGTCAAAGCCAGAGCCCTGAAAGCTCTTAATGTTTTAAAGTGTCTGTGTGGCAGGTCGTGAGGCACTGACCGCTCCTGCCTGCTACAGTTTTATAGAGCCTTTGTACAGTCGCGGTTGGAGTACGGTTGTATTGTCTACGGTTAGGCACAGGACAGTTATCTCCGTATACTGGATAGTGTCCACCATGCAGAAATACGTCTCGCCACAGGTGCATACCGCACCAGCCCGATACCCAGTATTTGTACCGAGTCTCTCGAGCCGCCGCTTTCCATCCGCCGCCGTCTCCTCAGGGTGCGACACTATATACATATTGCCACAACTCCTGGCAGTCCCGTGTACGACTTAGTTCTTCGCCCTAACTTTGAACGGCTTTATACCAACCGCCAAAGTGCAACTAAACCGTTCAGCTACCTTGCAAAGGCTATATTGGAGGAATCTGGGTTTCAGATGCCCTCCTTTTATCACCAGGGTTGGAGTAAATCTCCTCCCTGGCTTTTAAAGAGGCCCAGAACAGTTTTAGCTGAGTACCGCGGACAGTATTTTTATCCGAAGTTTTAGCGATATTTTAAATAAGTTTCGAGATTTTACCCCGGTATACACGGATGGGTCAAAGCAGGCTAACGGAGTTGGCTGCTCCGTGGTATTCCTCGAGCGACTTATAACTACAAACTGAATAGCTGTTGCAGCGTGTACACTGCAGAGTGTTGCACTTTGTTAAAGTCTCTCCAGCATATGAAAGTAAGCCGCAGCACGAAGTACATCATATGCTGTGATTCCCTCAGTTGCATCCAGGCTATAGGAGGCATGTACCCAGCAGATAGTCTTGTCCAAGGCATACAGGACACCCTCCGATCGCTCCAATCTTCTGGAAAGGAGGTCGCATTCTGCTGGGTACCTGGTCATGTAGGAATCGGGGAACGAGGCAGCTGATGAAGCTGCCAAGTTAGCCTGCAACAAGGTTAGAATTGACTTTGATCCGGTCCCAAAGTCTGACTTTTCCTCCGGCAGGGGAAAAGATTTGTTTTTGATTTTTGGCAGAGGCAGTGGCTGAAGGTTGAGCATAATAAGCTCCGGCTGGTCAAACCGACCGTTCAGCCATGGAGCAGCTCCTTCCAGTGGGTGAGGAGGGATGAGGTCCTCTTTACTCGCCTCCGTATAGGGCACTGTCCTCTGACACACAGCTTTCTTCTCTGCCGGGAGGACCCTCCGGAATGTAATACCTGTGGCGTACCTCTGACGGTGCGCCACATTTTAATTGATTGTGTATTACTTTTAGACCTGAGGGCAGACGTTGGCCTGGCCAACGATCTGTCCCTCATTTTAAATAATGAGACCAGCAACGTGGCGTGTGTTTTAAAATTTTGTGTATTGGCCGGTCTATTAGGCAGATTGGCCTAGTTTTAAGATGGATGGGTGGCCTCTTTACAGGCACCTGCTCATATGCATTGTTTTTATTTTTTATATTGTTATAATTCATGTCTCGCTGGCCACTATACAGCCAGTGAGACATGTAGTGTTTTTAACTCTCTTTAGATCCTGCTTGGCCTCTTTACAGCCATCCAGGTACTGTACGGTATAAAGTACCGGTGGCCCCTTTAAAGCCAGGTCTGATTTTATGATTTATTTTATTTGCTGTCTGTATTGCCAACCCCTTTACAGTCGACCATGCAGACAGTATCTTAGTAAATTCTTAAGCCTCGGTAATAGCTGGTAATTGTTAGGGCGCTAATGACCCCGATGTCGACGCGCCCTAAAGCTACAACAGCTACAACAACAACAACAACAACAGGAATATAATAAAGTGCTTTGTTCTCTTGTCAAATAATTTCTCAATTTTGTTACTTCCCAAGCCAAAATAGCTTCCCGTCTCAGGTTTACCTATCCGAAGTTTCAATTTCCGCATTACAAACTCTGATTTAGTTTTTTTTTTTTTTTTTTGCAAGGGTATTTTTTTCATTTATTTTATTTTTAAATTCCAACTGTGCACTTCACTTAACTCATCGCTTGCACTAGGTATACAATGTCCTCAATGATAGTAAACAAAGCAGTCCAAAGCTAAAATAACAAAGATAATGTATAGGTGATAGCAACATACAAACATTTCTCCTAATGACAGGATGTGAGATGGTAAGTAAATTTCTATGGTTTTGTGACTTGATGACAAAGTTTCAATTTGCCACACTTTACAGTCTCTGTTGTGGCATGATCAACCATTTAATGTGGAATCCAAACTATGGAATGAAATATGATTGAAGTCTTAAAAATTACTAGTCTACCAGAATTTGAACCGGACCCCAAACTTTGAGAGTAAGCAAATTAACCATTGAGCTATAAATGGTTAAGAGAATTCTTAATATTGTGTAGCATGTGAATCAAATTCTGCGACTTATGCTTCGGATGTATGACCTTAATATTACCAAACTAAGAAGCCATCCATTATGTCTCACGAATTTCGTGTTTTTTTTTAACTCCTTCCCCTGCTCCCAGTCACCATTCACCATGTCACCTTTGTGCAACTCCTTGCCCCCTCCTTACACTTCTCCAATGAGACATACACATTTTGTGATCTTCAATTTAGTTTCAGGGCGGCAAAATCTCACTAAACCTTATCAAGGGGGAGGGGGTCGACAGAAATCTCACGTGAGGTTTTGAAATTCTTGAAGGACAGCAGAGCCAAGGAGAAAAAGTCTACAAAATGTGCGGATTGCGACTTAAGGTGGGATGTAAGGCCTAGAATCAATGAGAAAACTGAACTTTAGGGGGAGGGGTTGACCGCCATGGGGGCATAAGAGTATCTCATAAAGCTATGAGGTCGATTAGCAGGGAGGTGGGGGGGGAGGTCCCTGGCAAAATTTCATCTCAACGGGGAGGATGGTTTTGTCAGATCTCACCAATTGGGGGGGGGGGATCCAGAATTCCATAAACCCTTCCCCCCTCCCCTAATCACATGACACTTGTGTAGAGTCCACTTCATCGGTATGTATAATTTAGTGAGAACTACAATGAATCAAGAGTTCAAGTTGTAATGCATAAATATTTAAGATGTATAGACATTATTTTCAGTTATTTTTGGGATATTCACTGTTGAGGATCTTAATAATGGAAAATACAAAAATATGAGAATTATATAAAGCTCTGAGCTTATTTTTATGGTCTACAAAATGCAAGATATTTCATAATAAATGGTTTTTCTTTCTGTAGAACAGCTGTATGGAAAAAAGGATCGCATTCAGGAAAGGCATAGACATAGATATGAAGTGAATCCCAAATATGTGCCAGACCTAGAGGCTGCTGGAATGAAATTTGTTGGTGAGTAACATTCGTGTTTGCTGTGATGGAATTTTAGTGAACGTTATTTCTAAATAGCTAAGAAATGTACTTCATTTATTTTATGGTCTTTCATTAATAAGTAGTGCTTTTATAGATTTTCAATCTTACAAGGAAGGTTTTCCACAGTGTCACTCTCAAATTTTAATAATTTTGAGATGTTTAGTAGTTAGAAGTTGCTGTACTGCTTTTTCTTGATAGAAAAACATTTAGCAGGTAAACAGCAAGAGATGTAAACTAACAATTTTCATATTTTAAATGGGATAAGGCAATTGATTTTGACAAAACAAATTTCAAAATGTTTCTTGTAAGGAAGGATAAAAAAATGTAGGTTTCTCAGTCTGGTTACTCAGTTCTTGGGAGATGGACCATCACAGATGTTTTAAAAAGTCCAACCTAACAATTGCAAATGTCATATTAATGTATGTCATGCACCACTCCAAACTAAAGTTTTTATGGTTGTATCATTTCTTTTAAAAATCGTGTGAGGATAACTACCCCAAAAAAATAGTTCAATGGCATGAACAAGATTGTGATATGCTATTTTTTGCAATTTGTCTTAGTGAATGAAAACCTTAAGTCTGAAATAATTTTAACTCCATAAAATCTTCATAAGGTGAAGTAGTGCCCCCAAGTTAGAGGTGCTGAGGTATAAGGTTTTCACATGAAAAAAAAAAAAACAATCATATGGGATGGTTGCCACAGAGAAGGATAAAAAACCAATTTGCAACCTGATTATTCAGTATTCTGGTTGTGTGGCCCCTACCCATTTTTGAAATTCCCAAATAATCACTATTAATATCAACAACAAAATTCAGGAAAATATATATATTTTGTTCATCACTGCTAATGAAACACTTGAGCATCTATAGTTTCTTCTGAAAGTTGGAATTTAAGAGTTACCATCCCCAAATATCTATTAATAATGCTTGCACAAAGCAACCATTCTGGTATGAGTGAAAGTTGATGGAAATCTAAGACTGGAATAATTTCTCTTCAAAAAAATCTTTTTAAGGAGTAGAATAACATCTCGAAGTAAGGGGGGTATGGAAAAAAAAAATTGATTAAATAAATTTGAAAATGTTTGTTATAATAAGGAATAAAAATCATATCCCAAATCCAGGTGGTAAATGAGTCCTTTCTAAAATGGGCATTAAACATTTATTTGTTGCTGCAGTTACATTCAAATTTCACCAATTTTGTTTGTTTAAATGTGATACTTTTAAAGTTTTCTACACCCAAGGAGTAATAATATTCCTGATTTTTCTGTTTGAATATACCAGTTTTAGACAGAAATTAAGGAGAAATTAGGGTAGTTAAGTTAATTGTAATTATTACTTCTTTTTGTAATAATAATTTTCAAGTTTATTTGAAATTGATTATTTTTCTGTATACAATAAAACTAAATTTTAACTTGACAACCTATCACCAGGGTTTTATTTTACTCCTGAAAAAGATTTTTTTTAATGAAAAAAATAGTTCAGGCTTTGCTTTTAATTAACATTCCACAGGGTTATAGAAATCTGAGGGAACAGGAATGCAGTCAGCTCTAAATGTAATTAATTGCACTGTAGGGGAGGGGGGGGGGGCTGATTACCATTAAATTTTGATTTTAAGAAGAAACGCTAAATGCTCAAGTATTTCATTTGCAGCACTTGTAATGATTATTGCTGGATAGTGGGATGTAATGTTCGGTGGGTGTTCTAGCCTTATAATTGTTGCTAACCCACATAAGTTGTCGTTACTCTGCCACAGACTTCAGAATGCACTCTTCCGAACCTTGTTGTTACTTGAAGACTTGAACAGAGATGAATATGGATAATTTAGACTGTGGAAGGAATGTTCTGGTATACTGCTGAGCACTGGGTAGGATTTCTCTGATTCGAAAGTCAGTAATGGTCGCCACCTGGGATTTGGTTAATTTGTCACTAGAAGGTTGCTACCAAAGAATGTTCACCAGATTCTAAAAGATCATGTTTTAACTGTTTATTTCAAAGCACAAATACCCATGCCGTTACCAGTTCCGCATTGCAATGAATGTTTAAGACATCGAACTTTGACTTGAAGAAGGCAGGTTTGCAGTTGGTAAACTCTGTACCCTAAACAGCACATGTTGATCTGATTGGGTTACCGCACAAATTCGACGGACTTTACAGCTCACTTGGCTGCTAGGCGAGATATTAGAAAACGCCTGCGACCCGGCAAAACACTGCACATGGTCCACACACGGACCCACCACCACAAGAAGGCATGTTACCGTCTTTCGACTACCTGGAAATTACTGCAATTTCAACGTGGCTCTCTCGTCTCGTTTGTCTTGCAGTCAATTGTACTTCCTTTCGGTCGTCACATGACCTAATCGACCAATCAGGAGTTTCTTTAAAATCTTGTGCACCAGAGCTTACTTTTTGGGTAGCCTGTCCACTCTACTATATTTTCTCTGTTTAACCCTGAAGTTCACTGTTCTGTCTTGTCAGTTCACCAAATCTGCTCTCTTAACACTTGTGTAACGGACTGAGCCATATGTAAATTATATATAGTATTTGAGGGAATTTGAAAAGGGGAAGGAACATGTCCCCAGAAAATTGAGTTATCAGATTGTGAAATTTTCGCTCCTGCCTTGCGGTAAACGTGCTGTAATATGTTAGAAAAAATATTTTTTTTTCCCTGTATGAACCATCAAATATTTCCCTAATTTGGAGTCTGCTGTTTCACTTCCTAAAAAGTTGTCTGTGGATAAACTTAGATTTTCATCAACTATAAAATACTGCAAAAATGATTGAAACTGGGGAGAGTAAGATCACATCCGAGGACCAAATTTGATGAACACATTTTTGCCATAGCCCCCCTATAACGGTATTTCTAAGGAATGCAAATAGCCTTAAACTTTAGTTTGAAACAAGTGACACACACATTTTCAGATTTTCTGTCGATATTTACAATATTTATGTTGAAATTTTTGGTATATTGAGGATAGTTAAATCGCCTCAGAATAGAGTAGCTGGGTTGAAAAAAATTGTTTACTGTCACTCTCTGTAAAAAACATTTTTCAGTTTCCCTTGCTCACCTGACCTTACATGAAACATCAAAGTTTCTACTTTACACCTCTGACATGGGGGGACTATTTCACCTCATAAATATATTTTTCAGACAGTAAAAATAGATTTTAGTCTACTATAACATCCCAAAATTATTAAAAATTTTCAGTAATGATTAAGGAACCTTCGTTATATTTAGTGCATATGTGCATTGGAATATACTCAATTAGAAAGAAATCATTTAGATTTTCCTCAGTTGCTGAATTTTGTCATCTTACTCCAGAAATAATTCTACACTAAATTAACTACCTGTCATGTTGCAGGACACGATGATGAGAAGGTCCGTATGGAAGTGATGGAATTGGAAGGCCATCCATATTATGTCGCATCTCAATACCATCCAGAATACATTTCACGGCCACTGTCTCCATCACCCCCTTTCTTGGGGCTGATACTAGCTTCTGTTGGAAAACTTCAAGCGTACTTGGCCCGCGGTTGTCGCCTCTCTCCACAGCAGCTTTCTGATGATGAATCAGGTAAAAATAATCAATGCTATGATTTCATTAGTTAAAATGTATGTTTTGAATGTTATGAGATGATTGAGAAATTTTAACAATATTTATGGGAGACTGCAGCTCATTTCCTATTTTTTGTAGATCTATTATTTGAACGGAAATAATTGTTAAAGTTGGTCTGCTTTTGTGAAATTTTCATATGGTTTGGGAAAAATAGGAGGTATTTGAAATCCACTGACTTGAAGGAAACATTATCTAGTAAGAGAAAACAGTATGTGATTAATATACTTGGATGTAGCCACAAGTGGGAGACTTTGAGCTAAAAATTTGAATGTGCCCTAGGAGGAGGGGGGAGGGCTTTTCTTTTTGGTCATTCCTCTGCTGGTGGAACCATACTGCTTGTATCATTAAGAAAATACCAAATTGGTTAGTGGTTTCTGTTACCTGTTCTTGTGTTTGAGACTAAAAGCTGTGGGAATATGGCACATAGAAAATAAAATTAGAGGCCAAGTTAAAAACCCATAGAAATTTATACTCTGTTTTCTGATCTTTTCCATTTTTAAGAAAATTTGCCAAAATATATGTGTTTTAATTATGACTAAGATAATAGTGTATTCTGTACATTCTTCCATATTTATCATAATTCTGCCATTTTTGCATATGCAACTAAAAAAAAAAGTTTTCGATGTATTTCATACTAGATACTAGCTGTGTCCACAAATTTATTTGTGATGTGATTAAATATTTGATTAAGAAAGAGATGTCAACAAAGGACATTTACACAGCTGGGCAGAAAACCATTAATCCGTTATAAGAAAGTTAACAAAATTGCAAAAATTTAACTTTTAAGTTAAGCTAAAATATTGTTAACGGTTTTCTTAATTTCCATTAAATTGGACTGCTGCTAACTTTAGTATGTTACATTGTTAGTTGACGTCATGTTTGAATTGCACGCCATACTATGCTCGTACATTCTGCGAGTTGGATGGTGAACAGATTAGATAATATGAAGTAAATGAGAAGCATACATAATTGGTATGCTTGGAAAGCTAGAGTTTTGGAGTGTTTCTATTTTACGTCTGCAAACCCGAGCTCACTACTTGTTTCTACTTCGATCGGCAATTGATTTTGATATTTTTTATAATTTTTTTTTTTTTTTTTACTGCCAGGAAAATGTCGCTTTTTGTTTTATATTGGTTTGGTGTTTGTTAGTGAAATAATTTAAACTGACTTTGTTTAAATGACGATGTCATGGAAACTGAAACTCTTGAATCTGTTAGTGAAAGCAGCAATACTAACAGTAGCAACAAGAATATTAAAAATCCTTGGCCACATTAAGACATTTATGTTGCATTTAAATCAATACTGGGAGATCAGTTGATTTATGAGTGCTAACTGTGTTTGCCTAAACTTTCTACAACCAAGGCTCACCTGGCTAGCCTTAGCAATCTCAAACAACATATGAAGAGGATGCATATATCCAAAATATTGAAAAAAAAAGTAAAAGAGGGCCAACTTGTAGGAAAAAAGAAAAATAATTCAAAACATTCAAGTGCTTTGACTACTTCAGATGTAAACAGCAGCAGAATTTATTTGCTTTCATCTCCATCTGCTAATAAAAGTTTACATCAATAAAACATTTGGCATCGTAGCTACTTGCAGCATCGTATTCCAAGCTGGTGTAGACTGATGTATTGTAAACATTTTCGTTGCCAACATGATTCCACTATATGCTGAAGAATCCAATGGGATTGAGAAGCTGGCTAAAACGTTGGACTCCATTAAAAACTCAATTTCCAGAAGGATATTGGGTAGACGTTTTATTGAATCACATTACGGCACATAGCACCTTGGTATAGCTTGCAATAATACCTATTGCAATACATAAACATCAGATACACTTTTGGATGGTTAAATTTTAACATTTAACTTTAACTTGCGTTAAATTTGCAAAAATGTAACACTTAAGCGATTATCGGAGTTAACTTTTTAATTAGCAGATTAACAATTAACAAAGTTAACTTTTCGATTAACTGTGCCCACCTAAGGTTATTTGTGAGTAAATAGTAGCAACATTAGACGAGAATGCTCTTGCTATAAATGTGGGCAACTGAAGCTAGTAAGAACCATTGCTAATGATCCCTGTGTAGGATGGCCAGTAGATACACTCATGTAAATGGAGGCTGGGTACATGAGTGTTTACAGTAGGTTAATAGTTCAGCAGACTGAGACATTCCAAGAACAATACTAGATAGCATTTTAATAGGGAACATCCAAAGAAAGTGAGGGGGCCAGATATACAGAAAGTCTATATATATATATTTTTTAAATGCAAAACAGATTTTTATTGCAGTATTTGTGAAAAAAGATAACCTGTACCCATTACTTTACTCCAGAATCAAAACTACATCTGAAGTAGTAGTATGTTAATTCTCCTTTTTGAAACAAAGCCAAAGCTGTTTATTCTGCAATGAAAGTAAAGTTCTTTTGCAGAAGCTTGAGAGTGTATACAGTTTCTAATTAATCAAAAAAAGGGTGAAACCATAAAGGGCACAAAGTAAACACAAACAACTATCAAGTAAATGTAAAGAAAGAAATTACCTAAAAACATGCTGATGCAACAAGAGACAATTCATGAATGAAGTGTTTGCATTGTTTGGCAGCCGTCTTTGTTTGTTTGACTTCATAATACTTCCACCTATATACGTATCCTAAAAAGATTGTCTTGCACCAATTAAAGTTTACGTGCGGTATCATCTCATTTGTTTGACCCACTTTAAAAAAATCCCACATCTTAAACTACAATAGTGCAATATCTTTTAAAACACAGCTTTAATTGTCTACTTCTCAGATTGTCTCTGGAAACATGTATTTGAACTACATTTGTTGATTGTAAATTTCCTTGAAATTTTTCTTTAATCACATCTTGATTGTTGCAAAAAAGTTATGCACTCTCCACAAGATTGGATATTGGTGTTTAAGTCCACCTCACCAGAAAATCCTATGTAGATATATTTAAACATTGAAATGTTGAGTAAATATGTAAAACAAATGACTATATCTGGTAATAGTGTCTGATTAATACTTGAATCGTATAGTATCTTACAATATCTTTGTCTTACTGTCATAACTATGTCCGTAGGTGAAAGTAGCTTTTGCTGTTTGAAGTAAACTTCATTCTAGTAACATATTGTTATCTAATTGAAAATTCTTTTAAAATATGAGAAAACACAATACTATTTACAGAGCCAAATTAAAACACAAGGATGGACAAAAAGTAGAATTGCAAAGAATATATAACAAAACTGCGAGATCTAAGTTATCCACGGCATTTTAAACAAATAAACTCTTCTCATGATTCCAGCCACGTAAAAAAGTTGCATTTGTGACTCTTTATGTGGCTGGAAGCCCATGAAGAGTTTATTTAAATAACAAAACTGTTTTACCTCTATGATCTTACAACATTGATGTGGAAATAGGAACAATTTAACCAAGGTAGGTTGATAGCACAGATTACAGAAAGATAACCTTGTCACAAATAAGTGTAAGAAATGGCGAGTTTAGTTGAAGTATATTTTGTTTGCTAAACATGCCACACTAAGGTCTCTAGTGTACACTATGCTAGTCAATGTCTTCTTCGTGTTAAGTCAAATTATAGCTCATTAATTTTTGCATTGCCTATTGATTCCTACTTGCAGTCATCAGTCCCCACAACAGAAAATAGTTCGTATCACAGTATGTAAAGTATTACCCTTCTTATCAGCCACATTTTTACTGAATGTACCTTATTTTTATTAAATTTCTTCTTCCCTTAATACAATTCAAAAACAACTCTTTTCTCTGAATCTTGAAATCTATCATTTTACATTAATACATCACTACCTTTCTTTAATATCCCTTCAAAACCTTATTGATTTGCATTAAATTTTGTAAAATTCGGGTAATGCATCTCTTCGTCAGCCCTTTACTTTGAACTATTTGAAGCCTCTGATTGCTTGATTTTTATCTCTTCCAATTATGTAGTCATGTGTTTAAATTTTTTAAGCTTCTTTAAAAAGGCCTTACAAGGACAAACCCCATCCTGTTGCAGAAATGCTTATTTTGGGATGGCTTATAAAGCATTGAAACAACATTCGAGATTATGCATGGAGCTGGTAAGGGACTGCTTTGAACAACTTTTCTTTTAACCACATGGGCATCAAACCATGTCAGCCATGATGATATTTTTGGTTGAGCATGTGGTACATGCCTGTTAAAACTGTAAAATTGGTTTCTGTTTAATGTTTTTTGTTATCAAGATTATCTAGTAAACTGGCTATTTACTTATATAATAAGTAATTGTTACTTAATTTTGGTTTTCTTAAAGGCTGCTAGTCAGTCAGTTATAGCTTGGATTCATGGTGTAACTATTTTTTCCTTAAATTTTTCAGATGATGAACCTGAGATTTTGTTGAAAGAAACCTTGGAGCTGAATGGTCCTGCAGAAAACAGTTTACTTCAAAGTACTTAGAAATTGTATTTTGCTATTCTCCTCTCATCTTAATGTTATTTCAAGTAGATAGTGATCTGAAATTTCTTACTTTTTAAAAGTATTTTTCTCATGTCGGTGTCTACTATGTTAACAGTATTAGTCATTTTTGTTCCTGTAAGTGTACTGTGTGAATGAGTCATTGTGATACTTACAGAAATGTTGTTTATATTCTGTTTACTGTAATGTTTGTCACTGGAGATTCTGTCCTGGTTTAGAATAAGTTTAGTTCTATTATGTCTTCATTTTTGTAGCATAAGACCATTTAATTCATTATTTACTGGCAAGTATTGTTAAAAAGGGAAGGCATTTTATTATAATTCTGAAAATATCTTCTTTAATGCACAAAGACAATTTAATATATTCAGTTTTTACTGGACTAAAACTATGGGAAGCCAAATTATTTTGTCAAGTTGAACCTTACTTTGGATATAATATAGGGTAGTGATAGAGTCAGAAGATTTCAGAAGTTTAAATGATTCTTGTTCAATTTTCTTATTGATTTCCAATTTCTGAGAAAGAGAAATTCAGGAGAATAATTTAAGATTAAATTGGTTTAAACCTGTGCCATATTTTTCAAAAGACTGGATCACTGAGTTGTAGTGTTTCCAATTTTTTTAAATTCATGCCCTCTGGTAGTTAAAGTGTGAACAACAGTGGAGTGGAAGAAATGCTGTGGGGCAATATTTTTATGAGGTTGTAAAAGTAGAATCAGGAACTACTCAACAAAGTTGAAGGGCAACGGAAACACTCCACAAACAAACAACCACAATATTTCAGGCTACGCCCATCTTAAAGAGAATCAATACGTAACTGAGCTACGCAAAGAACCCATGTTGTCCATGGGTGCCTGCGTAATTAGGTCATGTGTTTCTATTTTCTCGAAGGTAATTGCACAAAATAGTGTTCTTTTTCCGTTTCCCTTCTTTCTTCAACTTCAATGAGTAGTGGCTTTATTTAACCTTTCCATACATATCCATGTTATTAGCCTCTTTGTTTGCAACATCTATGCATATATGTACAAGTGTGTGAATATTCATTCAACCTAATGTTTGATACTGTCTATGCTGATTAGACTAATGACCATTCACACCTGGCTTGTGTTTTAAATAAAAGTAATTGTAGAAAAAGGAACCAATGTTGCAATGGCAGGGAGTATTTTGCCTACCATGTTCAGTGCAAGACCACATTCTGTTGGCACATTTTCGACAAGATTCCTTTATATTTAGACAATATCTTTCACACATGCAAAATACTTTAGGTTCTTAGTGGTTAAGCCATATGAATAATCAAGCTGTGTATTTGTTGCCTAGTGCTATGTTCCCATCTATATTGGACAAAAGAGAAAAGTGGATAACAGCATAATGGGCTAACAGCAAGTTTTGGGGGTTACCCTTTCTTACCCCAAAACGTGCCATTTCATGTTAAATATGTATGGGCTAAAATGTCATTGATCTACTACAGCTAAAAAAACTAAATGAGGGTATCATTTCAAATTCTCCATTTTACAGACAAAATTGTTAGTTTCTAAAATTAAATATGGGCAAGAAAGGCAATGCTTGCTCAAGGTACTACCTATTGCTTTGTTGACCGTGCATATCTGAACTCCTAGCTGAATGTCTCATCTGTAACATGACTTAGGGGCACCTTTTTTTTTAACCAAAATAGTGTAAAGTGTGTTCGCCATGGCCTTCTTGCCTTCCTCTATGGTGACTGGCTTATTTCCCACAGGAAAATAAAACCCATCTGTTGCAATAAATAACAGCAGTTGGGTCGACAAAGAAATCTCATAACTTATTGCACTTTTTTAAATACTTACTTTTGGGTTTTTGCCTCATCGACGTCAAGGTCATTAGAAGTGGAATTCACCTGGAGTGATTTGGGGGAAACCATGGAAAACCCAAATCTGGATGCCCGTATAGGATTCAAACTGCCATCCTTCCGAATGCAAGGCCAGAGCATTAACCACTCACCCACCACGCTCGGTAAATGTTTAAAATCTGATAGTCTTCTGTTTCTTTTGATCAGTGACTTTAATCTGGCTCATTCTCAGATACTAACCTGGGCAGAAATTTTTTCCTTTGCGTCCTCGAGCAGTTTGAACTTTTTGTTGTTACATTATTCCATTATTCACCAACTTTTTATATGTAACAAATACTACTCTTTTTACTGTTAGTTTTTTGGCGCGCAAATCTGCATCGCTCTTACACCTTGCCAAACAAGGTTTGAGAATTTTTGTACATTTACATTTGTTCATGTGACACCTGTGTATAGCGAACTTTTCTGCAAAATTAGCTACTCGAGCAGAAATAAGAAAAGTTATCATGTATCTTAAGAGCAAATACTAGAGTTGTTGTGATGGGATTTCCAGCAGATTAATTAAACTGTCCTCTACAGAAGTAAGTAATAAACTAAGTTTTCTTTTTAATATATCTTTACTTGAGGGTATTTTCCCAAAAAGGCTTAATTGTGCTGTATTTAAACCACTGTGTAAAAAGGGGGACAAATCATTCGTTTCGAATTACCATCCTATTTCATTATTAAAATCCTTCATCAAAATTTCTGAGGATACAATGTACACAACACCTAAAAAGTAAAAGTATTCTAACTAAATCACAATTTGGTTTAAAAAAGGTTCATTCAACAGAACAAGCTATATTTGCATTCCTTGACAATATTGTAGAAGGAATAAATGATAGCAAATTAATGCCTGTAGGAATTTTCTGTGACTTCTCTAAGGCATTTGGCGTGTTGATCATGAAATTCGGATACAAAAATTTAAGTATTATGGTATAGACAGCATCTACTATAGAATTTCGTAAGGTCACTCATTCACTCACCTCGATAGCTATTGGCTGGAGAACGGTGTCACTTGTCAGCCTTCGCTTGCAGAATAGCATCCAGAGATACCATTAGAAGAAATTCGTGGTTATGTCCACAATTTAATAGCCAAGCAACTGCTACCAAATTAATTGTAATAATACATTCATTAAGTTTGTGTTTCATAGTTTGAAAAATATCGATAAATATGAAAAAACTTGGATCTGCTTTTGAGTAACATGTTGCTAATGAAAGCAACTTACAGAAAAACTTTAGCAAAAATTAAATTACTCGTGGTCTCTGCTGTAACCACGAATGCCAATTGTCATTGCAGCTTGTGATAAATTTTATTAAAAGTTTCACTAATGACGTTGCTTGACCAAAGTTTATGCATTACAATTTATTTGCTTTTTAGATATTTTACTGATAATTTTTGTTGTTGGTCTTTCTTCATGTTCACTGTACGTAAGTTATTAGGTTATATTAAGTGGACATATGTTACCGAATCGACTATTCTGGCAATTAATTTCTTCTGAGTTGCTCAACTGTTTAATAATATGGAATATGTATTAAGTTCTGTGGCTATTACCGATACTGTAACCAATAATTATTATGAGTGTTTGCCCTGTCTCAGTAAAAAAATAATGTGATGCTTTCAAAGCAAACAGGAAATTTTTACCGAGCGGGGCGGTGTAACGGTTAGCGTTCTCGCTTCGCATTCGGGAGGACGGCGGTTCGAATCCCCGTCCGGGCATCCAGATTTGGGTTTTCCATGGTTTCCCCAAATCACTCCAGGCAAATGCCAGGATGCTTCCTTCAAAAGGCCATGGCCGAATTCCTTCCCATTCCTTGCCCCCCATCCTTTCCCGTCTCTAAAGACCTCGATGTTAAAAAGAGACGTAAAGCAGTTAAAAAAAAAAAAAAAGGAAATTTTTAAATTTTGCAGAGTGAACTTTGAGAGTCAAATAAAAGTGAAGTTTGTATTTAAGCAAGTTCGGGTCTACGACCTTTGAAACAATTATACGATTGAATGATCTTATCTGTCCGTGTTTAATATCTACGTTTAATAATACTTCTGAGTTATTTAAGGTCAAGAGATTTTATTCACCCTAAGGATGAAACACCGGTCATGTACATATTTTGTCAGATCAGATCAACCTGTTACAATCTTTGACCCCGAAAACTGGAAGTATTCCAAACCTGTGACGATACGCAAAAAACGGTCATGGGCTTACACTAGTTGCTAATAAATGGCTTAGTACTTAACAACACTGCTTGGATGAAGAGTCTCATTGCTATTAAGTCACATTAATGTATGTGACTTAGATGATTTGAGTGAATCCGACTTCAAAAATACTCCACTTTATAACATTCTTCAGCAGTTGTTGGACTGTGTTATTGTTGGTTGTGTGCTCACTAAACTGCGATATATCACATCACTAGCTAAGTTTTGTAGGCTAACTTACTTTAAAATCTTTAAATTGTTGACTTATTGTCAGCGAAAAGAATCGTTTATATTTACTATTAAAGTAATAGTTTTAAATTCACATTGTTGTAAGATGGTATAATTTCTTTATTGCAAGTTTTATTAATTTACAAAAAGCTGAAGGCTTAGTAATTAGTTTTTTTTAAGAACACTATAGTATAGGTAAACATTAATTATTTAACAATTCTAGTTTCTTAAAAATGATATCTAATTTAATAGTTTGGATGCTTGATTGTTGAGTTTGTTGTATTACCATATATTTTAGGTTCTGGTCCCTTTAAAATAACAACTAGCAATAAATAGATAATTTTTGTTATTCCTAAATAACTGTTGTTATTGACATTAGGATTGCACAGTACGGATAATTTAAACTCCGCAGTCACTCAAGTTTTAAAATTCATTTATAGTTCTATTGGAAATATAATTGTTATTTAATTAATATCTAATATACTGAAATAATAATTTTCTAATATGTAAAAACTATTTTTCATAAATAACTGATTAGTTATTATTCATATTAGCACTAAATATTAGTGATCTGTTAAATTTCATCGTAAGTTTAATTTTGAATTTCACAAGTGTAAGTGTCTTTGGCTTTTAAGTACTTTTTACCTAGTTATTACAAGACCTTGGATATTTAGGTTCTACAAATCTTATTTTAGGTGCCAAAAATAGGCTTTGTTCCTATGTAAAATAGGTTCAAAAATGTGGTTATTTTTATAAAATAATTTATAATGTAACATTGAGAAGTGTAATTCAGTTGAACATTAATGAATTTAATTGATTTTAGTTAGCTGGAATTATCTAAAATCAGTAATCGTCTTAATGCACTTTTTTCACATATTTCCTATTGATGGAGAAATAAATTTGGAATACACATCTGTAGGATATTTATTTGCTGATACAAAAAATTGTATGTTCATATGTATGCATTTTTATTATATGGCACTAGATTTACTGTAGGTATACTGTATTTATTGTGGTTAAATTTACAAAGCAGATAGCCGTGTCAGTATCATCAGACTGTATTTGGTCAATAGTTTAACAATCAACAAATTTACAAACAGGCATTTATTTCCAACAATCAAATCACACCATCTCTATATTCAAAACCCACTTATTGTGCTTTAGATGGTTTAGCAATCAAGTACTGTCAGTGCGTGTTAAGTTTAAATATTTTTAAATTTGATATAATTGTTTTAATAATATCATGTTGAAAGTTTCGAACTGACTACACCCTGGATGATCGCGATTCGATCCTAAACAAGGCTGAAGCTGAACATCTAGAACAACTTCCTAGACCCACTCATCCTGGAAGAAACTCAACGGGAAAGTAAAGAATGGCTGGATTGTGGTGCTGATCCCATCACATTCTTCTAGCACCAGTGGTAGCAATGGGAATGTGGAGCTCTAGCACCGTGAATCCTCGGGGAACCAGCAATTAGTTGCAGAAGCCCTTGACCTTTACCTTTTAAAAGTTTCAAACTTGTGGCCGCGCTTAGGCACAATAAAAGAGCTACCAGACATTAGGAAAATCCTGGGAATGCTTTGCTATTTAAATTTCTTTCCAATGCCCAGAAGCAAACTTCAGTTTTACGAAATTGATGAAAGATGCCTGTTCTGTTTTTCATGAAAAACTTAGTTAACCTACATTACGGCAATTACATTATGTTAGCATAATAGTGGAAACTATTCAACACACTGTTTCTATTTACTCACCTGTTTGTTACACATGCCACAATATGTAATATTTCCATCCGTTAAGAAATTGAAAAACTGCATAATTGAAGACAATTTGGAGATCAGTACCTTTAGCATACTGGCCTTACTAGAACACACATCATTGTAGCCTCCGTGCGACTAATAGCAAACAGGGACACAGCAACAAAGACACCATACACGTTCACTTAAATTTTTGCAAATAAACACTTCACAAAATATTTTTTAAAGCTTTTGTTGATACTTAAAACATTAAAATAAACAAATATAGGTTCCAATAACATTGTAGGGGCTTTTAGGCAGTATAAAATCACAAATAATGGCCAGAAACTTCCATAAATCTTATGTATATCACTCTATTTTAATACATTTTGATCAGGAATAAAATGGGTTTTTGCCTAAAATCCGAGGTCTAGCTATTACCTACAATAAAGAGACTTAGCCATAAAACTTCAATAAAAATATTATTAGACTGTTAGTTAAATTTAAGATGTATAGAATATTGTATTTTAAATCTTTAATGTTCATTTACAATATAATAGTAGTTTTTTGGGGGAAAATGGTACCTTAAAATTGTAGTATCTAGTGCAGACTTGTGGATGAATGGTTCGGATTGCAGCGAGTAACAAGTGGTTTTATTGGGTGTGTAAAAAAAGAACTAATGAGGCTCTTCCGTAGTATTCTATGCTCTGTTTTAGTGTTAAGAAACTTTTAGAAAAGAATAGGAAGCTTTCAGAATGCAAAGAAAGTATTAGGGAAATGGGTGAAACGTTTAGAGCCCTTCAGGCTCTGATTATAGGGATGGAAAGGATAGATGGTTATATTAGTGGAGTGGGTGAAAGGAGCTGGCAACAGGTCATAAGATAAATAGGGCTAACATGAAGAAGGTGCCAAATACTTCAGATGTTATGGAAAGAAATTGATTTTTTTACCTGTTACCAGAGTCAGAGGGGAAGAGAAGATAAGGTACAGCTGGCCTTTAGAAATAGAAATGTAAGCAAAAATTGGGAAAAAGGAGTTTCTGCTGCTATGTAGTTACCATGAGAGAGATTTCGTCCTCTCCTGCACAGGTTACCAGATCAGTTTTTTCAAACCTGGTGGAATATTAGGGCAGAGTCACTTTGTAAGAATTTCACTAAGGAGGATAGAATAGTGATATTGAGCGGTGTGGGCAATAGTATGGACAGGAACACACAGAGTATCTGAGGGAGGTGGTGAAGGAGGCAAAGCATACCAGGATTCAGCTCGTGTAAGCCTTGAGTTCCCACGGTTTAGGCAGATAAACATGGAGACCAAGATGCTGCTTGGAATTTCTGTCTTTGGAGTGGTGCCTGTGGACACCATTGGAACGGAAGGAATCCCTGAGATGGCCACACCTGAATAGAAGGGGGAAAGGGATTCCTTCTTAGCTAAAGCTCTAAGGAAGACCATTTCAATTAAAGATGGGGTCAGTACTGTGCCTATTTTAGGTTAGGAGCCACTGTTGCAGTAACAAAATCAAGTGATTAAAGGGTTACTGATACTAAAAATCACAAATGCTACTCCTATGCATGTATTTAATTATATAATAGTTACAACAAAAATACTGTTGGGCAGTGAATATAAGGAATAATAGTGAAAGTAAACCTCTCACTTATCACAGATGAAGCTGGATACCCAGGATGAACATAAAAACACTGCACTGTACCTTATGACTACAGGACCTAGGACTCTTCATGGCCGTCATCTGAGTCTGAGAAGTTCAAAAATGGAGATGATAAAGGAGTCCTGTAATTTTTCTCTGTTTAGCTTGCAGGAACGTGCGAGAAAGATCACAACTAAAAGTGTCAGTATTTCCAGCATTAAGCTTGAAAGTGAAGTAGCTTTTGAACCTTACTTCAAAGTTCTCTGAAGTAAGATTGATAATTGGACTAACCATTTGATAATTGCAGTCTAGTAATGATCCTGATATACAGCTGGGTGATCAAACATACAAAATGCTTGTATGTTCAATCTGATAGCTTATTTCTTCAGAAGGAAAACTGTTATGTGATGTAGTTGTACTCCAAATTCCCTTGTTAGAAAATTAAATTGATTTCCCGGTAATATATTAGCATTAATATTGTTTTGTTGAGGGGAGAGAAGAGGAGGCGAATCCTTGTATTGTCACCTGCATATTATTAGGTATTCAGTTTTGAACATTGCTAGAGAATTGTCACTATAGCAGAGAAATTGGTGTTGCAACAGAAAGAAATAAAATTATACATGAATGAACAAATAAATGCTACATCATCCCCTCATCACATGAGAGTATATAAGACAGTAACCAGTCTGAATTGTTTACTTGTTCTGTTCTTGCTTTTTATTGCTACAGTCCTCATACTACCAGACTTTCTATTGCCTTATATAGTATTGATTTCTTATTTGTTACCATTAGTACTTATATCTATATTTCAACTGTTTAACTGTCACTATTTTTAAACTCTTCACACAGTACATGTTATTTTGAGAGAGATATCCATGGCATTGTTTCATATGGATCTTTTTTAAATTTGACAAATATAGTTTGTTTAGTGCCCTGTTTTCAGCTCCAGTCTTGCCAACACAGTAGAGAAATTATTTTCTTAAATGTATGTAAAAAAGATCATTAAAACTCTAATTTAGTCAAAATTAGGATGGAAGAAATTATTTAGATTAGTGTGGGTTGAGTTCTAGTTGTCTGTTGGACTGTGTGTAGGCAGAATTCAAATGCCTTTTTATTGTAAGTTTATAAAACTGATTTGAATGTTTGTAATAATTTCTGAAATGTTAAAGTACTGACATTATTGATAGATATTTGTAATCTCAAGACTGTTAATTGACAAGAAATATTATATGTATCTGTAAAAAGAGGGGTGGGGGAAGAAAAGCTGTGATAGTGTTTAACTAATCTGTAAAAACTTTGATGGCACAGTAGGTTCTTCTATTAATTTACCAGCAGAACTGCAGTATCAAAATATAAGAGAAATACAACATAAGAAATATAAGTCTCACGTGTTAGAGGTCATCTGAAATACATTTGCATTCATTTTACTTTTTGCTGCTGCAGTTCTGCCTTCCTCGTAAAGTAATAGATTTACTTTTTTTTTACCAAGTTCCAATTCATATTGCCTTTTAGCATTGTTTTCTGCTTCATTATAATGAAAATATTCATTGCATACCTTAGAGTGTTGATTTGAGTTAATCCACTATATAATTAAGGGAAAGTTTACAATGTGTCCTGTTAATGGTTAAATGTGAAATGAAAGAAGTCAAAGGCAATATCATATTTTTAAGTACCTAAATAAATTGTGTTCAGAAAATTGAAGTTGTTTTACTATGTTTTATTTATTAATGTTTTTTAAAAGTGAAGTATCTGAACAATGTAACTGCCTCTTGCTTGAGAATTCAAAATAATTGGCACAACTGACCATGAACATTATTTTTATTTGCAACATTTAATATAGTTTCTATAGTTCTTTTTGTTTGCTTTGGAGTTTTGAAATATATATTTAGACAAATAAATAATATAATAATTTGCTATATTCAGTACAGGTGTTTCCCTCCTAATTGTCTGCATTATGTAGATTCAGCAAAATATGACAAATATCCTAAAACGAGGATGGAGGCCCAATATAATTTCTGAAATCCTGTTTTCTGCGGACCCTCTTGTTACAATTATTTTTTTTTTCTTCAGGAATGTTACGAAAGCTCAAATTAGTGTTGACGAATATTTGTTCAAGCTTGGATTTATATTACTAACACTAAATATTGGTACATTCTACTCTTTAAAAAGTTGTTTCGTGATTGTAATACACCAGTATTTAAACCTATTGAAACAATGTAAAATATACATTGTTGATTTAAGATTATTTGTGAAAATATTCACCTGTTATTCATAACAATGTTGTAACTCTGTTTCAGTGATTCTATTTGTAAGCATTTGCTTTCTTATAAATGAACCACAGTTGTAAAACACAAGGTGTGTAACATTTTAAAGGGAAAGATCTTTTTTAATAAATCATTTACATTGTTCAAAGTTTAAATCTAATCCAAAAATCTTATATCTAGTGTGATAAGTACAAGGAGTATAAGTCACAATTTCTCGCTATCAATTTCTTTTTACTATAAATTCATGTCTATCATCTGAATATATGTATTAACAGTATGTATCAGTGCCGAGTATTTTTTCATAACAATTCAACACTGAACCTATTAGTATAAATCAGTTCGCATTTTATACAGTCTGTAAAACGAGTGCAATTCAAGTTGTACAATGATAATGACTTATACTCCTTGTCCTTATCATGATAGATATTTTTGGCCCATTTATTATTTAGCTGTGCATGATTGTAACTTTAGATATGATTTGTTTTTATAAGGAAGTGTTTTCTGAACCTGTTACTTCACTTCTATCCCAGCTAATTTGATTAAACCTATCTGCATATAAAAATCCCATCAAAAGAATTAATTGGGGGGGGGGGGAATGGGAATATATTGCTTTGCTTGAACTTGATACAGAGTTGTTACCAGTTATAAATTTTAATATTGCAGCGTATTATGTGCCCTAGTGGACTTACACACCTACGAGGGTTGTTCAAAAAGTAAGGTGACTTTTTTTGAATTTCGCCGGATACGTACAGTCGATCGTTGTTTTTTTTTTTCTAATTTTGGTGCACATATCTTTATAGTTTTAACTATATAGCATTCTTTGCATTGTTTGTGAGAGACATAATTGTTAGAAGTGTTTTGTGTGCTCGGTGATTTTCTGCTGTTGAAAAAAAATGTATCAAAGAGTTTGCATCAAATTTTGTGTAAAAAATGGACATAAGTGCTCCAAAATACTTGAAATGTTGACTGTGGCATCTGGTGAATCTCCTTTGAGTAAAAAAAAAAAGAAATAAAATGTTTATAAGTGGTACAAGCTCTTCCAAGATGGCCAAGAAAAAGTCAATGACGAACTTTGCTCTGGAATTGTCAAATCACCATTAGAGAAGTTGCTGATGAAGTCTACATCTTGGTTTGCTCGTGCCATGCAATTTTTTTGGATGTTTTGGGCATGAGACGTGTGTCAATGAAGTGCGTTCTGAAACTGCTGAATTTTGGTCAGAAGAACCGTCGCATGAACATCGCTCAGGAGCTATTGGATGACGTCACAGATTATCCTGATTTGCTCAAAAGTTTCATAACTGGTGACGAATCATGGGTATATGGTTATGATGTTGAAACCAAGGCCCAATCGTTCTAATGGAAGAGCCCAGAAGAGCCAAGACCAAAAAAACCATGCCAAGTTCGATCCAGTGTCAAGGTTTTGCTCACTTTTTTCTTCAATTACTGCAGCATAGTGCAGCAGGAGTTTTTACAACAAGGTCCATACTGTCAATAAGGAGTATTACCTTGAAGTTATGTGCCATTTGCATGAAGCAATACAAAAAAAACCTCTGGATTTGTGGGAAAAGAATTCACGGCTTTTGCATCACGACAATGCACCTGCTCACTCATCGTTGCTTGTGAGTGATATTTTGGCCAAAAACACCACCACAATCGTTCTTCGGCCACCATATTCTCTGGGTTTGGCCCCCTGCAACTTTTTCCTGATCCCAGAACTGGAGAGACCAATGAAATGACGAAGATTTGCAGCAGTTGAGGAGATAGACTGCATCGCTGAAAGAGCTCAAGGCTATACCAAAAAGTGCTATTCAGAAGTGCTTGGAGGATTGGGAAAAACATTGGCACATGTGCATTTTATCTGAGGGGGATTACTTTGAAAGGAACAACATAATTATTGGTAAATAAATAAATATTTTTTTTAAAAAAAATAAAAAGTCACCTTACTTTTTGAAAAAACCTCATATTTTTTAATTACATCAATTTTCTTTTGCATTCTTTTGTGTTTGTGAAATTGTTCATCATATAAGACCAGCCACCTATCTGTTAACTTGAAAAAGGGGATTCTTCACCCGAAATATTGTTTTTTATTTGTTTGTGTGTTGTGCTGTGTTGTTGCTGCCCTCCTCCCTTCAGCTTTGGTGAGTGTTGGGTGTATTTTCCCTTTCTTTTCCATATAAATATTGCCTCGCGGCATTTCTTTCCTTTCATTGTTACCTATATCTTGTAGTAATTTATTCTAATCTTGATTCTCTTGAGAAAATGAGAAATTTTCCCAATCCCTCATGCCTGTATTCACCTATTTTCCATCGACATCTCACCAAATGTGTGCCTTCTCTCACACCTCTCATCCAACTTAGCTCCTGTATCAGATTGTACTCTATGTTAATTTATACAAAAAAAGTAGTGGATCTAGTGTTATCCTATCATACTCAAATGAGGGCTTGACCAAGGTTTGAATACCAACTCATTCTGCAGTAGATGGTGAACTTCGAAAACTACACAACAGTGCATGTTATGGCTAAAAAGATTCTGCTATATGTTTGTTCAGCCTATGAATTAAGATAGTGTTTACAATGTAAATGTTAAAAGTTGTTCTGTTTTCATGAAGAGGAGCTGAGAACACCTTGTGATTTATATTCAATTTGTCGGGAGGGGTCGCTGGAAATATAGTTGTTGGTGATTAGTATTTATTCTAGGCTGTGTAGAAGGATTTTTTGTGTAAATGTTTGCTGCATTCCAATCTTAGTGTTCAATTTTCTGTGCGATTACTGTATGTCATTTTTATGGACCACTGATACTACTTGGAACACAGCATTTATACAGTGCTGCAATTATAGTTCCATTCTGTCTGCAACTTACTTTTTAAAAACCAGTTATTAAGATGGAATATGCATAGTTGCCACAGCTGGGAAGGATACTGTTAATCCGTTAATTGTTATTTAACAAGGTCAACAAAATCACAAAAAATTAACTTCTAAGTTAACCTAAAAAGTTGTTAATGGTCTTCTTAACTTCTGTTAAGTTTAGTCCGTTACATTGGTAGTAGACATATTTGGTTCGTTTGAAATGCGCACAATGCCATGCCCAACCATTCGGCAAGTCGGATTGGGAGCGAATTAGATAATACGAAGTGCGATTGTGATGCATATAGAACTGTTATGCTAGGCGTGGAGTGGGTGTGAGGAGGAAAGCTAGAGTTTTGGAGTGTTTCTATTTTGTGTTTGCAAATCGGCGCTCACTGCTCGTTTCTAATTCGATCAGTGATTGATTCTGATATTTTTATAATCTTTTTTTACTGCCAGGAAAATATTATTTTTCAGTTGGTATTGGTTTAGTGTTTGTTAGTGAAATAAATTAAACTGGCATTCGTTACATGATTGTCATGAAAACTGAAGATCTTGAATCCATTAGCGAAAGCAGCAATGAAAACAATAACAACAAGAATTTTAAAAATCCTTGGCCACATTTATGATTGTTGCATTGAAATAAAGACAGGAAGAACAGTAGATTTGTGAATGCAAACTGTTTGTCTAAACTTTCTACAAAGAAGGCTCACATGTCTAGCCTTAATAATCTTAAATAACATATGAAGAGGATGCATATAATCAAAATAGGAAAAGTTTGAAGAAAAGGTAAAAGAAACATAATTCAACGCCTTATTGAAGTGCTGTGGCATCTTCTGATGTCGATAGCAGCAGAGTTGATTTGTTTTCATCTCTATCTGCTAATAAAAGTTGATTCCACATCATGGTACATAGCACCTTAGTATTTCTTACAGTTATATCTTTTGCAATACATAAACATCAGTTTCGCTTTTGGATGGTTAACTTTTAACAGTTAACTTTAACTTGCGTTAAATTTTCAAAAATGTAACGCTTTAAACGATTATCGAAGTTAACTTTTTAGGTAGCGGATTAACATTTAACGAAGTTAACTTTTCGTGGGCTACCTATGGTAGTTGCATGTTATTTTGATAGTGTTCTGTTTGCAGTTCTTGATTGCTCTTAATAAGGCTTCCTCTAATTTCTTTTAAATGTTTGTGACTGTCTCATTATGATATTGCTTGATCATTTAATTTATTTTTACTGTGGAAAACTGTTCTGGTTTAATTACTTCTTTTTTGAAAACTGAATCTTATTTTTAGTGTAGGTGTAATTACTTCAATGCACTGAGATATTATTTTTTAATAAATTAATTGGAGTTTTCTAGTTTGTTTAAATAAATTGTTATTGTTTTAAGATTGGTGGTGTCTAAAATACCCCATCTTTGATCTACACTAAGTGTCTTATAAACACTGTGCCTCCCAATAAACAGAAATATGGATATGTCGTTCATATTTATTCGTTCACGGAGTGAATTCCATAATTCAGTACAGCAAGTCATTAAATTTTTACCAGAAAGAATTGATGAAGAAATATTGGTACAATATCTATGATTATGGAATGAAGTACAGAATATCTAGCAACATTTCCACTTCCGTTTTGTGTGTAAGGAGCTTCTATCTGTCTGGTTATTTGATAGTTTCTTTTTCCAGTCGTATAGCTCTGTACAACCTTTTTTAGTTTTCTTGAGTCTTCTTCCACCCCCCCCCCCCCCTCCCTCTTTTTAATTATTTTCTGTTTGTGCAGTTAGATATTTCCAAACCATGTTAGTCAGGTTTCCTGTAGGATGTTGTTTACTTTCATCACTATTTTTTGGGATGAATTTTGTGATTTGTTATACTTTTCATTTTTTATTCCAGTATTTATAAATAAACAAAGCATTTCAGGATATATTAGGTTCCCTGACTACCTGTTGTCAAAATGTAAGACCATCAAATTTTCACAGCTTTACTAATTGTTTCCTTGCCACACTGCTGCGAATACAGTTAGCTCATTTGATTGCTGACAGTGCAGTTAAAACTGACCTTACTTGTTACTGTAAAGTTTTATTGCCAAACAAAATAGAATCTGCTTGTTGTTATATTTATGATTCTTGATTTGATTTTGGATTGCTTTAACACAAATGATTATATCTATGTATGTAATAATGAAAAAAATCATTTCCTATAACAACAGAATCATTTATTTATAAAAATGAAATGCTCAGATAGTTTTGTTTTACTGTTTGAAATTCATTTGGATACATGCCATACAGTAAAAAGTTCTCTCTTCCTAAATAATTTTCTACTTCTGCTAATCTAATGACCTGATTTAGGATATGTAATCAGTTATGTAATTCAAGGTCATGTTCAGTATCATTGAATAAGTGATAAATATCCTTGTTCTTTTTATATGCAAACTGTTTTGCTTACTATAGGTCAAATTTTCAGTCTTTCTTTTGACTGTATCCTGGATCTGTTAATCTGAATGTTTACAAGTTATTAGAACTTAGTTAAATGGCTTGCAGTCCTAAACACATTGTTTTTTCCAATGGTTGTAAAATGCCAATCATAGGTCTGGGAACTTGGCAAGTAAGTTCAGTACATTATGTGTAAGTAATGGCTAAGTGATTTGATAAGTTCAATAAAAATACATTGTCAATTCATTGAAGAATACTTATTTTAACATAGTAAACATAACCCTTCTATATATGTCAACCAGTTAATACAACTTATTTTAACAATAGATTTTTCTACTCATAAGTTAACACTAAAGTGCACACAAAAATATACTTTTTTGTTGTGAAATACGTATGCAACACGTTTTGATTGTGTATGGTGTGTTTTTATGAAATGTTGCATGCAGTTTTAACTTGGTTGGTGATACTTCATTTAGAACAACCCTGTTTTGACCAGTTTCTATTTTAGTATCTAGTTCAACTAGTACTCGAAACATGCAAACTCAAATAATGTTTCCAACTACATAAGTGGAAAGATTAAGAAAAAGGGAATTTAACACAATAACAAAACCGAAAATATTCTTCCTGATTTTATGGCAATTTTTAATTTACAGAAATTTGGAAGGAATCGTTAACAAATTTATTATAATCTAAATTATCCCTCAATTATTACATAATATTTTATAATGTTATTCACATACAGAAAAAACCCATGTTGTGTATTTTATTACTATAGTTTATAATTAAGTTTTGGTTAAATAAAATGGGCTGTTGAGGAAATTCACATATTTGCAGTTAACTTTTCTTTGGTAAACAAAAATGCTCCATGTGGAAAAAGTTATATCTCTTTTGGAAAGAAAGCTGCCATTTAGAATTGCTAATTGGGGATCTGACGTGTAAGTATCTTGGTGTATTATTTGATGATAAACTCAACTGGGCAGGTGGTAGGGAAAGGTTATAAAATCCTTCATTTACTGGAGAGGGTGATGAGACAAGGTAAGAGGGAAATGGGTTACAAAGCTTTCGTGAGACTATTGCATGAAAATTTGGGATACTTTAGGACATATATTTTGGCTATCAAATACAGGTGTTGAAGGGCATACAAAGGAGAGCAGCTAGATTTGTTTGTGGAAGTTCCCTCAGGATCCAGTCAGTAAGTGATATGATAAAAGAGCAGAATTGGGAGCCATTGGAAGACAGGGTGAAGAGAATGCTGGTAGTGTACAAGGTGTATGTTGGAGATATGGCTCGGAGGGATATTGATCAGAGAATTCGGAGTAGAGCATGGAAAGGAAATGATAGCCATGGGCACAAGCTGACACTCAATTTCATGTATAAGGGAGTTGGAAAATTTTCTTTTGTGGTAAATATCAGGAATTGGAATGAATTACCACGGGAAGTGATGAATAGTTTACCTAAAATGCTGAAGGAATTTAAGGTTAAGATTTGTAAATAGTAAGATTAGATGGAAGGAGGAATCTAGCACTCAAATTGTAGAAGGCGATGTTCAAAAAAGTAATAAAGGGATAATTAGATGACTAGGAAAGCTGTCATTGGAGCATGCGCTGCATCACGGTTCAATTCAAGCAGACCAGCAATGCTGAATGTAAAAATGAAATTTTGTCCCATTCTTTCAAGGATTGTTTGTTAGACTAAATATAAAGTAAAACTTTTTTTAAAAAAAGTAAGCCACTGTTCATTTTTATATTTCTGCATTTTTATATCATTGTTATATTTCCTATGGAGTAGTAATTCACAAATGATTTGCTCCAGGTGCAATGAGACATTATGGATAACATGTAATTTATTTCACTTGATTGCACTTAATTACACACATTTACTTCCTGTAACCTTGAACCTAATTCTAGAATATACTAACTTTATACTTACCCCATAAATACTCCGTTTTTGTTGAAATATTTTCATTTATAATAATCGAGGTGTTTGTTGCTTTCCATAATGGAAAAATGATTGTTGGAGATTGAACTCCTATGGAGAAACTAAATTCAAATTTAGAGCTGAGTGTAAAATGGACATTGTAGGTAGATATTTAAATTTTCTGGCTGGTAACTGAGTAGAAAATAAGATTAATAAAACAAGAGAAATACCTTGTCCATAAAGTGTGATAACTTTGTGGAGTCTTGAGTAATTGAGGGAATAATAATCACAAAGCAGTTTTCACCAAGCTCAGTGGTTTCACGGTAACGTTCTGGTCTCTCATTCGGAAGGATGAAAGTTCGAATCCTCGTCCGACCATCCTGATTTGCATTTTCCATGGTTTCCCCAGATCACTCTGGCAAATGCCTATATGGTTCCCTGAAAAAAAATTAAACGTGGTAATAGGTACGGTTAAAAAACCTTATTCGGACTATTTAGAACATTTAAAAAAAAAAAAATTAGCCAAATTGGTACACAGAAAAAAAGAATTTAAGTTTTCGCACGAATTTTCCGTACAACTTTTCCAATTTTTCATTAACTAAAAACCTTATTCAGACTATTACGAACACTTAAAAAAAATAGCTAAATCGGTCCATAGAAAAGAGACCTTTCAGTTTTTCTCGAATTTTCAAATTTTCGTGACAACTTTTCCCATTTTTTTTCACATTTTCGTGCATTGTCGTCCAGTTCTGAGCAATGGTCAGAATTTCAAGTCTCTAGCTCATTGAGAAGTTAGTTTAAAATCAATTACTAAAATCCATCCGGACAGACAAAGCCCAAAGCTAGTTAATAAAAAATTTTTAAAATAAAAAGGAACATATTTCAGAACCGAAGATGGATTTCAAGGGAGTATTCAGTATATGAAAGGAAGGCATAAGTTGTAAGGTGATTTAACTGCTATACGGGGTTGTAATAACAGTTTATCACCTTAGCCCCAACCGTGTTACATATCAGCCATAGGATTACCGATTGTTTTAAATTATTGCGGTTGCCACCTATCTTGATTAAACCCCAAGTTAGGAAAGGTAAGATTCACATCATAATGAAAGTCACTGCTATTATTTCAAATTCAAAGTTCACTATATTCTTGTAAAATTTTGTATCATTGCAAACAATCAATGGCTATCTGAATTCTGCACCAAGTTCTTAGATTGCAAGGTATGAAACGTGATCAGACCAGACCAAACCCCATAATAAAAATTTTGAAAGTCTCGTTGAAGTTGGAAAAGTTTCACTGTTCTCCAGAAATTCTAACATGGCCACCACCTCTTCACACAACAATTCCTGCTTCAAGCGCTATGCAAACCTACCGTGTTAACACACCGAATGTCACCAGGCAAAAGATGACAGATGCGAGCGCTATCCCTATATGTAGAACCAGTGGTTTCACCAAAGATCAATGCACGCTCAAAGTCCAAATGGCATAAAAAAAAAGCGTCATCATCTTCCAATCCGCAAAACAGTTCTTCCTATCTTATCTATCATTACTCCTATCTTTGTGAAACTTTTAACAGTAGCTAGAATGTGGGGTAACTAGAAATTTTGATCCTTATAAAATTTTCTGTTTCGCTATAAAATGTCGTTTTGTATGATTCTAAAATTTGTTAATAACTTTTACAATTTTAAAGCTTACAGGGTTTAAACAACATTTTTTAAGCTTCCAATTGAATTCTCTTTCATTTGATACCATACATGACCTGTTTATTCTTCAATTAACAAAAATGATTTATGATGAAATAGTGTATTTCCAACCCCCCTAATAATATCATGATAATTTAAAAACATATTTTAAAAGATTCGACGTGTTCTCAAATACCCATGGCTCGCTTTTAAAGTCTCTACCTCTTTTCTCTTACTTGTTCTACAATAATGTCACAGCCTTGATTAAAAAATGCCTACTTTTTCATCCTAATCACAATACTGCATATTTCTAAAAAAAAATTGACTAAACCTTGTTTCATATAAAGTATAATATATTCTGAAAATGTTTTTCCCCCCCTGAATTACTTGGAATAATTAATAATAATTAATAATTAATTTTGCTATCTGCACATGTCTGGTTTTACCGAATATTTTTTTTTAAAAAAAAATTACATTTAAGCTATACTGAGCCTTCCAAAATTTTAGTGTGTTGTGACAGAAAAATTAAGTTTGTCTCTTTTTATCAGCTGTCTTCCTATATTCTTCAGAAAAACCTTGAATTTTAAATCGAGTGTATTTACGTAGCAAATTTCCATACCAGCATTTTCGTTTTTAACGTCTTTAAACCTTTTGGTATGACTTCCTTGTTCCAAAATTTATTTTCTTTTTGACTGTTTATTATCATGAAGAACTCCCAGAGTGAAGAAAAATATTGATTTTAACGAAATTATATCGTAACCAAACATTGCATATACTGATTTTAGGTTGTATCCTTTTACAGCTGTTTAGATTGATTTAGAAAATGGATTTACTATTTAAAACTTGATACATTGTCTGGATTAACTGTTTAGCTTACTTTATTTTTAGCTGTGTAAATGGCTCTAAAGCTGTGGTATCGTGTGGTTCTCCTATACCTGTTAAACAAACGTCATTATGAAAAATTTCTTACTTATTTCTAATGTAGCTTACATAGTACAGTGGAGTCGAAGTGGGAAGAATTTTAGGAGATAATCAAAATGTGGGAAGAAATATGTATTTCAAAACAGAAAATAAAAAGAAGTACAAAACCTGTATAGTATAACAGGGAAGTGAGAAGAGAAAGTGATAGAGTTAGGAGACAGCAAGGCAAGATGGAATGCTTGAAATGACTAAATAAGGAATTAATAGCAACAAAGAGGAAAGTGGGTTTATGAAGAATATTATTGGTTCACAGTGACCACTGAATGATGCATCATGAAATGTCCATGGATGTGTTAGAAAAAAAATGGGGGGAAGGGAAGTTATTAAGACAGTAGTAGCATAAGATGGAGAAGTTACTGAGGATTTGAAAATGACTGATATTAAATAACTGGTTTAATGAGACTGCTAGCGTCTATCATCCTGTGATAGGAGGGGATAAATCAGAGGAGTCGCTTCTCTATATAAATAGAAATGAGTAAACTACAAAATATTAAATAAATTCTGAGAATATTATGTAGAAACTAAGAAAGTGCAAAGGGGCTAATATACATAATATTACTACAGATGTGATAAAGGTAGCAGGATAGAATTGTATATCTTACTGTGAAATATTTTGATTGAGTATGCAGAATTGCTACTTACCAGAATACAGGAAAAGTGTGATAGCAATATGGGTCCATAAAAGAGTGGTGACAAGTAGGGTTGAAAATTATGGGTCAGTTAGTTTAATCTCCATAGTTAGTATGTAAATGATGGAAAGAATGATTTGCAAGCACATCAGAAATATCTGGTTTGAAAACAATAACATGGACTGGGCAAGGATCTTCATGTGAATCTCTGTTAGCTGAATTTTAGATGAAATGGATGCAGCAGGTAAAATTGGGACTAGGTCTTTCTAACCTGTTTCACAGAGTGAGCCATAAAATGATGTTGAGTAAGTTGAAAACCATTGGAGTGTATGAAAAAGTGACGCACAGTGCATGTAGTGTCAGTGAGCGTGCTATCCATGTTTGGAATGGGGAAGGCACATGATCTATCTGAGTTTGACTAAGGCCAAATTGTGATGGCCCAGAGGCTCGGCACAAGCTTTACAGAAATTGCACGACCTGTCTGGTGTTCGAGGAGTGCTGTGGTGAGTGTCTTCAAGTGGCAAAACTACGTCCAATCGTCGGGTTGGGCGGTCACCCCTCATTACAGATGTCTGACATCATAGGATGGGCATACTGGTAAAACAGGACAGGCGGCGAACTGTAGCGAATCTAACATCAGACTTTAATGCTGGGCAGAGTACAAGTGTTTCTGAACACACAGTGCACCGAACACTCCTAATGACGGGCCTCCACAGCTGACGACCCATGTATGTGCCAATGTTAACACCACAACTTTGGCAACTACGACTGAAATGGGCACGTGACCATTGTCACTGGATGTTACTGCAGTGGCAGAGCATTGCATGGTCTGATGAATACCGATACCTTCTTCATCATGCCGATGGGAGGGCGCAAATCAGTCGTTTTCCAGGGGAACAGCTTCTTGACACCTGTACTGTGTATTGGAGACACGCTGGCGGTGGCTCAATTTGCTCTAGGGAACATTCAGATGGACTTCCGTGGGTCCAGTGGATCTCCTGCAAGGCACCATGATGGCCAATAAGTATTGTACACTAGTTCATGAAGACCATGTGTTCCAGTGGCAGTGGCATTTTTCAACATGATTATGTGCCATTTCAATAGGCCAGGAGTGTGATGGAGTGGTTCTAGGAATGAGTTGCAACTCGTCATATCTGAACCCGATTGAACGCATCTGGACGTTATTGAATGTTGCGTCAGAGCTCACTGCCCTCTCCCCGGAATTTATGGGAATTAGGTGACCTGTGTGTGCAGATGTGGTGCCAACTCCTTCCAGTGACCTATCAAGGCCTAATTGCTTCCATGCCAAGATGCATCGCTGTTGTTTTCTGTGCCAAAGGCAGACATACTGTCTATTAGGTAGGTGGTCAATATGTTTTGGCTGATCAGTGCATATTAACCCGTTTCAGGCATGTAATTCTGAGAAAGAGAGTTTTCAGTACTTGTTGCGATACAAACAAAGTATCAAAATAAACTCAATATTTCCAATGGTTTATGCCGTGCACTTCCTAATATACAACCAAGAATGGAGTATCTCATAAAAATAAATGTAAGCTCATTGTTCCCACTTTATTTTCCCCAGTAAATTTAAAATTTTCCTTTTTCAGAAAATTTGTGACTTCATAAACAACAAAAAGTAAATATAATCGTTTTCATATTTACTTTTATTATGTTTTTATTAACAAAATTGTGGCTGAAGGGAGGAGGGAGGTTTGTTGACACAAGGGAGGCACGATAAGAAAACTCTGGGAACTTCTACATTATTGAAATGAATGATTGTATTGATGGTTTACAGTCGAAAGTTAGATTGTTTACAGATGACATAATGGTATATAAAGGGATCATAACAGGAGGAGACTGTGAATAGGTGCGGAGTGACCTGGATGGAATATCTTACTGGATAGGTCAACATGGAATGAAGATAAATGCCAATAAGAGTCAGCTTCTTAAATACACAGAAAAAACTGTAGGGTGGGGACAGAATTGCTTGTTAGAGGCTCGATGTGTAAATATCTTGGCATAACATTTGCTAATAAACTCAACTGAGCAGGTAATAGGAAAATGTTACAATATTATTTATTTTTTTGGAGAGGGATGAATCAGGGAAATGAGGGAATTTGGTTAAAGAGTCAGACCATTGTTTGAATCGGACACCAATAACTGACATGATAAAGGGACCGAATTGGGATTCATCAGAAGGCAGAAGGAGGGTGGAGAGTGTATTGGAAGTATGCAAAGTGTACTTTGGTGATGAGACTTCAAGAGACTTGGTGGAAGAATTAGGAGTAGTGCAAGGAATAGAAAAGATGGCCATGACTACAAACTGGCACTCAATTTCTGGCATAAGGGACTGGAAAAAGTTTCTTTTGTAGGTATGAGTGTATGTGATTGAATAAGTTATGAAGGGAAGTGGTGAATTATTTACAAAAATTCTGAAAATTTAAATTTGTTAAGGGGTTAAGTACAGGGATAAGAGAATGTAAACTCAAAGGAGTTAATAAATAAAAAAAATTAATTTAATTGCAATGGAGCGCGTGCTCTGGTGGCAATATCCCTACACACCCATCTTCCTCCATTCCTGAGCCCTCCTACATTTTTCCTCTACAAATTTCAACTTAAAATTCTTTCAATGTTTTTGGTAAATTATTCATCATTTCCCTTGGTAACTTATTCCAATCCTGACACCCTTATCTAAAAAAGAGAATCTACCTACACACTTGTTCCTGAAATCGAGTACCAACTTGTGGTCATGCATTACTTTTCATTCTTTTCATGCCTCATCACCAATATTCGCTTTGTACACTCTCATGACTCTGTTCACGCTCCTCCTGTCTTCCAATGAATCCTATTCCAGCATTTTTTTTATCATATCTGTTACTGATTGCGTTCTGTGGTAATTTCCAGAAGCAAATGTAACAGCCCTTTTTTGCACCCTCTCCAACTCTAGTATTTGATACTCAAAATGTGGGTCCCATACTACACTACCATGTTCAAGCAATGGTCTGACCAGAGTTTTGTAACCCAATTCCTTTACTTCTCTTGTACATCCCCTCACCACTCTCTCCAACAAGTGCAGAATTTTGAAGCCTTTTTCTACTACCTGTCCAATGTGTCCTGCCCAGTCAATCTTGTTATCAAATGTAATGCCAAGATAGTTACATTTTAAGTCTTCAACAAGCAATTCTTTCCCCCACCTTATAATCATAATCAACCTTTTGTTTTTTTAATAAACTGACTCTTCTTTGCATTTAAGGGGTGACTAGGTCATTATCTTTATTGTCAAACATTTCCACTTTTGTGGGTCATCCGAAATATTTTCTTTTATGTCTGATGATTCCTCCACCACTTAGCTCCACCTGATTCTCTTCACCCCTACATCTTTCTTCGCTAAGTCCATCGATCTTGTTGATCATCATCTAATAAGTCTCCTTCGGTTCCCATGAGTGATATCTTCAACATTCTTCTTTCCTATATCCTCTGGATATGCCCCAGACATTTCAATCCCTTCTTTCTTAATATCTCTTCCAATAAACTGAGTTTAATTTCTCCCTCATGTTTTCTTTTTTAAGATGTTCTCTACGATTCTTACAAATCTTATCTCTTCCACCTGTAATCTTCATATATTTCTCTTTATCCAGCTCTTGGTTTCAGATCCATTGATCACGTCGGTACTGGCTGATAGTATACTTAGTAAAGTGAGATTTTTTACTTTGTTCCTGGAAGATTGTATCCTTAAACTGATGATAAAATTATCCACTCTTCTTTATACTGTGTCCTATTTCCTCCTTCATCTATCTGTTGGCAGTTACTTTGCTTCCCAAGAAACAAACCATTCTGCCCATTGCAATTTGTGTAAGACGTCCTCTGATGGACAAGTATTTATTGCTGTAATCGTTGTTTTAGTCTTTTTACACACTCATCTCCAGGCAATTTTTCTCCATTGTAATCCATCATATTTTTAGTTCTCTTTTCAAAATCTTTTCTGTATCCATCCTTTCCGAGGCTATGGTTAGTTCTTAAAACAAGTTCAATCCTCTACTGGCTTGCTTGGCCTGTTGTAGCTTCATCAGAGCCCCATTGAACTTAATTTTTCAGCTTTCCTGTAGGACTGTCAAAGCTACCATATCAATCACTTGGCACAGGAGGTCCTCAATGTATTTCATGTTACGGGCCATCTTCCTCTTCAAGCTGTTGCCCATCTACCACCTTGTAGAGGTGGGGTGGACTTTCAGAGTGAATAGGTGACTAGGGGAATAGCTACTGGGGCATGCATCCATCACATTTAACTTAAAATAATTGTGAAAAGAAACTCGGTAGAAAATTGATATTGAGAAAATGCAAAGAAACCATATCTAGCAAACAGTGGAAAAACAGTGAATTACAAAATATAAATTGCGAGTACAAGATTCTTAATTAGGTCAATTACTCTACCTTCAACTTCACCTGAATCCAATCTGTTATACATACAATGGTTGTAGATATTGACGTTTCACACTTATGAAAGATATAAAACTACGCCATGTTAAATATTCATACCCTTGGCAAACGAACATTTACCCCACTCTGAAAGTTACATCTTTTTATACATGTTAGTTAGTCAATGTTCTGTTGTAATTTTATACCTTTGTGATATGAAACTTGACACACTGAAAAAATAAAACTACGTCAGATGGTCAATTCTTTACAATTAGAATATGTGAAACAAATATACAGCCCCAGTGGAGAGTTTATAAGAAAAAATATCAGCATATTTCAACCGGATATTACAGAACTGTCTAAACACAATCTTTAAGGGTATTTTTCATGAAACATCACATTTCCCCAACATCAATCCCATCTGCTAAACATACATTAATAATCCTGCTTGTTTCTAATAAATACCACCAGACTTCTAAGTCACCAGAGACCAATCCTGGGTCCTTTACTGCGAAGGAGAAAAACAGCAGAAACCATACACCATATGTGCCATATTTCCTTACATTACTGCTTTGTAACATTGTCCGCCTTGTAATGATCCCACCAACGTCAGCAATAAATCATATGAATCAAGTCTAATTCATTAATGGTTTCTTTCTCTAACAGCAGTAACTGAGATGGATGTAGTAGTTCAGCAGCAATGGTAGGTTAGGTAGTGTCATGTACCACATGTCCCTCCACTTCCACAATGTGTAGTCACTCAAGCTACTAGTGAAATCATTTAATCCTAATCGAATTTATTATCAATGCAATGAACTTTTCACTAGCAGCACATAAAAAAAAAATAGTATTATTATGTGGAAAAGTAAAAACAAAATATAATCTTTTGCATGCATCTTACAAACGTATTAGACATAACTTCTTTAGTATTTTTTGCTTACATACAAAAAATTCCCCATGTTGCAGACAGATTTTAAGTTTGTTGTTCATAGCAATTTTTAGATGAGCTGGTAGCAAAAATGATTAAATTTTGTTGGGCAATTGTGTTATTTTTCAATAATAAAATATTCCAAACCTATGGCAGAATTTTTTTCTCACTCCCGTTTACTCATAGAATTACCACAGAATACAAATACCTTATTTGTTTTTGGGTCAACACACGAAACACAAAGATTTGAAATCTGCAGTTTAGGTCTGAAGAGATGAACAGACTGCATTGAAACAATGGGATGCCATTTCTCTTTGGATCTAGAACCTCAAAAAGCATACTAAAATATCAACTAGAACGGAGAAAGATAACAAAAATCTCTTACCAATGATGGGAGCATGATACTGCAATATCATGAAATTATCAGCCGGTTTAATCATTTTCTGATGTGGCCTCTTACAGTCATGATTGAAATTAAAGGTAAATATGCGATATTTCAGGTGACACTTTCACCACATGAGAGAAGGATGAAATACGAGATGAGCACACACATTTGGTCACAGAAGTTACTTGCATGAATTAACATTGAGTGATGTTGATATTAGGCAGTTTTGTCACATTGGACATGAAGAGAAACAATGGATATGGATTCTAAATTCAGTCTCAGTGTCCTTGTCCTACTGATTATTGTTTTTGGGGGGTTAACCACTTTCTCTTAGAGAATATTTGGATGGTACACTTATCTTACTAAATTTAAATACAAAAACACTACTGCACATTATATGCATAGGTATTACACAAATCACATTTGTTCTGTTAACTTGAATTGTCCTTAATGACTTCATTGGTCAACAGGACATCCATGCCCAAGTGGTTTGGGACACGCGCTAAACTAGCAGCGTTATGCGCGATAGAAGCTGACGTGTTATATAGCAATAAGCTTACTTGTTCCACGTGATACTGTTCTTGTGGTTGTCAACATTAATTTAATCCTTGTTCCTTTCTTATATACATATTTTTTATACAATATCTCAATCAATATTTTAACATATTAGTGCTATAAATCCTGCATAATAGATAAGAAATAACAATTTCACAATTATACACGAACAATGTTTCAATAGAAATTATAATCTTCCTGAGCGTCTTCAGGTACGACTTCTTCAGAAGTAATGTAATAACGCAACGCCTAAAAGTAAATAATGCCAACAAAAAAATTTAATTACAAGAATAAATGCTCCCCTTGCACGAATATCTAATAGGAAAATACTGACAACTCTAAAAATTATTAGTCCGGCATGTTATGGTACTTTTGAAAACATTGTGGTTTACGTTTGGTCCATACTTAGTTCCAAGAGTCTCACTCGTGATGTTTGTGTTTGGCCTGCATTTGTTTCCACGAGTCTGACTTGTGATATCCATGTTTGGTCCAAAATTGTTATCACGAGTCAGACTCATCAAAGTACGGCAAGGGGTTAAGCCACAAAAGAAAAGAGAAAGGCAGGCTATTTGTAGTGCAGAAAAATGAAGTTTGGAAATAATTGTGGTAACCAATGAGCACCTGCAGCAGGAATTAGTGTTATATGACAATTAAATAATATGCTTTTGGAAGGAATGAGGCAGGTTGAAATGCTCATTCAATATGTGTTTGTGATAGGAATCTCTAAACTATTAGGAATCTAGCATAGGAAACTGTTGGTCTCAATAATTGCTTCATAGTTGAGCCATCAGCCTTTCCTGGTATCATTGCTCCATTTTAACTCCTAAGGAAGAAACTGACCAAACAACATACGAGTAACCTTGACACCAGACATTCCCCTAACCCAAATATCTCGTAATAACCTACCTCTCCCAAATGTAATGCCTGGTATACTCATTGTATTTTTCTTTTCTTACCAATTTTTACTCTAATTTCATTTACATATTTATTAATCCATTTATATGGAAAGAAAAGGTAAAATACACTCACCGTAGTTGGAGAAAGGAGGGCAGCAGCAACAAAAAACACTCCACAAACATAAAAACACAATATTTCAGTATACACTCTTGTTCAAGACAATATAGCCATGTGACCAGCTCGTAAGGGTACCCATGCACAACACAGTTCCATGAATGGTGGTTTTGATTGTTGGGATTGGACTGCAGGCAGCTACAACAGTATTAGTGGAAGTGTTAATCATAAAAAGAAATTAATCAAAGAGGGGCATGTAAAACGAGGCAAAAAATTATTGAAAAAAGATAAATGAGACAACAAAACAAAACAAAACTTTGAAATAAAATCTCTATATGTAAATTGACTATACAAGCAAGTATACCAGGGAGAGCATTATCTAAGAATGAGGCCTAGTATTGCCCAGTATTGCATCACGGTATTTTTTTCTGCTCAATTTTGCATGCTAACTTTCATCTTCATTTCACTATTTATTAATGATTACTTTTTACCTAATTATTGTTTTTCTTTCTTTTTTAATTTCTATTTAGTATTTTCCCACTGTCATAATTCCCCAATCCTTCCTCCTGCAGCGTGCTTGCTTTGTGTCCCTTATTATTATTGTTTCCTGCTTTCATGTTACATTACCATTCCTATTATTATCTACCTACCTCTCCCTCCAGATTTAGTCATCTAGGTGCTGTCTGTTGGTAATCAGCTGTTATGTACCATCTGCTGAGGTTAACCTGAAATATTGTATTCATCTTGTGGTTTGTGTCATTGCAAGTTATGTACAATACCATAGTTATCACATCTTTCATCTTGTGCTTTCTTAAAAAATGTGTCTAAGATAAGCCGTCAATTCTTATTCATTCTTGTAACCCACTGCATTCAGTTCAAGTAATTTTATTTTAACAAATAAAAAAGTTATTCTTTAATTATTTCTAGTAAATTTTTAGTAAATTTGAGCTGTTGACAGATAAATGATAGCGTCTTTCTAGATTTTCAGTATGGTTTCCTAAGTATTATACTTTGAAAAACAAAAGACATAACCATGTTTGCAGATCACAAGTAATATGGAAATGATGTAGATAGTTGTCATTTGGTAGCATGGTGTAATATAGCTTTTATGGAAAATTTGAAGTAAAAGAATTGATAAGAAAGTGAATGAACTATTTAAAAAATAAAGTAACCTTTAATTCTTCAGTATGAAATATGTGGTGAAGAATCTGCTTCTAAGAGAAATATTTAAATGGAATATTAAGGAAACAGAATAGTAGTGTCACTTAAAAATTGTCAGATAAAGACAGAATAAAAGGGAAGAGAATACAAATGGGAAAACAATTAAATAATTCTTGGGGAAGGAAAACTAGTGGCAGTATTTGCACTATCATGAAACCATGTAATGTCAAAAACTTATTACATTTGGTCAGACCTATTAAAAATGTGGTTGACAATTGAGTTTCTACAAGACTTCACCTGATAGCCTGTCATAATACTTACACTAAGCCATTCATGAAAATCAAATTGACTTCACAATCACTGCTGCTGTGCTAAAAAGGGGTGAGGGGAAACTGCTTTTTTTAGCATTACTCACCTACAGCCGGAGAAACAACAAACAACATTATGTTGATAGTAGTCATGGTTTCCTGATACAACGCTCAACAGAACGTGATGTCTGAATTACAAGTTAGATGCAAAATGTTTTTGTACTTTTCTTTTAGTCTCTGACAGATGATGATGTGGCTAAGGCATTGGATACAGCACTGGAAGTTGGATACAGACATATTGATACTGCCTTAACATATCGAAATGAAGCACAAATTGGTAAAGCTTTGAAGAAATGGCTAACTTGTGGAAAACTCAAGAGGGATGATCTTTTCATTGTTACCAAGGTAAGATATTAGTATTAGAACTTTTTATCCTGTAGTAACATGTAAGATATTTTATGAGGTCTGTTAGAAAAGTATCTGACCTCATTTTTTTTTGTAAAAACCTGATGGATTTGAATGAAGTATGCTTGCCTGAGCCGACCTTGAACCTTCGTGTGCATGTGTGAATTTTTTTACGCCTGTCGATATGTTCAGTTACTGGTAAGCAGCATTTGAGTAAGGTTGTGTGTGGTGCTCTCGTTGGTTTTTAATTGCAAGGAAAATAATGAAACAACTAAAGCAACTCTACTGCATCGAATTTTGCTAAAAACTGGTGACATCAAGGTGGAAACCATTCAGAAGACTCAGATGGCTTTTGGTGATGATACTATGAGCATCACACAGATTAAAGAGTGATACAACTGCTTTAAAGATGGCCACACATCGGTGGAGAGTGAGCCACGCTCCTGTCGGCCACCAACATGCCGAAATGACTAGGTAATTGTCAAAGTTGATGCTGTGGTCATGGGGGCTGTCATGTGACTATCTGAGAAATTTCAGAAGAGGTGGGAATCAGCACTTTTTCAGCACATTCCACTGTGACTGAAGATTTGACCATGAAGAGAGTTGGTGAAATCCGTGCTGAAGCTGCTGACAGCAGTGAAAAAGCAACTTTGTTTTGAAGTTGCACAGGACATGCTGGACTTCACAAACAGTGAGCCTGACTTCATGAACACCATAATCACTGGCAATGAGTCCTGGGTATACAGGTACGATCCGGAAACCAAATCCCAGTCGTCACAGTGGAAGCATTTCATGTCACCAAGACCAAAGAAGGCCCGCCAAGTGTGCAGCAATGTAAAAGTGATGCTGACTGATTTCTTTGACACTCGCAGTGTGGTATAGCATGAGTACGTACCATAGGGTCAAACAATCACCAAAGAGAACTACAGTGAAGTCCTCAGTCACCTACATTATGCTGTACAGCGCAAGAGACCGGAGTTGTGGTCAGCAGGAAATTGGCGCCTCCGTCACGACAATGCTCCAGCACATTTCTCGCACTTGATTCAGACTTTTTTGGTGAAAAGCAAGACTCCAGTGGCTCAATAGGCTCCTTACTCTACTGATATGGCCCCCTGTGACTTCTAGCTGTTTTCAAAACTCAAGAGGCAATTGAAAGGAAAGCAATTTCAGACAAGAGACTACATTATGGCTGCAATGACAGCGGAGCTAAACTCCATTCGAAAGAGGCTTTCTCAGAATGCTTCCATTAATGGTGGCACCACTGGGACAAGTGTGTGGAGTCCCAAGAAGACTGCTTTGAGGGTGATTAGGTCTCCAACACTCCAGGTATGCCAGATTTTTTTTTTTTTCCTCCAGCCAAAGGTTGGATTCTTTTCTAACAGATCTTGTACCCAACAAAGGTGGTTGATTTGCTATGCATGTCTTTAAACTTTGTGTTAGTTTCCCTGCACTGTAGTTTGCTAGTTACAAGTTCAAGAAGATGTGTATTTGTATTTTCATTGTGGATGTAACTAATTAATGACCTCTGCAGTCATGGAAACATGGAAATGTGCTGAAAATTAAATAATTTAAAAAAGTCTTTACTCACTAAGAAGAGGATTGATATTTTCTACATAGTTTAAATTTGCAACCAAAACTAGGGCATACAATCTGTTTTAATACCACACTTCATTCATGGTGCTTCTTTATAAAAGAAAGTTCAGGCAATATAGATAAGCATCCAGATACAGGACAAAAATAATGTGTCTGTTAATTATGTGACTCACACAGACAAATATGTCAAAGATGCAAACCAACTCAGCACACTGGAAATTATTTGATTGTAGTAGATAGATAACGATTTAATCAAAAATATCTCTCCAAATATTTATTATCTGGTCTGACACATACAAGCATTTTAATCACCTTTCATCAGTATCTTATGTTGCTCCCTTGTCTCAGTAAACCCAACAACCACTAAAAATTTCTCTGTATAGTCTCACCAAATAAATAAAGTATGCCTAACTGCCGTGATTGGTTTTCCCTAAATCCACCAGTCACCCTGAGCCTGTTAAAGTGATGCCACACTGATCATGGTGATTTAATTTAATTGCGATTGAGCACACCCCTCGATGACAATTTCCAGTCACCTACCTGTACATTACTTAAATTTTTGTATTACATTCTATCACTATTTTGGGTAAATTATTCACCGTTTCCTTCAACAATTAACTCCTTTCCCTGACTTTCCTCCCCACAAAACAAATTTTTACACTTGCTTATGCCTGAAATAAATTTTTGGTGTGATTAGCTGCCTATCAACAATTTCATAACAGTGCTGTTAAAAATCAGTATCTTATCAACAGTTTCCCTGTAAAACAAATATTTTGTCCATTTTCATGTACACTCCAAAAATAAAACAGTAAAAATTCCTTGAGAATAAAGAAGAACCACTTAGCGAAGACAATGTTTTTAGGAGGAGTAGATGAATTAATTAATTAAAATAATTAATTTAATTAAATATTAATCTTACATTTCTGTCCTAGACCTTATTGACCCAATGAAAAGTGACAGTGAGACTATTAAATAAAGATGGAAGATAATCCCTGGCTACCGAAATAATGCCATGATTTAACTGAAGAATTTTCAAAAAATTACTGTGAATTGAAATTTAATCATGGTGAATTCCAAAAACACCTGCACAGAATGTGAATGATTGTCACCCCAATATGTGAATATGGTTATGTGCATGAGGGAAACATAAATTGTATTAGATTTGGTGCAAGAAATTTTTGGACAGCAGTTTCAGCTATTGTAGAATATACAACAGCACAATGTACATCTTCCAATAAATGTCTGTCATATACTATTAGTTGATGAAACTAAGGAAAATGGAAGTGGCTTCTAGGTGATATAAATAATAAAGGAAAGGGAAATTAACCCACTACATATCAAAGTGGACGGTTGTGATGAGAGACATGTTTGTCAGCATAAGTGTTCCATCTCATCGCAGCCATCCACTTTGGTATGTGGTGGGTTAATTTCCCTTTTCATTATTATATATACTATTAGTTGGTAATAGGAAAGATTGTTAGAGATCATTAGATTAAGGTAAGATAGTAATGCATAATCTAACCTTCTGTTCCCTTTTCTATTCCTGGTCTAGATTCCCTAAAAGTAGCAGAGGAGAAGAACCATCATGCCTGACAGATCCATCCGTGTCAAAGTGTCTCCTGCCCCCTCCCCAAACCTCAGCAAATCATCAAAATGTGAACATTAATGACCTTTTGTATCCCTCTCAGTTCTCTTCTATTTTGGGTGTGTATTATCTTTCCTTTCAATATAAACTATTGCTAACAGAGTATTAATGTCTTTTTTGTTGTTCTAGTTTTGCCTATTTGGTGTGTAGTTGTTCACAGTCAGATGTATTTTAACTGACTATTTAACTTCTGTTTGGAATATTTCTAATCCCTTTGTTGATCAGTCTTTAGTTTAATTACTTGTGATTTTCAGTGAAATAAGTTAAAAATTGTCTTACCCTAAAGTCCCAAAAGCATTCCGAAATCATTTCCAAATTTAATTACCATTACATCATAAGCTAATTAAAAGATAGTTTATTGTCGCACCCTAAAAAAAAAAAAAAAAAAAAAAAAAAAAAAAAAAAAAAAAAAAAAAAAAAAAAAAAAAAAAAAAAGTTTATTGTTGAAGTGAAGAAGTTTTGAGACATCCCTGGATATTGCATTACTTTGAATAATTTACGACAAAACATGCTTTTTCTGACCAGACATGTCCACTACTTTCCTTGAATAATGTTGTAGTCCTTTTATGCCCATCTGAAAGATAAGAAAAATGTCTGTACAAAGCTCACATTAAAACTAACTTCCAGTCAAATTAAACAGAACTTTTGTTGCTCCAGTTATTAAATTAAATTAATAGTTTTTAAATTTCTTAGCTTTAAGTTACTGTTATTTCAGATGGAGTGGTACAACCATGAAATTGTGTTTTCAATTTTTGCAGCTTCCTCCTTGTGGAAATCGTGCTGAGTCTGTGGAAAAATATCTGAAGAGATCCTTGGAGGCTCTTCAGCTGGATTATGTTGATTTGTACTTGATACATCAACCTTATGGTGTGCAGGAATCAGACGACAATCTCTTCCCTGTAGGGGATGATGGCCGCATATTACTGGATGTAAATACTGATCTAGTTAGCTTGTGGAAGGTTTGTGGGATTTCATAAGTTGCTACCTTCTAGCATTTTTACAGATATAGCTGGAGCTATTTTAAAATATAAATTACATGCATTTATATCTCTCTGAAATGTCATATATATTATTTCTCTAAGGTGTTTTTCGTTTGTCACAGGCCATTATCTCCCATCATACCTAACCAAAATTGATAAATGACCTGTCATTTTAAAGATTAAGGTAACCACTTTTGCTATGTCATATTTTAAGAAAGTAATTTTTCCAAATTCGACCATCAAATCGCAAAAATGTCAATATTTCTAAAATGAAGGTTTTTGTACTGTGAACTATTTATCTCACAGTATTCCTAACCAAAATTGATAAATGAAGTAACATTTTTAAAGATTAAGATCTCTGCTTTACTGTCATCATATATTAAGAAAGGAATTTTTCACAATTTGACACTTAAAGGGCAAAAGCATCTTTATTTATAAGAATCTTTACCTATAATAATTTTTTTGGCACGAGCCATTTATTTACCCTGATATCTGACCAAAATCGATAAATGAGGTATTATTTTAGAGATTAAGGTCTCCGCTTTGGTCACATCATATTTTAAGAAATGAAGTTTTCGGAATTTGATTCTTAAAGGGCAACAGTATCATTATTTCCATAACATATTTTTTTATCATGAGTTATCTTTTTTTGATATCTAACCAAAATGGATAAATGAGGTATCATGTTTGGCCACATCATATCATAAGAAAGGAATGTTTTCGGAATTTGACCCTTTAAGGGCAAAAGTATCATTATTTCTATAATGTGTTTTTTTTTTGTTACAAGCCATTTATCTCCCTTGACACCAAATCAAAATTGATAAATGAGGTTTCATTTAAAAGAGTATAAGGCCTCCACTCAGGCACCATTATAACTTAAGAACAATTTTTTTTTTGAATTTGACCCTTGAAGGACAAAAGTAATACTTGTGAAAGTCAGTGTATGAGACAGTTAGGAGGCAAGCCACTAAATAACAGCAGCACATATCACAGAGATATTAATAAACTGCTTCACTGGTGTCGACTTTTGTTACTTACCTATTGCACTAAACAAATAAATAATTGATACAATTATCCTATTAAAAACCACCAACCTTCCTATTTATTGTATTCGTGAAATTTTCTGTATATTTCGGTAAAAAGGTGATTGTTGAATATCATGTATGTATATTAAGTCTTACTTGTCAGAAGTTCTGGTAACAATGGAAAGAGAGAACTGCAGCGAGGCGATATTTATATGGAAATGATTGATAAAATACACCCAGCACTCACCAAAGTTGAAGGGAGGAGGGCAGCAGCAACACAAAACAATACGTAAACCCAGAAAAATACAATATTTTGGGGTAAACCCTTTGTCAAGTTAAAAGAAGTAAGTGGCAGAGCTCGCGCAAGCCTTGCAGTCAACACAGCCACTCCACTTCTGATTCTCTTAAACCACCTTTTGTATCCTTCCCTTGTAAGAGACCCCATTGCAAAACGTGCAGTATGCATCCACCTAGCACTACCTATTGCAACCCTACTACTGGTGAAACCTACTCCATCATAATTCATGCCACTTGCACAACAACCCAGCTCATATACCAGCTCACTTGCCTCCACTGTCAAAGTTCCTACATTGGCCTTACCTCAGAACTCATTATCCATCAGAATGAATGGTCACAGACAAACAGTTTACTCCCATAACCTAGACCTTTCTGTTGCTGACCATGCCAGTACTCACAACACCCGCGACCTTAATAACTGCTTCACAGTCAGAGCCATTAAAGTACTTTCAAATACCACCTCCCAGGTGGGAATTGGCATATCAACACATCCTGCAGACTAGACATCCCCCAGGCCTTAATTTCTGATAATATCTTCCATCCTCACCTTGTACACCCATCACTGGCGAGCACAACATATTCATATATATTTATAGACCTTATCTCAAAAATTTTGATTTTTTAAATTTTTTTACTATATTTTTTACAATTTCATTTTATTTATTTTTTATTATTATGATTTTTTAAATGATTATTATTATTTACCATTTTAATCTTTCTTGTGATTAAAACTTGCTGTCACATTATCATTGCTTCCCCCACCACCTCCGACAACTTCATTCTATGAGTGGCTGTGTTGACCGCAAGGGTTGTGTGAGTGCAGCCGCTTACTTCTTTTAACTTAACAAAGGGTTTACCCCAAAATATTGTTTTTGCTGTGTTTGTGTATTGTTTTGTGTGGCTGCTGCCCTCGCCCCTTTAATTTTGATCTCGCAAGATGTTTGAAATATTTGATCAGTTACCCTGTGTAAAGTAGCAGATTTGGCTGAGTTTATAAGGATAGCCCATCCAAAGGCTGCTTATTCTCAGGCAGCTGAAGATGCATCTGTTAGTAACAGTGGTATTGTGGAGAAGCTGAATACCGACCGTGAATTGTACTCTGCCTTGCGAGTGGTTGCAGACATAAAAGATAAGTTTAAAACAGCAACGGTAGATGAGCATGTTGTTCAACTTTTTTTGTTTGACTTTGAACAATGTGGTATTCATCTCCCTGAGGCTGACAAGATGATGTATGTGTGGCTGTGTTGACCTTAAGGCTTGCGTGAGCTCTGCCACTTACTTCTTTTAACTTGACAAAGGGTTTATCCTGAAATATTGTATTTTTTGTGTTTGTGTATTGTTTTGTGTTGCTGCTGCCTTCCTCCCTTCGACTTTGGTGAGTGCCGGGTGTATTTTATCAATCCTTTCCATATAAATAACGTCAAAAGTTATCTTATTTTTATGAATAACAGCTTAAAAAATAACAGCTTAAAAATGCAGCTTTGGTTGACAGTTTTAAGTATCTTTACTTCTACAACTGAGCAGAAACATTTCAAAAATAAGCAAGATACTTATGAGTCCCAATTAATGATATTTTGGCATAAAATCACATTTTTCCTGTTTGATAAACATGAGTTTAATGCAGTTCAAGTATCAGTATTGAAGAATAATAACTGAACCAACAAACATAAGCCTTAGAGCTGACAGACGCTACTAGATGTAATTCTGTCTAGCACATGAGTGTTTTTACCAAGTCAGGTAAAAACAGATAAATAATTAAAGGTCATGTACTGAAGGTCAATGTGTACACATCTGATTCTGTTGCCACTTGTTTCCCCTTTATACATGAGAAAGATTTGTACTGGAATATTGTGAAGTTTGTTCATGCTTACATGTTCATCGTTTTCCTCCTGCCTCTATCCCTATTCTACCTTATTTTGATTTCAGTGTCACTATTATCAGAACTAAAGTTTTATAAATGGTGGAGGAGGAATTGCTGATTAAAGGCATAAAGTATAAATAACTTGGCATATCAGCTGGTAAGCAGCTCACTTTTGAAGACACATTTAGGAAGAGGTAGGAAATTTCTCCATCTATCAGACATGACAATGAGGGTATGTTCGAGGCAAGTATATGGACCAAGCTGTGAAAACTAGGTTATGCTGTTGTTTGAATTATATGGGACCCAAATAATCACTATCAAAGGATCAAAGGAGAACAAAGGAGGGCTATAATTTCGCATTTAGAAATTGCTGTAGAATTCACTTGGTTGGCTAAAATGATGAAGGAACTGCGTTGTGAGTCAGTGAAATACAGGAGGCAATATATAAGGCAAAAGTCTCTAAAGCTTTTGATAAAAGAGCCATGAAATAGTGATAAATAATTTTAAATCCATTGGAGTGAATGGAATAGCGACTTACTGTTTAGAGAGAAATTACTAACAGCTAGTTAACCAAGGTTAGGGTAGGTAACACAGCATTAAAAGAGATCAAACTGAAAACTTGAGTGTATTTGAAGCATTGCAAATAAATGATTGTGTAGGTTGCTTACTTTTAGAAATTAGGTTGATGAAAGAATAGAGATTTTCCCAATGTATCAACTCTACAAACTTTTCTTGGGCCTGCCACTGGGGGGAACACAATTCATTCAAAGTTCATTCTGCCTTCTAGCTTTTAAGAATTCCTCTACCCAGTTTTTTCTGCTCCAATATTTTCACATTGTTCAATACTTTTTTATGGCTCACTCTGTCAAATTCCTTTGGAAGATCTACTGCTACACTCTTAACTTGCCCTCCCTTGTCCAATGTATCAAAATATCTTGTACATAGCCACCAATTGAGATTCACATAAATATCCTTACGTACAGCCTTTTGTTTTTAATTGCAAACTAGCTTCTTTCCTCACAGACATACCTGATATAGTTGCATATTGTTCTCCCCATCATTTTGCCTACAAGGATGTAAACTAATTGACCTGTAATTTTGACCCCGTCACCCCTCCTTTATGAGCTGATATTACTACTGCTCTTTTCAAGTCTTCTGGTAGGCAGCAAGACTCCATACTCAACCTAAATAATATTTCAAGGTAAGAAACAATATCTTATCCGGCTATCTTTAAAATGTCTTTAGTAATATTATCTACAATGCCCTATTTGCACTTTTTTTTTAATTAAAAAAAACTTTCTTAGTTCTTTTATAATTTCCTGATAATATATCTCAAATTTTATAGTTTGCTCACTTCTGCTTATATGGAGTCACTCCTTTGATTTACTACCTTCATCCTAGGATGATAGTCCATAATGATCTCATGATACCAGCAACTCAATCAATATTGGATTTATGAATTTTCTAACCTAGGGCAAAAACCTTGAGATTGCCGATTGCCCCTTTAAAAATTATTTTGCTGCCCCATTTCCACAGCCCAGGGTGGTAGTGGAGCTAAAAAAATAAGAAAGTTGCCACCACATAAGTTTTCTATTTGCTCCCCCTTCAAAAAATATGATTTTGCTGTTCCTCTTAAGTTGCTGACCAGGTCAAATGCCCTGGTTTACACCTTCCCCCCTCCCCACCTCTCTATTTGATCCACCACAGAACTCCTTATTTCTTCCATTTTCAAATCCTCGGTAATCCTTATCGACAGTTATCTGAATATTCCCCCCCTCCACCCCCTCAGTTTTTAAACCAAGTCACAGAAATTTCTAGATGCATTGTTCAGTGGTCCCCTGCATTGGTATAAACCCATCTGTAGTATCTCTCTTTGCTACTGTTAATTCCTTATCTAGTTGTTTCAAGTATTATACTGCCTTGCTGTCTCTTAACTCTGTTGTGTCCCCTCATCTCCTCATCATAGTATGTAGGTTTTTCTCTTTATTTTCTGTTTTAGAATAAATAATTCTTCACCGTTTTGTTTAATATCTCTTTGAACTCTTTACACTTTGACTCAACTGTACTTGTGTCTGCGATTTGCTGGTCATTCCCCTGAAATTTTTGTCTTTTTGTCTGTGCCTATTTCCTTCTTCCATTTTTGCTGCTGGTTTACTGAGCTTTATTATCCATCAGAATCATACTGTGATTACTTATTCCTTCAGTACCAGTGGAAGATACAACAGTAAATAAGTTCACTGATATGTCAATAGTTTTTGCCAGTCAAGTCGCTTTACTGTAACAGTACTCCTTTTGGAATATTTAGACGTGTCTGAAAAATAAAATTGACTGCTCCAGTAAAATTCTGCTCTTAATAAATGGTCCTATTTACTCAAATTAATTTAATATCTTTTGTTGATTTCCCTTACCGTCGAGGTTCTTGAAGTGAAGTAGCTATTCTTGGTGCTTGATGTGAAATTAGATGCTACTGCTACTTTATTATTATCATTAATTGCAAGGAGTATTTGCCTCGGTGGTAATTTCCATACTCACTTAAAATTTAATTTGGTTCATTATGTCAATTTTTTCAATGTATATGAGATATATTATTTAGCTCTTACCTTGAATTCCTTTCTTAGAAGTAGATTCTTGCCTTACCTTATACCCATTGGTTCAATCCAAGATGCATTAAAAAAAAAGACATAGCTTCTTCAGCATTTCATATATATTCTTATAAATTTTATATACTTTGAGTACAATTTCACCATCCACCTTCTTTTGCCCTTTAGGAATTTTAATTTCTTTCCCCATTTCAGGTAAATTGTTCAGCATTTTCTTAGTAATTTATTACAGTTCCTGACTGACTAAAGTACAAAAGGAAATCATCCCATTACTTTACACAAGAAATCAAGTGTCAGCTTGTGATCATGATCATGGTCATCCTCTCTACATACTGTTCCTAATTCTTCTACCAACATCCAACTAAGCTTCATCCTCAACAGTTATGTCTACTTCTGCCCGACAATGACAGTGTGAAGTCCTGATCTTGGCAATCTGTTGGCAGCATTATCCCCACTAACTCTTAACAGAGTGATCTAGAAGCTAAGTGCTTAAGATGCACACTTATGAATCAAGAGTTCCCCAATATGAATTTCAGTTTCATTTGGAGTTTTTATGGGTTTCTTAAACTGACTTGGAAATTGTTTAATACACTAGGACGCTCCTTTGCTTGGATGCCATGTTAAAATCTAAACTGCCTTTGTCCTGTAGAAGCACCAAATTAAGTTAAATCACAACATAGCCAGAATGCATGGAAAATTAAAAATTCTGAAAGTAAGAAAAAAAGGTTTGTTTATCAACTCTAACTTGATTTATCTTGTTCTGGCTCATTGTGTGAAGTTCAAAATGATTTAAAAATATGTTTTGATCTTATCATTAGCACAATGCATTTTTGTTTGATGTTTGATGGAAAAACTGCTCTGAAACTTTAAATGGGATTTCTGGTGCATTAGAGGCATGAACTAAACCCAGCAGTTCAGTGTGACAGTACACTAATACAATGAAGTACAGTGCGTTGCCACCAAGTTTTATGTATGGGAATTTCAAACATGTAAAAACACTAAAGTTAAGTGTGTGCTTCTTATCTGATGATTAATAGTTAGTAGTAAGTGGGAAACATTTCATTTACAGGGAGGGGAATCAGGGACACCGAAAGTTAGTGAGATTGGCATTAAATAACACACCTTAAAAAGTGAAATAACGAAAAAAAAAATGCATTAAGAATGCATAAGTGTACAAGAAAATTGTTACTAAAGAATATACCGCATCACAATTAATAGTTGTAATAACATTTATAAAACTTCATTTAATTTTAACAGTAACTTGAGTAACTTAATTTTTTTTCAACAATCAGCAGAAAAAATGACATTACAGGTAGATAGATCAATATGATGCTGACTGTATAAGTAATGCTGTATAATTAACATCAGATAACAGTGAATTCTCAGACTTCCACAGCCATCTTTGTAAATCACATCTGGATTTTTGTGGGAATGGTTTCAGCTGCCATTCCACAGTATTCGTCAGAGATACTGTTTATGCTGACATAGCAACGAGCACCAAGCATTGCAGACTAATAAACCACCATTTCTTGATGTGCTGGTTCATAAGCATGAGAATGGACATTTGGGTCATATCATGTACTGCAAGGTGACCCGCACTAATAGATACCTGCACGTGTCACACAGCAATGAAGACAGGCATACTGAAATCATTGCACTTAAGAATGAGGACAGCAGTGACTCAGAAAGTCTGATGGTAGAAATGGAGACTATCACAAGAATATTCCGAGCCAACACCTATCTTGGATCAATCATCTGAAGAGTTTTAAGAAGTAACAAACTCATGTTAGACATCAAGTTATTGCATGATACCAATTTGTCAAGCAAATTTGCCTGCCTCCCACAAATACAAGGTATCACTTACCAGATTGCAAAATTGTTAAAGCAGGTGGAGGCACAATATAAGGCTCATTGAAAACTTGGTCAATCATTAACTAGGGCGAAAAACAATTTACACCCACACCAGCTTACAGGTGTTTATGAAATCCCCTGCAACTGTGGTGGTGTTTACATCAATGAGATGAGTTGCACTGTGGGGGAGAGACTTAAGAAACATGTCTGTCACTATAAACAAAACAACAGCTTTAAACACACTGTAGATCACCACTAACACAGGACATGAAACAAAATTTGAAGACATGAGGTTACTGTGGAGATAGGGTCAGTGGTGGTCTCGATGAGTGTGGGAGTTAGCAGAAATTTTTAATAATAGTACCTACAACTTCAACAAAGACAGCAGCCTATTACTCTGTGACGCTTGGCGCTCTTTGCTGTGTTAACACAAATAGTATCTCTGATGAAGGCTATAGAATGCCAGCCAAAAGATTATACTTTTAAATAAATAATGTGGCATTCCTGCAAAATCCAATTGTTATTAATCAGATAATAGTGTTTAGTGTAAAATGTGACAAATATTACAGGGTATGGAGGCTCAAGTAGATGCAGGACGTGCTCGCTCTATTGGAATATCCAACTTCAATTCCCACCAAATAAAACGTGTCTGGGAGGCAGCACGCATTAAGCCAGCAAATCTGCAGATAGAGGTGCATGTGTACTTCCAGCAGCGTGAACTGGTAGCATTTGCAAATGCTCTTGATATCGCAGTCTGTGCATATGCACCAATCTGCTCACCACAGATGTATGGTGCTGTTCTCAGGAGAGGTGGAGATATCAGCATGTAAGTGTATATTACCATTATACAGATGAAATGGTGGAGCAACAAGCAAAACTTGATATTTGTTGTCTGTATAGATATGTACATGCAGATGGCAGTTGAGGTTTATACTCAGAGAATAAAAGGTCAAATGTGACTCAAATATGTGAATTTGTTAGGAACCTTCATAGGAAAAATAGCTGAAAACAAATGGTTTACAATACCAGTTTCATTGTGACAAATTTGCTATGAGATGATAGATATACTATAAATCTTCTAAATTTATTTCATACAAGGTTCAGGTATTCATAGGTGTTCAGTACTCATTCAAAGGGAAGAAATACTTGAACTGAACTGACTATGTGAACTGTTTACTGATTAAGATGCTAAGCAAGTACAGCAAATGGAAGCTAACCTCTTGAGAAACAGCGTGGTTCAACTCATTGTTGTCTGAATCAACATTTTCATCTTCTTCCTGGGCAGAACAATAACTTTGACAATTCATGTCAAAATAACTCCTGTAAGATCCTAGGAATACTGGGCTGCGAGTCTCTGGTAGATAGATGATGCACGTTTTATTTAAACTTATTGGTAAACATGCGTTCTCCCACTTTCACTTACAAGTGTAGTGAAATATTTCGTCCACCAACTTATTTGAGTTGGAATGACAGGAAATATAAGATTAGAGAATGTAAGACGATTAGCTTATGCTTGGGGTGGAGCATAAACACGTTGTCTTAACTCTGACCATGCCTAGCCTAGGATGTTACAGTTCTGATTTAGATATAATGACCTGGCCGCCACATATTATTTAACCAACAGCTACGGAATGGTATAAGTTCAAATGATGTTCCAATTAGATAACTATATTCTTCAAAATTTTACAAAGTCAGAAAACTGCACAGGCAATCAGACAATTTTACGAAAGATATGTTTTTGCAAGTTCGATTAGCCATTCGAGCCAGACCACACCCCATAGTTCACAGTTCAAACCTTTAGTTGGAAATCTAATAAAAGTAAATCACATGCTCCCATTGTTTCACCTTTTAGTAAATTCAAACAAGGCCCCACTTGGAAAAATACTAATTTTAACTCCACATTATAATAAAACTGAGTGATCTACGCTGTATGTTAGCGAGCCTAAGGTTTTCATAACTAACTGCCAGGGACTACATCTTGTCGCTCGCACTGTTTCTAGCCGACTGAGGCTAACATGGTGTTGCGCCGACTGAGCTACATGTTATCGAGTTCGCGGTTCCTGGCCGACTAACTGAACATACTCGTCTGTATCACTTAGCACTCTCCGCTTCTCGAAGATTCCTGGCTACTGCTCTCTCACAAACTGTGGGAACAAGCTCTTTTCCTCATTTCCTGGGAGGCTGATCAGATCAAATCGCATGTCAGTAAAAGTTTCGACATGAAATTTGACCTTGACTATAAAAATAATTCAAATAGCTAGATCTTGAAGTAAATGTTAACTTTCATTATCATACTATTTAAGCCGAAAATAAATACTTTAAATATGAACTTCCACTCCAGCCGAATGCCGAAAACTAATGTAACAGAAAATACTATCTTGAAAGCTTTAAAAACCCGATTCCTATCTTGAATTATCATAGAAACTAATTTTAGAAATGAAATGCACTAATATTCTATCCAATCTAACTCTTGGTTCTAAGAATAAAATTTTGTTACACAGTTACAAAATTTAACATATAGCTTACAAGAAATAAGGTGCCGCACTGATTCTTATATGAATTCCTTTGTACCATTCGGGATTGGAATGCATAGCAAAGAGATTAGCTTTGGTGCTGAGCACCCTCTACCACCCACAATTTTATGAATTTCAGGGTATATATGTAGATGTAGAAGAAATTTGAGCTCTGCGTGAGAATTTTGTACGAGCTGCCTTCCAGTGATGATGTGGTCAGAATGATGCCTTTTTTTGGTTAGGGGCTGCTGGTGAGAAATGGACATAGATGATCAAAGGGATACTGATTGTAGATCCACAATGGGAAAAATAAAAATTGCTAAAGAAATAGGTGAAGCTGCTGAAACAATAATTGAGGGAGACAGACAAAGGTAAATGCTGAAAATATCAGAAAGTTAGCTATAAGAGTGTTACTGGCGAACTGTAAAAGTATAATGTAAAAAGTAATAGAATTTTAAAACTTAATAGTGACACACAAATAAGTAATTATAAGGGTAGAGTCTTGATTAAAAAAAGTATTAGGCAATGAGATTTTTCCTAATGGTTACAAAATGTACCATAGAGATACAGCAGCAATTGATGAAAGGATATTTATACTGGCTATGAAAGACTGCTACAGTTACAGATGATTATATATAAAGAGCATAAATTGCTTGGGATAGATTTCTGGGGTAGCAAAAAAGAAAAAAATGAGGTTTTTAGCTGCTTTAAAGTAGTGGAAGAATGAATGGCAAAGGTGAGGCCCTGGGAGAGAAACTAAATTCATACTCGGAGTTCAGATGTGAGAGTAGACTGGTCATTATTGGCAGGGATTTAAATTTACGAGGTGTCTACTAGGTAGGAAATAAGATGAATAACACAAGGGAACAGAGACTTGCAAATACCTTAGTAATGGAAGGAGGCTTTACACAGGTGGTAGAGCAAGACACAAGGGACAAAACATATTGGATGTCTTCCTAATAAAGCCTGATGAAAACCTTGTGGGGTTTCACGTAACTGAAGGAATATGTGATCATGGCACAGTTCTGATGGATTTTAGAGGATTCAGTAATAAGTGGCTAAAATTGAAGGGGAAAATAGGTACAGGTATAGAAAGGCATAGATTTTGAAACTGAAGAGATATTTCAGGAAAAGTTTCAGCAAATGGAAGGATAGCATAAGTACAGTGGAGTTGAGGTGGGAAGAATTGAAGGAGATAATAAAAAAGGGTGAAGAAATATTTATTTCAAAACAAAAAGTAAAGAGCAGTACAGAACCTATAATAAGCAGGTGAGGTGACTAGAGAGGTTGATGAGAAGAGATTAGAACAAAGTTAAGAGACAGCAAGGTAGTAGTGAATACTTAAAACAACCAATTAAAGAAAAAAGGTGGCTAAAGATGGATTTATGAAGAATATTATTGGCCGAGGAAGACGTCTTGTGGATGCATTTAGAAATTTATACAGCTATGTTAAAAACTTGAGTGGAAGGGAGGATGTTGAGACAATCATAAATAAGGATGGAGAAGAAGTTACTGAGGATTTAAACAAGGCAGAGTTTTTAAGTAATTTGCTTATTGAGACCATTAGGAACTATGATTAATGAATGGGAGGGTGTAAATTGGATGATGGGCTTACTACACAATTAGAAATAAGCAAACTAAGAAATTTGAAATTCATCCTCAGGATATCATGAAGGAACTAAGAAAGAGAAGAAAGCATAAAGGGTTGGGTGCGGATGATATTGCTATGAGACATCTTAAATATAGCAGGATGTGCCATTGTGGCTTATCTTGAAGCACTATTTAAATTGAGTAAGGATACTTGCTACAGAAGACTCGAAAAGTAAGATAGTACCAGCACATAAAGGAGGGGTGACAAATAGAGTCTAAAAATACATGCCAATCAGTTTGACATTAGTGGTAGGTAAATTAATGGAGAGATTGGTGTGCAACTACATCAGAAATATCTGTGAGGAACGTAAGTGGTTTTCAAGTCAACAACATTGCTTTTGACAAGGATATTCATGCAAATCTCAGTTAGTAGGTTATATGCAAAAATTTTAATTAGTAATTCTGCACAACTGGATCAAGATAATTGTGTCTATGTCACCAAGAACAATAAAACAAACTTGAAATTAATATATGTAGACCACTCACAGAAATAGTAGACTCACTGTTCTATTTTTTCAGACAGTTCAAAAACATTCACAACTTTAAGAATACAAGATTAATTGCAAAAGGGGTTTGGTTATATTTATAGCATTGCATTAAATTTAGATCATAACAGAAAAACTATTTTGAAGCATTCCATACTGAAATCTAAAATATTTTTGCTTGCCAATGGGATCTATAAATTACAGAAAGTGAAAGAGAAATATCTTTTACAAAAATTTCAAGAAGTTATAAAAACTTATATTTTTAGTTATAGTAAATTATTAATAACAGTATGTATTAACCAATATGTTTTTATTTTATATTTTTTTCCAGTGTGCCTCAGCAAAATCCTCTGTCTAATCCTGCAGTTGTCAACATAGCAAAGAAACACAGTAAAACTGCTGCACAAATTCTGTTACGACACACCATCCAGCGCGGAATAGCAGTAATACCGAAGAGCTCAAACCCTCAGCGCATTAGGGAAAATTTTGAGGTTAGCATTATAAAACATGATTACTGAATACGTTTCTTTTGCTGAATGTTGGTTGGACCAGGTGCTTTTTTCACTGAATATATTTGTATCCAGTTTGTGTATGAATTCATTAAATCTGATCAGTTTCATTGTTTTTTTTTTTTTTTTTTTTTCACCTTTCATATATACTGCTAGAAATTAAAAGTGCAACACCCATGTGGGATAACTGAATGAAATTTGGCTCCAAGTATCCCCATATGAAGACTATCAAATGATTAAAAATTGAAAGTTTTACATGTAACAGTATGAGAATTTATTATACAAATTGCTATGTTTTTAGTGTATAAGTGGTGAACAGTGTGATGTAACACAAGTCTACAAGTTCTTGTTCACCAGTATACCAAGACGAAGAGGGACAGCCCTCTAAGGCTAAATGTCTAACAATGAAAGAGGTCAGAGAATTGGCATGTTTGAAATGGATGCATCATATTGTGAAATCTCCCGAAGAATTGGCTGTAGTGCAACGTCAGTATACAGACTTGTTACACAGTGGATGAAAGAAGGCTCTAGTACTCCTAGAGCAGGCACTGGTCCACACAGAAGGACAACATGAAGACCACCAAATTATTGCAGACGGGTGACTGCAAACCAAATCCAAGCAGTGATTACAAAGAGTTCCCCTCCCGGACAATTGTAAACCAATTGCTTGAAGCTGGGTTCCATACTCTGATCCATATGCAATGTGTTCCTTTAACCTGATTTCATTGCCAGCATCATCTAACCTGGTGTAATACAAAATGAAAATGGACACATACTTGGCGTACAATTATGTTTAGAGACAGGTTGCGATTCTGTCTGTGGCAAAGTGATAACCGACAACATGACACAGGTACGGTGGAGAAATGGCTTACCCTGCTCTCATTTCAAAACACAGGTCCAGCCACTGATGTTGTGGTTTCAAGGCAATCAGTTTTGACAGCAGGACTGAGTTGGTTGTTGTTAAAGGCACAATGACAGTGCTCCACTATTTTGAACAGCATCTTGAACACAGTAAGCACAACTCCCTTTAAATGTGAGGTCTCTATATTGAGTATACTCATGAATAAAAGCAACATTGTTCATAGTTTTGGTAAATTGTTTACTTTTTTGTTAAAGATCAAGAGATGAAAAGATGTAATAACATTTCCCAGAGACAATTATTGTGTTCAGTGGAAGGACTTACAAGGAAAGCTTTTCACAATAGTTGGTATATAGTTTCCAACTTTTTTAGGTTTTTCAGTTGAAAGATGTTTTCTGGTTTGGAGAGGTTCAGAGTACCACTGTCAGAAAATGAATTCTAGAACATGATGTGTGCTTATGGTGTAAAAAAAAAAAAAAAAAAAAGAAAAGAAACTGAACCTCTGCAGTGGATTATTTGGTGGTCCTTGCATGATGAGTCATCTGCATTAAATTCAGGTGATCGCTTGACATATCAGTGAACACATAACTTCCCAAAAAATAAAGACAGAAGAGCAGTGATGGCACACAATAAAATAAAAGTATTCTAAATTTTATTTAGTAAGTTGATAGTAGTGTTTCGCTACCTCTTGCCACAGACTTAACAACACCTATGATACTTCCTTTGGAGTTTTTAGAAAGGTCTTGTTTATGCAATGTCTGTGGGTACCCCAGCTGAACTATTACTAAGATATTTGCAACATGTGATATAGTTAGAGAAATTTCTGGAACATTCGAATGGAAAGGTCAAAAGTTTCTCTCAATGCAATGCCTGGACTGAAGTTTGAGAATGCCTCTTTCCATATTTTGAAAGAATTAAACCAGACTAAAATCTAGTTTACACTACGTGATTCTATGCCTAGTATGTTGATATGACCAACCTGGTGAGATGAGAACTTTCTCTGCGTACTTCTATCTGCAAATGTTGCTTGAAACTAAGATAAGTAATTTAAACAATTCAGTTTTAAAATACTACCTTGTATCTCTAGTTAGTTTGGTAGCTGTAGACTATTATTAAATATTAATTTATGGGATGCCATTAATATGCCAATCAACTGCTCTACATATACCGAATATACAAATGATAGGAGGATTCAAGAAATAAATAATGTGGGCAATAATTATTTATTCAGCTGTATAATTACAGATTAATACTGATTCCAAGTGTGTATAATATGCTAGTGTGATATTAATTTTCAGATCTTTGACTTTGAGTTGGATGCAGAAGATGTGGAAATGCTGAATTTACTAGACAGAGGATCAAAGGGCAGACAGTTTAACACAGAAGTGCTTCCTGGGTAAATTACAAATATTATCCTTTTATCTTTGCATATTATTTATAATAATAATAATAAAAATTGCTGCTACTGACCCTCTCTTTTTGTTTTACTAATTTCAGGACATCTGCTCATCCTGAGTATCCATTCAAGATACCATACTAAAAGAAGAAAAAAAATGTATTAATTGGTTCCTAATCCTAAATAGAAAATAATAATAATTTGCAAAACAGTGTACATAATGTCACTTGTAAAATAAACATGCGCCTTGGAGAAACATTTTGATGTTCTGATCATTTTTGTGGATTCCAAGATTTGTAATTTTACTGAGACAGGGATGGTTCAGGAAGAAACCACTGTTGTAGTGTTGTATGAGTAGTAGTAGCAGCAGTAGCAGTAGTGAGGGTTCTCTGACTCAGTAAGTACGTAGCTATTTCAGTATGGGCCTCATCCTTTTGCCCATTCACTTGTCATAACCTTCAAACATTTTCATTGCAACAGATAATCCCACCAAATGAGAAATGCATGCTATAATAAAATTTATTTAAGCATGAAACATTTTAGCAGCTGACATGAAACTTTCCAAACATTTCCCAGAAAATTTCTAATACAGTTTTGCACAAGGTCATCGCTGATAATTGAGGCAACAAGAAGTTCTGTACTCGAAGGATATCAAAAATGCTTACAGATTCACAATGCTACCCCTCACAGTGTTTGAAAAAATTAATATTTTTTATGGTTTTATGCCTCATTAACATGAAGATTATTAGAGCCAGGAATTAACTGGAAACAAGGAATGGGAATAATTCAGCCATGCCCTTTTTGAAGGAAGCATCTCAGCATTATTAACTGCCAGTAGCTTGTGTAAATATAGTTTAAGTAATTAATTTACCATGTATGCTATGACTGTACATTTCCTGGTGTATGTATTTATTTTGTTACGCAATTGTTTACGATATCATGTATGCTATGACTGTACGTCTTGTGGTGTATGTATTATTTTGTTATGGAATTTTTTTTATGTACCATGTATGCTATGACTGTAAATCTTCTGGTGTATATATTATATAAGATATTATGGAATTGTTTAATGAACCATGTATGCTATGACTGTACATCTACTGGAATACTTATTATTTTGTTATGCAACTGTTTATCTGTAAATTGGCAACTTTCCACATCCCACAGAGCCAGTCTCTTATATTGGGATCAATGGAAAATGAATGTATTGTATTGTAGATCATTGCGGGAAATCTGAAAACCGCAATCAGGATGATGACCACGCGGGGACCGGGATTACATATCAACTGGAATAATATTTCGGCAATCATACAAGAAGTTTGGAGTACTACAAAATACGTCTGTCTACTGATATAAATTTAATTTCTAAGGAGAGTACTATTTTTAATATTTGCTCTAATATTAAATAATATTTCTAAAATTTTAAACCAAAGAACTCGCAATAATTATGCGACCTCCACATACAATCTGTCTTCCCCTACAAATTGAGATTAGCTCCCATTATCTTTGCATGAGTATTCGGAGATGAGCGGAAGTAACTACAGGGGTTGGACAAAATAATATGAACACTTGACATTTACATATTATTGCTTTATTAATATGGTGTACCAAAACATTCGGCAATTGCTTCAATGATGTTGGACGTGGAAATCTGCTCCTCATTCTCTGCTCCAAAACTCCCCACAACTGTTCAATTATATTGAGGTCTCGCATTTGTGCTGGCCAGGGAAGATGTTTGATGATATTCTGATGCTTCTCGAACCAGGACAGAATCTTTTTGGCTCTGTGTATGGGCGCATTATCACCTTGGAAGATTGTAGTGTTTGGCTGCAGTATTCTAGTCATAGTAAGAAATTCATCATTGAAGATGTCGAGATATCCATTCGCAGTCATCCGGCCAGTGATGTGAGAGGATCAGCTGAATACCACGATATAGCCACCAAAATCATAACGAAACCTCCCCCAAGCTTGACTGTAGGACGCAGGCAGTCCGAATCGCAGGCTTCTTTTGGTGTTCTCCATACATAAACCCGGCCGTCAGTAGGAAACAATGTAAACGATGATTCATCGGGCCATACCACATTCTTCCAATCTTAAAGTGTCCAGTTTTTATGATCGTGCCACCACTTGTTTCGCAGCTTAGCGTTGGTAGCCGTTATAAGGGGTTTTGTAATTGCAGCCCTCCCATGAATGTGAGCTTTGTGGAGCTTCTGCCATACTTTATTTGTCGAAACAGTATTACTCAGGTGTGTGTTGAGTTCTGCTGTCACTTTTGCTGTGGTAGTTTTCTGTTGTCTGGCTCCAATCCTTTTTAATGTTCGTTGGTCTCTGTCGGTTAACTTTGGTTTTCATCTACTATTCCTCTTCGCTGACGATGTTTTACCATATTTTGTGCATGCTTTCATTGCCGTGGATACTGTCACTCGTGAACCGTTAAACAGTTCAGTTGTTTTTGTCACAGACACTCCCGCTAACCGAGCTCAAACAATTTGTCCTCTTTCGAAGTCTGAGAGATCACGCATTTCACCGAACACTTGTTATAACTATCAAAGATCAAACCATATAATACATTGGCACATAACGTAACATGGAGGATAACACAAAAATGTATGTGTTGAGATAGAATGTAATTGCATTTTTATTGTGATTGGTTGCTATCAGACCGAACAAATAACATCCAACCAATGAAATTGACAACATGATCTGCACAGAAATTAAAGAAACCATCAAAAATTCTGAATTATTGACACATAATTACATAAGAAATCTGCATGAATAATTGGCAATGTAAAAATAAATTAAATTCCTTTTGAATTCTTATTTTGTTTTATGTGTGCAGTTTTGTGGTTCATTGAAACATTGAATGTTCTGTCTATATCCAAATCATTTAAGAAATCTATTCACATAATACTGGTCTCAATGGCTTGGCAACCTTCGGTGAATCTCGATAATATCAAAAGTGCTGCTTGGCAGCCCACGAAATTTCAAATGAATAATTATTATGACTTTATTTTAATTATATTCTTTAAAGGAAGTGTAAATTTTAAAATAAATAATCCAGTTTCATTTTATTTTAACTTACATTGTTAAAATACAATAGTCTGTTGAGTTGCAGAGTTAAAAATTGTAATGTGAGAGATAAAAAAATATAATGTAACGGCTTTTGTTTATTTACAACGATTAGATGCATAAATCCATGTGAGGAGAAGGGCATCCAATGTTTACGCTATATTATCTGTAATTACACGTACGAAGTGACAACATAACTAAGATTTATTTTTTTTGACATAACATACCAAACAGGGAAGATTATTAAAACTCAGAGTAAGCTTACACTAAAAAAAAAAATAACTGAATTTTATTTTATTTGCACTCATATTCTGAAAAGAAAGCGTAGCTAAGATTCCAGCTAAAAAGCAATTGTCCGTAGTGTAACAACACAAAAATATGAAGGGCAGATATAAAAAATTAAAATAGGATTTTCGTTTAAATCTACATGTTGCTATTTGTTAATTTACGACAGTTAAATCCATAAATTCATGTAAGGATCTATTCTCTGTAGCACTTACTAGAACCAGGTCACAGCTTAACCTAATAAATTATTTGATAGAAGACAAGAAAAAGGGAAGTTTGTTAAAAAGCCATAGAAAGATTACAGGAAATGGAGCAGTCCCGCTGCTAGCTGTTTAAGCGGTCATGTGCAATACCGATTATGCCGCCCCCTGCCTAAAGGTATGTTCCGCTCGGCGCTTGTTAGGGGACGCCTCTCATCTTTTCCGCGTATACTAGCAGGTACGGCGCGCCTCGACCCACCGCAAGGCGGTAAAAGATGAGAGGCGCGTACTGCCTATAACGCGGCGTGGGAATGAGCCTTAACTACAGCCAGTGGTGGATCTAAGAGTTTTCCAAACCGGGTCAAAAAACTGTGAGATTGCCGCCCCCATTGTTGCCACCCCGAGTGTCGCCGGCCGCCTGAAGCAGCAGCTAATCACAAAGTATATCAATAAAATAAATTATCGTTATTTGGTTTTGAAATTATAGTTTCCTTGGAAGGTATTTCATAACACTAAAAATTCCCATCATTTTGGTGAGCTTGTGGAAGTAAACCCAAGTAGTATAATCGGAGGGCAGAGATAAAAAAAAGACATCTTTCTTCCTTCATCTATAACACTTGCTGCGAGTCTGAGTCATTTAGGAAAGAAATATATGGAGAAGAAATACCGCTTATTCTGTGACGCCACCTCTAAACTCACGGCTGATACTGCGCATGCGCTGTGGCGGCGGCAGTCATATTACGAACCCATACATTGCTATTTGGTGACAGTATATCCCGAAAACTAAGCAAGATATCGAAAAATTTTAGTCTTTATTTTAGATTTTTTTCGTCGTGATACATCAGAATCCATCATCAAATTTGACTTTTTGCGAAATTTTTCTTATGTATTTCAACTCACATTTGAAACAGAATATCTCGAAAACTAAGCAGGATATCAAAAAATTTTATTCTTAATTTTTTTTTTTTTGTCTCATCGATGTACATAATAATCCATCATCACACTGCGGCGTCACGTTTATCCTAGAGTCCCCTCGAGGTTTTGTACATATTCCCCGTGTCTGTATGGAATAATATGACGGCCATCCTCCCCACTCCTCTCCGCCCGGACTCACTTCAATGCGTGGTGAAGGTCCCTTGCGTCGTCTCCATATATTTCTTTCCTCCATGGTCTGAGTCACTGTGTATTTTATCTGTTGTGGAACAAGTAGCAGAAAAGCGAGAAGGTTAAAGCAGGATTTAACTATGTAGAAAGGTACCTTTTTTTATCACAGTGGGTACCATTATGCACTTTAAAAATTTGTCACTAGCCACGGATGCTGCCCGTTATTATTAATTATGTTGATTCTGTTTAAGGAGGCAATCCAGTGAAAGTATTAACGCGCGTAACTGTTTGACATACTCGTAACTGTTTACGTTGTAGCTTGTTTGGATTTTGCCTTTGTATTGAAGGTATATGTAAGGATGTTAGAAGTACCAGCTTCTTGGTACACATACCATTTTTAGGTCCCCGTGCCATGTTACAGTTTATTACCGTCTTGGTTGCAGTGAAGGTTCACTAACTGTGTTGCACATAGTGCAGGATTGCCCACTGCGTGTCTATTCTGGAAGTCTAGAAAATTTAAATTTGGTTATGCCGGAGGCGGTGGGCTGGTTTGAGTACTTCCATGTCATGTTATAATAGTTATGGCTGGCGATCCTGTCGCAGTGGCCTTATCACCTCCCTTGTACCCTCAAATGTGTATAAATATGTATATTTATTTTAAAAGAAAGTTGTTCCATAATTACATTATAATTTTTGGTGTGTTTTATAAATGTCATGTAGCATCAAACGCCAAATATATAATAAAGTTTTAGTAAGCAAAAATAACAAGTACCTGGGTGATATATAGCTTAGCCGCTTGTTTAATTTATATGTCCTCTTGCAAAAGCTAGTTACCTTTAAACTTATTCACAATTAAAATAAAGGTTGCTGATAAAATTATTGTTCACACTAATTAAATCTAGCGAGAGCTGGAAGTGTTCAAGGCGTATATTGGTGAAGACTCCTTACCGGATATTGTTTGAAGAATTACTATTAGCGCATGCCAAGGAAAAGATGGCCATGACCATAAGCCACCGGAGCCTGTGCTCCATTGCAATTAAATTAAATTAAATTAAAAAATAAGCTGGTATTCGATTTCAGGCATAAGGTAATGGGAAAATTTTCTTTTGTATGTGAGGGAATCAGGGATTGAAAAAATTATAAATCAAATCTTTGTACAATTTACTAGAAACACTGAAATAATTTAAAATTAAACTTCTAAAAGGGCAGAAGAAAGTAGGTCGACAGTTGCACTCAAAATATTTAAAATAAATAACAATAAATGGTAAAATTACTAGGCAGTACTACAATATCTGAGCCACTGATATTTGATGAATTAAATACGAGGTGTGTTAGAAAAGTAATGAGACTGATTTCATACTAACCAAAGTTTTTATTATTTTCAAACAACAATGTTATCCCCTTCAAAGTAGTTCCCTTGGGCAGCTATACATCGGCGGAGTCGTGATTCCCACTCTTGGTAGCAGCGCTGGAAGTCTTCAATTGGTATGGCTTTTAACTGGTCGGTCACAGTCTTTTGAATGTTCTCTAGAGTTCCAAAATGACGTCCTTTTAGGACATGTTTCAATTTCGGGAAGAGGAAAAAGTCACAAGGACTTAAATCAGGTGAATAGGGGGGTTGAGGAACAACAGTAATGCATTTCGAGGTCAAAAATTCACGGATGAAAATGGCCGTGTGACACGGAGCATTGTCATGATGAAGCATCCACTTGTCTGCAATTTCTGGTCTCACACGGATCACTCTTTTCCTCAACTTTTCAAGGACACTGATCATGCTTATTGTTAAACGACGGTCTGATCTCACAAGAGCCCTCACACGATTAATGTTTTCGTCAGTTTTTGAAGTTGAAGGTCTCCCTGAGCGAGGTTCATCTTCAACGTGTTCTCGGCCTTCCAAAAATGATTTGTGCCAGCGGAAAACTTGTGCTCTCGATAAGCACTGTTCCCCATAGGCCTGTTTCAACTTTACAAAAGTCACACTCGCGGATTCACCAAGTTTAACACAAAACTTTATCGCACAACGTTGCTCTAAATTCCGATGCTCCATTTCTGTGACGCACAATGAAAACACAACTTTATTAATGGCGCTGTCAAAACTAATGTGTTAACTGTATGGAGTTGTAACTCAGACTGAGGAAGTGGAAGGGATCAACAATCAGATTTAGCATCAGCCAGTAGACACAACAATGCCAGATCTCCCGCAGTGTTGCCAATCTCATTACTTTTCTAACAAACCTCGTAAGTGATTCTTATATATCTCGACGAGACAAATCGAAAGTACAGAATAATTATTATTATTATTTTTTATATCTCGCTTAGTTCTCGAGATATCGAATGTTAAGAAACATTTAAAGGTTTAGTTCCTTCAGCTCTGTGTTGACATTTTTCTTCCTGTTCAGGCCGTATTTCAACATAACCAGCACAGCAAGGAAGAAAACAAAACATCTATTGCGCATGTTCACCATCTAGTTCCTAGTGAATTACGCGAATCTTTTTCTGGTACAGACAGCGCATTGACCTAACCACCTTATTTCTGAGATATGATAACTCAAGAACTAAGAGAAATATCAAAAAAATTGTATTCATTACTGTTTATTTGTCTTGTTGAATTACAGAAGAATTCGTCATCCAGGCAGCATGTGAACCTATCCAACTCAATTTTGGGATACAATATATCGAGAACTAAGAGAGGTATCAAAAAAATCTTATTCTTTACTCTCTAAATTTGTTTCGTCGAGTTACTGAAGTCATCATCAAATACAGTGTTAGCGAAATTTTTATAGGCCTCTTTTAAAACTAACCACCACGGTTTTGACATACGATATCTCGAAAACTAAGTGAAATATCAGAAAAAAATATTCTTTAATTTAAAATTTTTCTCATCGAGAATCTACCCATAAAATATATCAAATTTCAGTGGCTCCGATATTATGTAGTGAAATTACCACTGGGACATATGTTTCACTACGAAGTATATTCATTATGTGTGCGATTTGGTCTGGTGTGATGTCCTTATAATGAGGTTGAGATATGCTTGGATCATTACTAAGATTCTTTATTAGTTTCCATCCCCTTCTACTATTTTGTTTCATATAGCAATTTCGTCAATTTTTCTTTCGTTCCCTCACTAAGTGATGCCGTTAAGGCTTCTCTTGCCTGTATGGTGTCTTCAGCAAACGGTCTTCCTCGAACTTCTCTCGATAAACTCTTAGTAATTCTTTGGAGTTTTTGGTGAGTCATGGTAAAATTTGTGTTCGGGATCCTCGTGGAATGTCAAGAGCTCAACAAACTCATCATAGATGTTTATCGTTGCTTCTAGGTTCGTTATTTTCTGGTCTAACATTAATTCAAAGTCTTTCCATCTTTCTTTCTTGAAATTAAAACGTCGTTTGAAAAGGACTTTCTCCAATTTTGCCACCCCTATAATTCGCACGTAATTGGACGATGTTGCGTTATAGAAGTCATGTCTTCTACAACTTTTGTAACATCTTGGGCTAAAGAAACCGTTACAAAAATGTTATTCGGATTGAATCCGCGTCGTCATTTGCAAGTATTAAAGGAAGGTGGTAGCTTCAGGTCATGTATAAGTTTAAGGCCCTCTTGTTCCGCCCACGATTCTAGCTCCTCTCCGTTGTGATCTGAACTAGTGTACCCCCAGTTAATACTGTGGTAGTTAAAATCGCCCGTTAGAAGCTTTGTTTTTGAGTTTCCAAATTGGCTGGCTTTATGAAATTAAAAATCTCCATTGGGAGGCTTATAATACGATGCGACAGTGCAAGAATTCAGTTCTATGGTATGAATCTCAGTTTTCTGACTTTCGTATAGTATCACTTCCATGTCTGGTTTAACAAATATTACACCTCCATTTTGTTCATGTGGTCGTTTGACTACCTTCAACCTTTGAGCATCTGTCGCTTACTCTTCTGTGGGTCTCTTGTATCATTAGGATGTCACTCTTACGATGATTACATAGTTCCGATAGTAAAACTTCAATGTCTTACAATATTAAAAAATATTATAAAAAATGGTCTTGAAAAAAGACGTTTGCTGTTGTGATCCATTACTTCAACATTTCAGTGCGCTCTGGTGGTAGAAGGTTTGGCTTTCAGAAGATGTTGATTAGGGTAAGCCCGATGCTTTATCATACATATGTAGATTACAATCTTCTTGGAGGCACTTTCTGTGTGTCCTATTCGTGAAACTGGGTGAAACCTTATGCCACGATATTTACACTTCAACCTTCCACAAGAAATTATGACCCCATGCGATAATCATAAACAACCTTCAGTTGTTTTTTTTTTATCTGTCTACATAATAAGCTGACTCTTCTTGTCATTTATCTTCATTCCATGTTGACCTAACCACCTATCAATTTAGATATTCTATCCAGGTCAACTTGCAACTCTGGGTTAAAGGCTGGCCTCATTGCCATTCGAAGTAATACTTGGAAAGGAAAAGATGACCTTGGAATAAGACTTGTTTATAGATGTAGTTGAGTCTGAAAATTGGGTTTCGTAGATACCTGATAATAAGACCGAAATAAATTTTTCAAGGGTGTTCTAAACAATTTATATCTCAAACGCTGAAATATCTTAAAGTAATAAATTTCTTAAAACAGAAAGTATCAGAAGTAGGCGTGAGGAGATATTGCAACTAGACCATTTCCTCCGTCCCCATCAAAAAATTATTAATTATTTTAAAAATAAACGGCGTTTGGATAGCATGAAATTAATGAGATTGTCAGTGGAATTACTGTTGGGTATTCAATAGATGTTTGTGAATTATTCATATTTCAAACAGAAATAAACAAAGACAGAATGACCAAAAATAATTGTGCTTAATGTTAGTTATTAGAAATAGGACGTTTTATAAATTTAATAAAGTGGAAATCAATTCAACTTGATTTCTACAGTCTATACATATATTTTTATTTTATTTTAAATATAATTCAATTGTGATATAGCATGTACCATTGCAGAGATTGCTCTATTCATTTCAAGATATTTTTTTTTAAATTAAATAATTTAATTAATAGAAATAAAGAGGCAGTTAGTATACTAAGAAATTATAAATCACTGTTCGCTTGAAATTTAAGAAAAACGTACGGCAGTTGAATCTTAATACATATGCATTATTAAATAAATCTATGGGCTTTGTTTATCGCGGCAACCAGAAAATTAGCTCCGCTATTTTAGTTTTAAAAAACAGATTATTGCGTTGTTGTTGAACTATTCATTAGTGATTATTAAACTTTTTCTGTCTTCGGTGATATTAATTAATAAGCTTCTGTTTGAGGGCAACTTTGTGGCGGTATAAAGTTTGCCCCACATTGTGAATGAAGTGCTGTTAGCCTGCCGCATTAACTTTCATTATTTATAATTGTGATTCATTTTGTGTCTTTCTTCGTGATTTTGGTAGTTTCTTATCGACGACAATTCATATTCCACTATGTCCAGTGGAATATATGGGGAAGGAGGGGGTAGTTCAGACTTTTCACTGGGTGATGAGGCAGTGAATAAACAAGAAGTTATGCATGCGGCCGGAGTTGTCATCGTCGCAGCAAATCAGCCTGTTGAAGTCCCGGCAGCCATGGACATTGCAGATGATGATATATCGGAAGTAGACAACGCCACAAGAATTACTAGAAAACGAGTCTGTGAAACTACATTTGAAACAGCAGAGAAAAGATTTGTAGTTGAAGATGATGCCACCCGTACCGTGGAAGCCTCAGAGACTGCTACACTTTCTCCTGTTATTGCAGTTCCTCGACAAGCGTCGGCCAAGCAGACGGAGTCAACACCACCTACGAGTAAGCCACCAGTCTTTCCAAGACCAGAAAATTATTACAAGCTATCTGATCCAAGTCCTTATTATGTGTATGTTGAGAGCAGCGATCGTAACCTAGGTAATTTACACCCAATGAGTATTGGTAGGTTTGTTCATGTCAATATCCCTGAAATAAAAGGCCATGTTGTAAACATCACTTCTGCAGGGAAGAATAGAATTAAAATTGAAGTAGACAGCCCTTCAGTAACTAATAAGTTAGTTCAGTCTGCTGTTTTAAAAGCAGAAATTTAGAAGCTTACATTCCTACGTTTCTAGTTAAAAAGCAGGGTGTCATCCGAGGAGTAGACGTGAGCTTAAAGGAAGCAGAGATTATGGCCGATATTGAGTCTTCAGTTAACGTAACCAATGTTAAAAGACTAACAAAGCGTGTGGTAAGAGTTAACTCAGCATCAACTGTGAAATTACAGACTTGTATATTAACTTTTGACAGTCAACAAGTCCCTCAATTTGTTTACTTATATGGCATGAGATGTGAGGTTAGCCCTTATATTCCATCTGTCAAACAATGTTATAAATGCCTTCGATTCGATCATATTAGTACACAGTGTAGAAGCAACCAGCGTTGCGGTAGATGTGGAGGTTCTCACTCTCTTCAGCAGTGTCAATCCAATCAAACAATTTGTGTAAACTGTACAGGCCAACATGTGGCTACGGATCGGTCCTGTCCAGAGTATTTGTTCAGACGAAGGGTCCACGAACAGGCTACTATACATAACATTTCCTTTAAAGATGCTGAAGGTCTATTGAAGAAAAGGTCTTATGCAAATTCTGTGTCTAACACTTTTTCCAGTCATCCTCCTCAATCACCTGTCCCACCTGCAGTAAAAAATATAATGGAATTCCCTCCACTGTCTGAAGGAAATATGCCTGTAGAAGGAAGTATAGAACATCAGCACAGTCGCTTTCCAAGTATCAGAACTACAAAACCCTTAGAACCTCTTGTTAATGTTTCGCGGACTTTTCAAACAACACCCCCACGCTGGATAAGTATGGAGAGAGGAGCTAATGGTCAGAGACAATCGTCAAATATCAGTCAACTCTCTTCATCTAACAGATACGCAGGTTACCAATGTGAAATTGATCCTCGTGGTTTGCCGGGGAAACCTATTCCCAACAATCCTTACCCTCCACGGCCTCATAGTGAGGACAAAGGTAAAAATCAAATTGGTGACTCCATCATAGATAAGATTATTAGCCTCATTCTGCTTGTTGTGGATAGCTCAGAACCTGATCCTGACGAAATAAGAAAAATGTTATTTAAAATTCTTTCCTCACCTAATGGCGTTTAAAATTTTACAGTGGAACGCTCGTTCTGCAATAGCTAATAGAGAATGCCTTTTAAAAGAACTATATGATTGGGACATATCTGTAGCCGCTATCAGTGAAACATGGTTCAAGCCTCATATCCCCATTCATTTCAGGGGTTACAATGTATTAAGGAACGACAGAGATGACGGCAAAGGAGGCGTGGCTTTATTGATTAGGGCAAATATCTGGTTTCAACCAATTAAGTTAAACTCCGAGGTAAAAGAACTCCAGGCAGTAGCAGCTGAGATTAAAACCCCTATGGGTACATTTTCTATAATGTCATTATACAAACCTCCAAGAATTAAAATCAGCAAAAATGAATGGAATCATTTGTGGTCTTCTTTTCGTTCCCCCTTTCTGATATGTGGAGATTTTAACTCGCATCATTCTGCTTGGGGCAATGAGATTTCTGATGCTGACGGTCGCTCATTGTTGAATTCTATAGAAGATCTCTCCCTTATAATATTGAATGATGGCTCCCCTACGATGATCCCATCTCCTCTGAGACGTCCATCTGCAGTGGACGTATCGATAGCGTCGCCCAATTTCCACAAAATAGATAATTGGGAGATCAAAAGGTATTCACTGGGTTCAGACCATTTCCCAATACACATAAGTGTTGGTATTGAAACAAGATTGCCTAAAAGATATTACTCCAATAGCCAATGGAAAATCGAGGAAGCCTCGTGGTCAACTTACGGTTCTGTTATTTCAGAGGAAATAGACAAACTGGACCCAAATTTAACAATAAGGGAAAGATATAATACTCTGATCTCAGCAATCAATGAAGCTGCTATCAAGTCAATCCCTCGCCGTAAAACAGCTGGTTTATGTAGAAAACATAAAGTCTTTTGGTGGAATACAGAGTGTTCGAAAACGGTGGCGAAACGCTGACTAGCCCTGAATAGATATCGGAAAGAGCAGACTCTTGAACGATTCCTTGAGTTTAAACGTGAGGATGCTCGGACAAAAATGTTTTTAAAGCATCGAAAAAAGGAGGAATGGGTAAAATACTGCAACAGCCTGAATAAAGACGCCAGTCTTTCCGATGTTTGGAATAAAGTCCGATCTTTAAAAAAATTAAGTGTAGCTGAACCCTTCGACACTGATCCGATCTGGCTGGAAGACTTCGTTGACAGAATAGCACCATCCTCTTGTTTGAACGCCCCTTGGAAACGTCCTGAAGCTGAAGATTACTCACACCCTATCATGACACCTTTCACCATCCTGGAATTACAAAACGCACTCACTACAACCAAGAATACATCCCGGGAATACACAACATCCATTATGCAATGCTAAAAAATCTCCCTTTAAAAGCACTGGATTTACTTCTTAGCACCTTTAACGAAATATGGACAAGGAATTGCTTAATGGTAGAATGGACAACCCAGTTAATACTCCCAGTTTTAAAATCTGGTAAAAATCCCTTACACCATTCTTCATATAGACCAATTGCTCTATCGTCGTGTGTGGGGAAGACCCTGGAGAAACTAGTTAAGAATCGTCTCGAATGGTGGCTGGAAGTTAATGACTTGATGCCTCAGACTCAATTTGGTTTTCGTAAAGGGAGAGGAGCAATGGATAATCTAAGTACACTAGTAACGGACATCTTCACCTCTTTCAAAAGGAGATACTTTACGGTCTCCTTGTTTTTAGATATCCACTCAGCTTATGACAACGTACAAATTCCTATTTTATTAAAAAAATTAAGTAGACTAGGATTGCCAGAAGTTTTTATATTTGGCATAAGCAAATTCCTGTTGGAAAGAACGGTCTTTGTGCGATATGGGGATCAAATTATTGGACCAAGAATACTTACTACTGGATTACCCCAAGGTGCCATACTCAGTCCGCTACTATATATCCTCTATACATGGGATCTGGAAAGAGTAATAGGTCCTAACACCCGAATCCTTCAGTACGCAGACGACATCTGTATATACTCTTTGGCGGTCTCATTGGAGATGGCTTTAAATAACCTATCTGCAACCATGATAGAAATAGACAAATGGCTGAAATCAAATGGACTTCAAATTTCAACACAGAAATCTTCCGTTGTTATATTCACCAGAAAACGGATAGAACTCAATAGAACCAAAATAGTTAGGCTAGGGAACTACTCATTTTCAGTGAAATCTAACGTAAGATTCCTGGGATTGTTGATGGATGCCAAACTCAGTTGGAAACCGCACATTAATCAAATAATTAACTCTTGTAATCAAGCGCAGAACATTATTCGATCTTTGACACGCGTTTGGTGGGGTGCAAATCCCAGTATACTTTTGATGATCTACAGAGCGCTAATTAGATCCAAAATTGACTATGGATGCATTCTGTACAACAGTGCAAGCTCCGGAATCCTGTCCAGGTTAGACAAGCTACAATATAGTTGCATTCGCACCTGTCTTGGGGCCATGACATCTACTCCCACCAACGCTCTATTGGTGGAAGCCCGGGAGATACCTCTGCATATTAGAAGACAGTTGCTGTCCGACAAATTCATTGTTGAGAGGTTAGCATACCGGAACCACCCAACTATTTTTAAATGTAAAGAGCTAAGTAGCTTGTGGAATAATAGAGGAAGATCGCGACTCTCAGAGATCTATTACAGCTACACGGAGTGGGAAGAACAAACGGACAGAATAATTCCAACAAAGCTATTTCCACCATACGAATACCATTCCATCTTCAGTATGATTCAACTTCCGGTATTTTATATCACTCTTGAGGATAAGCAATACCCAAACCTCAGTATGTTAGTACAGAAGTATCTTACAGAAAACTGGAATAACACCGTGCATATATATACGGATGGATCTAAAACTGCCCCAGGAGGTAACGTAGGATGTGCCTTTTTCTGCCCTTCACCAAGTATCAAGGAATGTATAAACTTCCATCAACTACATCTATATATACTGCAGAAGCATTAGCTATTTTAGAGGCAGTCAAGTATTGCTCAACACTAACAGAGAGGAAGTTTCTCATCATCTCAGACTCTAAGAGCGTGTTGAACTCTATTCAAACCAAATATTGGGGCAAGAGAACTAATCAGATCATAGTAAATATAGTTCAACAAGTAGTAGAATGCTCAAGAAGAAACAGAGCAATAAATTTCCTGTGGGTGAAGGCGCATGCAGGGGTGGCCTTTAACGAAAAAGTAGATGAGTTGGCAAAGCAAGCAGCTAGAATAGGTGTCGCCCTCAAAACTCGGTTACCGTATACGGACTATCTACCACAAATAAAAATCAAGGTAATGAACAAATGGCAGTGTGAATGGGACATCAGTAGAAAAACAAGGGGACAATACTATGGCAATATCCAGCCCAGAATTCCTACCCGTCCCTGGTTTTCCAGCTCCTTGGAACATAGGGGGGTTATCACCACGATAATTAGAATACGTTTCAATCACGGTATATTCGCACAGCACCTACATCGTCTAACCATCATAAATTCAGATATCTGTCAATATTGCAATACGGAAGTAGGTGACACAAACCATATATTTTTCGCTTGTCCAAGATATACAGCCCACAGACCTAAATTCTTGAAAGATCTTAACAACTTTGGTATACCTTTTCCAACAAGTATTTCTTGTCTGTTGCATGGCAACAATGTGATTGTATATAAATTGTTAGCCAGTTTTATAAAAGCAACAAACATTAAGATTTAGGCAAATAAGTCCTTTTTATAATGTGTTAATTCCTGTATATAAATAATAATTTAATGTGTATATAAAAATCTCCTTTATATTTTAATTATACTGTAATTATTGTTTGTGCACTGTTGGTACAGAGTCCTCTATTTAATTGTTTTATTAATCCTTCATTTTGCTTCAGGCCAAATAAAATAAAATAAAAATAAATAAATCTATACTTTGGAAACTACCTCATTTTATTATTACAGTTCAATATTGTTTATAATAGTCTGTTCAGTGCAATTACTGGAGTCTTTTGTTTTATTATCTCTGATTTGGCGGTAAGATTGTTTCTATTTTTGAGCATTTTCGTAATTTGAAAGCCTAATTTGATTTTTTTTAAATAAAAAAAGGAGTCATTTCTTGTATTATTTAAATTAATTACTGAATATATGATCTTTAATTGATTCAATATTTTTTAGATGCAAGTACGAAATATATTGGATGTTATATCCTTTGTGTTACATTAATACGAAATTACAAATGGCGTTTATCTACATTGCGATACCGCTATAGTAATATTTTAAATTTGTGGAGATAAGGTTGTCAAATTAAAATTGCGTCACTAACATACGAAACAATGTATGTATTAATGCATGAGTTACTGAAGCTTTGTTTTTCTAGAGACAATATTAGGGGAGGTTGGGTTTTAATTAAAATTCAGTATTCACTAAAATGACAACTGAAAATATTTGTTACAACATGAGTCATATGCAATGCAGTTTTTATTAGGAATTGAAATTGCTTCCATGAGCGACATGTTATTGACGTCATGTACCGTTATGTAAACTGCTACCAAATAGAATTAGTGTTTCTCTTTATTTTATCAATTTTTTTTTTCTCTTTCAGTTACATCAGAAACACTTGCATTTGTGCAGTTTGCATCATGGCCCTTAGAAGTAGTGTTAGGCTGTAAGTTGACTACTAGTAGCTCACTGACTCACAGTATGATTTCCATTGACACTGGTTTCTAAGAAAAATTTGACACCATGTCTGTAAACTTTGACAATTATGTGGAAATTGCTGTAACCATATATTACTGCCTGGACTAACACCGTGGTATTGAACACAAGATCATTATTTTAATATAGTAATTAGGTTGTAATTTACCCTCAAATATGCTAGAAATCCAGGGTGTATTATAACTTAAGAACTTCTTAAAAATAATACGTTTCGCAATTGAGTATTGCAATATTAGTCCATGCGGAGGACTGTAGTTGCAGTTGGCCACTCCAGGAGAACAAAAGCTTTATCATGTGTCTGAAGAGCAAACTCTTAACTGGTTATGTTGGAATTATTAGCAGATTTATCTCCCTATCATTAATATTTCTGTAGTAATATTGGTTCTAGAGGAAGACAAGTTACCGCATGAAAAAATTGCATTACAACGTAGTTCCCATTTCAGCTGACTTTGTGGCTAGGGTAATTCACTCTAGACCAGCATTATGAGGCGGGTCTACTCGAGATCGCGATTCCGCTACAGCAACATATAGTAATATCGTTGGAATACTGATGTAGTCAGTCGCAAGACGTATTATTATCAAGCAGTAATTCCATTGTAATACAGCCTGGACCATTATTTTCAAGCACAAATTAGTTGTAATACAGCCTGGACCAGTATGAAACTGTTAAATGTACTTAGGGAAGAATTTATAGTGGAGTCTTGCGTTTGACCACTGCAGTATTATGATGACAACTCCTGGCGGAATCGTGATCTCCAGTAATCCCTTATGAGGCTATATTTGCTGATACATGGAATATTGTTTATCATGCTGGTCCAGGGTGTATGTTTGCCTAAGAAAACATTTCTTTTTCATGCCAATTTAATAAGTTACATTTGTTGCTTCCAGTATTCATATTTGTTTAAATAAAATTGATATTGTAACCATGTTGTGAAATTTTGTTGCATGGCAGAGCTAGCGGTATCACATATTATTCAAGATTTTTAATATTACCTAAAGTGACCCATTATGTAATGCTACTTACCTTGTTTCATTATACCATGGTACTGATCTATTTCTCCTCTGCTCATTTTGGCATTACTGGAGGTCACAATTCCCTGAGGAATTGATGTCATAATTCCATAATAGTCAAGCTGAAGATGTTGCTATAAATGTTTTCCGAAGTAGTTTTAGTGTTGTAGTGCTGGTCCAGAGTGAACTACAACCTAGTTACTACTTGAAAGTAATGGTCCACGGTGTGTTACAACTTAATTGCTGCTTGAAAATAAAATGTCTTGCAACTGACTACTGAAGTATTATGACATCATTAGTCAATGCGGAAGAATGTTGTTATAGCAGAATGGCGATCTGCTGTAGAGCCCTCGTTTTATATTTTGTGAAGAACCTTCTAATTTTTCTCTTCCTATCTGAGATTGCTAGTACATAAACCAGTTACTTACAGATTGATTATTTTGTACCATCTTTAGCTAGTTTCACACTCTTATCCACAATAATGCTTTCTCTTCTCTTCAATTTTGCTCGCATAGCTATATAAACTTCTAAATGATTCCTTCAGTTATCCCTCTCCAGCCATGCATGTTTTGCTTTCTTTCCTGTTGCCATTAATTCTATGTTTTGTTATTTAAGTGTTTCCTCCTTCTTTTCTAAGTCTATTAAATTTTCTTCTTGACATCTTCCTTTCTCTCTTCCTTTTGTAGAATCTAAGTTCCTTGCTTTTCCTGTTTTGGAATAAACATTTCTTTACAAATTCTTATTCTTGTGTATGCACATCATTTCCACTATAGCCTACTGCTACTCTCTTTAACATACTGAATATTCCCCTACAGTATTTCTTCAGTTCTGGGATGTGTTAATTTTGATAATCACACCTTTAACTACATTCAATTTTGTCCACTGGTTTAATAAACTCTCTTGAATCCATAAAACTATTTCATTATCACTTATTGTTTTGTGTAACCCGGACCCTAACCAAGTTAAAATCAGATTAAATTAGAAAGGAAACCAACACATTTTGTGCCTCTGGGCTTTGTTCTACCAGCTCTATAAAGCCACCTTCCCTTTCTAAGGTGTTTACAAATGTGTTTCCTAGTGTTAGTAATAGTATTACCTTCCCAGTCCACCCTCGGTAAGCTTAAGTTCTAACTAGTGAGTGTCATACACTTATTTCCGAACAATAAATTTAAATGTCCTCCAAGGATCTGATCTTGGTCACTCATTCTTCCACTGTGATAAACAACCAAAAAATCTTAATTTTTTATTTTGTAATTCCCCTTTCCCCTAGAAATCTACTCACTGGAGCAGTGATGAAATACAAGGCATAGATTTATGACTGATCTATGAACACCAGTGAACTATATTACTATTTGCTAACCACTATGAATACCTGACCACAAACTCCTCAGAAAAAAATCTCACTGTCTACAGTGCCATCATTGAAGCAAGACTCTACCCTATAACTATATTATGCCTCTAATAAGGTACTGATCTCTGTTACTTTGATCATTATATGCCTTTCACTAGCAGCAGTCCTATAATTGACTCTAGAATATTTTCATTGTTATTATTCTCCATCCTCATTGTGAACCCTTTGTTTAATGTTTCTTTTGCTTGAACTGTTCTTTTTGTGTCAATAGTTTCTCCCACTAATAGTAATAATAATATTTAATTAAATTGCAATGGATCGCGTGCTCCGGTGGCAATTTTCCTATACGCCCATCTTCTTCCTTTCCTCCACCCACCTACATTTGCCCTTTACAAATTTTAACTTCAAATTCTTTCAACGTTTTTGGTAAATTATTTATCATATCCCTTAGTAACTTAACTTATTCCAATCCCTGACAACCTTACCTAAAAAAGAGAATCTTCCTACACCCTTGTGCCTGAAATCGAGTACCAGCTTGTGGTCATGGTCATCTTTTCCCTTCCATGCACTACTTTTCATACCTACACCAATATCTTTCCATTCTTCATCGCCAATATACATCTTGTACACTCCCATGACCCTCTTCACCATCCTCCTTTCTTGAAATGAATCCCATTACAGCTCTTGTATCACATCTGTTACTGATTGCATTCTGCGATAATTTCCACAAACAAATCTAACAGCCCTTTTTTGTACCCTCTCCAACTCCTGTATTTGCTACTCAAAATGTGGGTCCCATACTACACTACCATATTCGAGCAATGGTCTGACCAAAGTTTTGTAACCGAGTTCCTTTACTTCTCTCATACATCCCCTCATCACTCTCTCCAACAAGTGCAGAATTTTGAAACCTTTTCCTACTACCTGTCCAATGTGTCCTGCCCAGTTAAGCTTGTTATCAAATGTAATGCCAAGATATTTTGATTTCAAGTCTTCAAGAAGGAGTTCTTTCCCACCTTATAATCATAATCAACCTTTAGTTTTTATTTGTGTATCTAATTAGCTGACTCTTCTTTGTATTTATCCTAATCCCATGTTTACCAACCCAACTAGATGTCTTGTCCAGATCACCCTGCAGCTGCTTACAATCCTCTACCGTTTTGATCCTTTTATATAGCATTCTGTCATCTGCAAACCATCTAATTTCTGATAGTAAACAATCAACACAATTATTGATTAGAATAATGAATAGCAATGGTCCCAATATGCTACCCTATGGCACTCCCATTTTTACTTTCACTTCTTCTGATACTGCGTTTCCTACCCTAACTTTCTGTTTTCTACCTTTTAAAAATTCTTCTCAGCAAATCACTTTGTGCGCATATATTCATTATCCCTAAATCACCAGACTCTAACTTAAGAAAAATACGCACAAAAAATTACACAATGTTAATCCCATCATAACTGTGTGTGTCCTTTTTTTTAGGTATAGGCATAATTACAAATATGTTACTCTGAATTATAGTGGTGCTGTGTCCTACAATATATCCGATTAAAAATATTAAGGCAGTAATTTTTAATTGACATGTGTCACATTACAGTAGGCTTGCCCCCTTCAGTACATAACTTATTTTAATTATATTTATTCTATGCCAAGTACCGAATGCTATGTGTATCGGTGACTTACGAGACTGACAGTTGAGGAGCGGTCAGAGAGAGAGAGAGAGTTTTGTGGTGTGGAGCAGAGAACGTCGTGTGTATCGTTCCTCTGTTTTTTGTGAAAGTGATGGAAAGAATTGTTTTTACACTCTGAAGAACCTGCATCTTCGGATCGTTTGTCTCTAATAGTAATTTGCTTGTGTGTGTGAGATTATTATTAATTTTTCCATTGGTGGCCGGGTGCATTTGTGCTGCACAGATCTCAGAATAAATCTTTGATCCACATACTCGAAGTGATTCCTTGAAGAAACTTATAGTTATATTTATTCTGGATTTGTACCCTATCCAGCCGATGGTGGCGGCCGATAATTAATTATAACGAAGTCTGATCGTCCTTACATTAGGTGGTCAAAACTAATTATAAAGGGGACTAATTAGCAAGTCGGAAGGAACTGCTGTGATTATCCCGACACACTAATACACTATTTCAATCTGTTTTCCGACACATGGAACAACAAACTGTTTGTAACAGCCCAAGGAATTATTCTGAATAATTTATTAACAGCTAGAATTACACCTACAGTTGGCAGTGCAATTGAAACTACATAAACATTACTCGAGTTATGATATTAACTATATGCGCCTCATAAAAACAATTTAAAAATGACTTCTGAAATCCTTGTTCCTGATGTATATTGTCGAATGTGAGTTATCCTTCTAGCCTAGAGAGTAAAGATCATGGTAAATGTGAGACTACTTTCATCTGCATGCAGTTATAATCTCAAGAAATTGACATACATGAAGGAAGGTATTTTAAAAATAAATAACAAAATCTTCACCTTGGAATGTTGGTGATGTCCATATTATTATATTATTATTTTTATTTTACACTCATTAAATGGAGTCCTCCATCTCCTCAAATCTTCTTCAGTTCATCATACACTTTACAATGTAAATCCTAAATTGTATGTTTGATATATTCTAATCTATGTTTTCCTTTATAGCAATTTCTTTAAGTTGTTCCCTCTATTCATGAGTTATCCATTCCCTCATATCTTAAAAACACGACCAATCATCCTATATGTTTGGTGCAAGAAGCTTTGACATTATTTCCAAAGAACATTCATGCTATATTTAATCCAGTGACTTGATTTCAGCATTCTTCTGATTTACCGAGTTTCAAACAATTCAATTTTTCTTCTTCTGGTAATCCTTAAAATGTGTCATGTGGAATTGAGGCATTTATGATACCCGTTTCTCATATTTTCATAAAATTCTCAAGTTATTAACATGTTATGACCTACCTATCTCATCTTATTCAAGAGGAATTAATAATCAATGGTATGATTTAAAGTAATGTAACTTGTATCCACTGAGAGCAGATATTTTTTTAAGAAATAACTTTGTGTCTTATACACTAAAAGATCAAAGGTATCTGGTCACCCAAGGGCGTATCCAGGATCAGAACTAGAGGGGGGCAGGATTTGAACCAGGGGGGGGGGGCAACTCATTTTGGTTTTGAGGAAGTGGGGTGGGGGACTGAAACATGACATTACAAAATCAAACTCAAACCTATTCAGGAAACTATTTTTATCATTGATTAATATAGTAACCCAACTACTTAATCTAAGGACCTACTATGTAGTTAATTAAGATCGTAAGTTAATTTTTTATGTAAACATTAATTGTCTCGGATTTTCAATTTCAATAATTTTGTTTGTCAATATCTCACGCTGTTCTTTCACGAAATTACGATGCACACTCATCAGACATAATCCAGTCAATCTTTCTCTCCCAAAGTGCTCCTGAACTAGTTCTTCACTCGTCAAAGCGTACTGAAGGCAACTTAATTTTTCTTCTAGGGGGGGGGGGGGGCAGCAGCCCCATTCTGCCCCTCGCTGGATACGCCCATGTGGTCACCTATCTGAAACTTCACTTAAACATTACGTGTGTTGCAATCCCTATTATTGGACATATGAGGTGGATCCATCCTATGCGCTTATGACACTTTCACTGATGGATCTGAATGCTGGTGGAGGAATGGCTGTCTATTATTCTTAAATAGTTGAAACCAGAGAATGTAGTGATGTTGGATGCTGGAATCTGGAGCAAAATCGACATTCCAACTCATCCCAAAGGTGTTCAATTGAGTTCTTGTTGTGACTTTAGGCAGGCTAGCCTGTGTGAGGAATGTTTTAAGGTCCACAAACTGTTGCCTCAAAGATAGAGGGTGACCCTTTCAATCTCAAAAAAAATACAACCTCTATCTAAATGTGTCAGTTCACCAACTGCAAAATTTTCAAAACAAAAATTACAGTAACATGAAGTCTTCATGAGTTCTCTGCTGTATAGCGTTGAAGGAAGACAATGACAAGCTTTCAGTGGCTAGCTCTGCCGCCATGTTATGCAGGGAGCACCAGAGCTGAAGATGGCGGCAGAGCTAGCTGCTGTTAGCTTGTTGTTGTCTTTCTTCAACACTATACAGAACCCGTGAAGACTTCATATTATCGATATGCCGTGAAAGCCTTCGTTCTCAAAATAACAGTTAATTATCAAATTAGAATTCTGAATCCACAAAGGATTTTACAGGGGAATAAACAGAGATCGGCTCTTTGAAACCTGGCTAAAAATCCATATGATTTTTAAAATTGTGCAGTACTTGATAGTTTTAATAGCATATAACTAAAACTCTACAAAATCTAGAGAGTTGGACTTACTATTATTTTTGAAGCAATGGATATGGACTTACACATAGTATTCAGAACTAAGCACTAAATAATTAAAAACAAGACAAATGATCCATGTGGAAAATTGTTTTTTTTTATTATTTTAAGAATTTTATTTCAAAAAATGGAAGTCTGATCATTTGGCTAAGAATGGCAATTTATACCCCTCACATGGTAGCCCTACTCATAAATTCATTTCTAGCTCATGATGAATATGGATCATACAACAACTCACTAAAATATTCCAGAATGCCAAAATTTCTCATTTTCAAAAAGACATAACACAAAAAACTTTTTTTAAAAAAAATTTGAAAATCTGATCAAATAATGTCCTAACAGAATGTAGTTGAACAATGGAGCCTGATTGGTGTTCTTTTTTCTTCTCTGTATACTTGCTAAAAAACAAATAAAATTAAAAATGGGTAAATATTAATTAAATAAATACTTTTACGTATTTAATATTTTTTAAAAAATAAAACAAATATCTAGCAATCTGACTTCATCACTTGGCTATATGTTATTGATACCTTACCTGGCAAGATTGTTTGAATTGGTGTTTTTGAGCAATGACTCCTTGAAAATGGCATTTCGAGATATTTTAATGATTTATTGTATGAACTAAATTGATCATGGGTCAGAAATAAATTTATGAGGTGGCCTATCCTAAAAGGGGTATAACCTGTCATTGTTAACCAAATGATCCAGATTTTTTTATATATAAAAAATTCTTAAATTTATATATATATATATACACACAATTTCACCTTTTAAAATATGTTATATTCTGGCTTATTTTTAACTAATGTGTTCTTAATTCTTGAATGCTGTGTTAAAGTCCATTTCCATAGCTTCAACACAAAAGTAATTTCAACTCTCTAGCTCTTGCAGTTTTTTAGTTATATGCAAATAAACATATTAAGTCTTCAATTCGTTTCAAAGGGTCGTGACTCAGTCAAAAATAAGTTTTTTGCAAAATTCTTTCGATATTTCATAACTCCTGTGTGATTACTTACTTTTTTTTTTTTTTTTTTGAAGAAATTTCTATTGGTCAACTGACACACCCTGTCTGAATTGAAATAGAATAGGTCAGGTGCATTGTCATGCTGATACAATCAATCATCATGTCTGAACTGAACTATACCATAAGTGGTAGACAATGGTTTAAAATGTATTCACATCCTTCCACATTTAGAGTTTTCTGGAGGGCAGTAAGGGAGCCGCACCCTAACAGTATAAAACACACCCCTATCATAACACCACTTCCTCTACTTCTCTGTCGGCACTGCAGATGATTGCAGGAAACATTCTCCAGGAATTGACCATACCCTTCCATCGGATTGTCAGGGTTTATATTACGATTTACCACTGCAAATTACTCATTTCCAGTCATCCACAATCTATTGGCATTGCTCTTTACACCACCTCAAGCATCACTTGGTAACCTTAGTACCCCATTCTTTTAAACTCCCAACACACAGTCATTGTGCTGGCTAGAATGCTGGCAGCATTTTGGAACTCTCAAGTGATTCCTTCCACAGATTTCTTGCAATTATTTTTTACTACCACCCTCCACAACGCTTGGCAGTCGCTATTCAGCTATTGAGCTCTGCCTGGTGTAGGTTTTGTTATGGTTGTTCCTTTACATTTCTGCTTCACAGATGTCACTGGCAGTTGATTTGGGCAACTTTAGAAGGGTTGAAATTTTCCTGATAAATTTGTTACTCAGGCAACATCCAATAACAAGCCCACATTTGAAGTCGCTTAGTTCTCCTGACCAACCAGTTCTGCTCTTGCCACTTCTCTACTGACACAATACTTTTCACCATCATTTTACAATGGTGAGACTGCATGTTGTAACATCTAGTGTTTAAATCTGCATTACATTGGGGTGTCTGGGTACTTTTGATCGGATAGTGTACATTCCCAGCACTTTCTGCACCCATCTACAGTCTTCCAATGACTCCTGATCCATATCAGTTACTGGTTGTGCTCCTTGGTTACTTATATACAAAATGTGTGTCCATACTACACAACCATATTGGATTGGATTTTGTAATCCAGTTTCCTAGCTTCCCTGGTATCGTGATGTACTTATGAATCCATATTGCAGCCACAAAGGAAAATTTGTTGTAGCTAGAGCCAAGATAATGTGTATGAACTAATTTTTGTCATTAAATATTTTGTACAGTATTTCATAGTGAGCAGACCTTGTTCCAATGCTGCTTCCTGTATTATTTGTTTGCAATTGTTTCGAGGCAAGTAAAATTTCCCGGATAATACAAACCTCCATAAATAATTTTTCTGTTGTGGAACCTGTTATATATAGTGAGCAATGAAATCAAAGGTGCTAAGTAGCGAAAAGGAATTAAATAAGGATAGGTAAATAATCCACCACTTACCTTTAGATGATGGATGTGGGGTGCGTACACACAGAAAAGACAAAAATACTAATGAAACAGAAATTTTCGGTATGAGCCTTTTGTCAACAGAACATTATGGGAGGTGGGTGATGTTCTCACCCACCTCCCATAATGTTCTCCTGTTGACAAAAGGCTCATCCCGTAAACTTGTTTCATTTGTATTTTTGTCTTTTCTGTGTGTATGCATCCCACATCCCTCATCTAAAGGTAAGTGGTGGCTCAATTCCCTATCCTTATTTAATTTAATTCCTATATATAAACAGCAATTTATTATTAACTAACTTTTATCCAAAACTTGCTCATATGTAGTTGTTTTACATGAATGCACTGGAAATTCTAACATATTATTTTTTTCTCTTTCACCATTCACAGTTCATTATGATGGCTGGTTCAGCAAAGGGTGAGCTGTATGTCTCAAGAGTCACAATTGATGCTCTTCCAGATGAGGTTCTGGTGCATATCATGTCATACTCGACATTCTCAGAACTCGTCAAAGTGACGCAGAATGTATGCAAACGTTGGAAAAGGCTGTCAAACGATCCTCAACTGTGGCGTGACAAGGAGTTCTGTGTTGAGTGAGAAATAGTTTTTTGGCAATTTTAATAGTTATTACAGGTTGCTTATTTAATTTATGAAGATGAAAATTTCCCTTTTGCCAATTCTGCCAACATAGATTAACAAGACAGTAATTTGTGGATGTAGGGTTTAATTCGTAGAAAGGAGGGTCAGAAGGATGGATAGGAACTGATAACAGATCATAGGGGAAATGTGGCTAACAGGATGAAGAAGCTAGAAACTCCAGAAATTATGGGGAGAAATAGATTTGACCTGTTACCAGAGTCAGACGGGGAAGAGCCTCGTGTAGATGTAGGATGGGGTAAGGTGCAGCAGGCCTGTGGTAGTATAAGTTTAGAAGGGAATAAAAGAAAGAAAAAAAGATTCTGCTGCTAATTAGTAGCCATGGGAGAAGTGTAGGTTCTCTTCTGCAGGATCAGCTAGGCACAGGCTACAATGTCACAAGCTTTTTCAAACCAAGTGCAACATTAGGTCAGGTAATAGTGGATATAGATTCACTTTGTTGGAGTTTCACTAAGGACAATAGAGTAGTGATAGAGGGAGGTGCGGGGAATAGTTTTGATAGAAATGCGAGTTATAGTATAGAGATTGACCTGAGGAAGGTGATGAAGGAGGCGCGGCATACCAGGGTGGAACTCGTGCAGGTTCTAAGTCACCGTGGTCGGCCACAATTGAACCACGCTGTGAGGCGGGTAAATGTGGAAACAGAGCTGCTACTTGGAAGAGTCATTAGTTCTGTTTTGGGGGTTGTGCCTGTGAACACCATTGGTAGGTGTGGTTTTAATAGGCATGGCTTACATCTAAGTGGAAAGGGGAAGGGAGTACTTTCTGAATTATTACCTAAAGCTGTAAGTGACTGTGCCTTTTTTAGGTTAGGGACTGCTGGTGTGGGGAAAAAAAATAAGTGATCAAGGGGATACTGATTGTAGATGCACTATGGGAAAAAACACAAATGATAAAGAAACCGATGAAGCTATTGAAATAATAATGGAATTGGGTACTACTGGAAAGGCAAAGGTTAATGCTGAAAATACCACAAAGTCAAAAATAAGAGTTTTATTAGTGATGTAAGGACAAGACCGATACCGGGGTGAAGTATCGCCTAAGTGCCTTAACTTACACTCTGGATAGCAACCCACTGTTCGATGAAAACTTACGGAATATTTTAATTTAGTTTGACCATGTAGCCAGGATAACTCAACTAAATGCTCAGGTCGCCACAATATTTGATACCCACAAATAGAGAAAAGGGTTTTATGCTAACAACTGAAGCACACAAGTTCACTGTTAGAAAACTTCAAGGTTTTATTTTCAAAATCAAAAGTTCAAAATTGCATTTACAGTTGAGCAGGCATATCGAACACTCTGTTCCAAAAGTTTGCAGATTGTGGAGAGAAATCTTGAACCGACCAAACCCCCTTTTTGCAAAATTACAAGTTCTTAACAGTCATTGAAGTTGAGATATAACACGACACGAAAGTTCTAACATGTTCGAACCAGCCGGCATGGCGAGTTACGACAGACAGAGATGAACGACAGACAGACGCAGGTTCACTCACATAATGCTAGACAGGAACAGACCACAGGCAGGAACAGACCGCGGACAGGCACAGACAAACCATAATGGCGGCGGGGTCTTTTTTATCGAAACCACGAGAATCAGTGACGTCAGCAACTGTATCACATCTTTTTGCTTCCGCGTAGCTCAAAGTATGTGTAATTTATTTGACAATCCCGACTATTAAAAATGTACAAACTTTGACAGTATATGGACATATCTACTAGAAGTCTGACGGCAGTCTCTTGAGAAATTTAGAGTAATTAATTTTAATGTTTTAGCTGTTTAAGACTCCGCGTAGTGATACATTCAAATTTAGGTAAAATCCCTAAGTGTTCTAGAACTTTTTACGCGCGTGCACAACAATCCACGACAATCTATTTTACAAAAACTTAATTACCGGACAAATGCTTAAACTTTTAATGAAAACCCGTATATGTATAAAATCGTCTTAATTAGGGCTATCTGCTGATGTAAAATTTAGAACTTTACGCGCGTGCACAACAATCCACGACAATCTATTTTCAAAAACTTAATTACCGGACAAATGCTTAAACTTTTAATGAAAACCCATATATGTATAAAATCGTCTTAATTAGGGCTATCTGCTGATGTAAAATTTAAATTGATATCTCTTTTAATAAAAAAGCTTATTTTTTTCTCTCAATTAAAATCGCTAATTAGACTTTGCCGAATTACTTAATTTTATTACCAAAATATCGGGGATAGTGCTGACTACAGCTGGTGATAAAAGATCGGTTGTAGTTTTATGCGATTTAAAGATATTACAGATCTTAGAATTTTACCATTCTGATCGCATGTTTCAAAACTTGAACAAACGGGAATATCTCTTAAACTAAACGTTTCCCGATATGATAATTACACTTTAAAATGATTTTTATAGCAAATTGTAACTATGAGCAAGATTACAGGGAAATTCCTTAAAGTTAAAAACTGCACTTCTCGAAATTTCTAAGTCCCGCCTAAGCAAAACTAGAATTTACCAAAATGCTAAGGTGCTTACAGTGAACTGTAGAAGTATAATGAAAAAAATGATAGAATTTGAAAACTTAATAGAGATACATGAACCGCAAGTGATTTTAGGAACAAAATGATAGAATTTGCAAACTTAATAAAGATACATGAACAGCAAATGATTTTAGGGGAAGAGTCTGGGTTAAAGGAAGGAGTGCTAGATAAAGCAGAAAATAAAGAGAAGTACAGAACCTACATACTAAAATAGGGAGGTGAGAAGGTTAAAGAGGCTAGTGAGATGGGAACACAACAGAGTTAAAAGACAGGAACGCACTAGGGAATACATAAACAACTAAACAAGCAATTAATAGGCACAAAGAGAGAAGCAAAGGATGGATTTATGAAGAATATTATTGGCACAGGTCGACCACTGAACAATGCATCTAGAAATTTCCATGGCTATATTAGGAAACCGAGGGGAAGGGAAGACCGAGCGTGGTGGTGTAACGGATAGCGTTCTGGCCTCACATTTGGGAGGACGGCGGTTTGAATCCCCGTCCGGGCATCCAGATTAGGGTTTTCCATGGTTTCCCAAATCACTACAGGCAAATGCCGGGATGCTTCCTTAAAAAGTCCATGGCCGAATTCCTTCCCATTCCTAGCCCCCATTCTTTCCCGTCTCTAAAGACCTTGCTTTTGAGAGACGTAAAGCAGTTTTTTTTGAAAAGGAAGGGAAGGTGTTCAGGCTATTGTAGATCAGAACGGAGTTATAACCATTGATAATTTTAAATTTGCAGAGATATTGAGTGACTGGTTTAGTGAGACAACTAGAGATTATCATCCTGTGATGGGAGGTAACGAATCAGCGGAGAGTCTCCCAAAAACTATCAATGAGGAAACTACAAAATTTGAAATAGATTCTCAGGACATTATGAAAGAACTCTGAAAACTTAATGGGGCTGGTGTAGATATTATTACTGAAGATTTATTGAAGATTGTGGGATACCATATTGTACTTTACCTTAAAATTTTATCTTACGAGGGGGGATCAAATATAAACGGGATTGTTGTTCCTGAACATCAACAATTGGCAGTACTGGGCCCGCCCTTCTGCTATGCTTAGGCGGGACCATTAGGAGTGGGGAGAGCGTGCTGTTAGATATTTCCCGCCATTTAGTCAGTAACGCTCACGATGTTGGAGCAACAAGTGCACCCCTCCACTGTGCAACGCATTATTATAAAATTTCTTGCTCTTGAAGGAGTTATAGCGGCGGAAAGTTTCCAGAGATTGACTTCACAGTTCGGTGATCAAACACTGTCAAGGACGCGTGTGTTTTTCTGGCATAAAAAGTTCAAGGAAGGACGAGAAAGTGTGGAAAATCAGCAACACCGTCGCCGTCCCAGAACCAGCGTTACAGACGAAAACATTCGTGCGGTTAAAGACATTATTGACATCGATCGACGGGCAAGAGTATCAGAAATTGCAGAACAAGTCGGAATCAGTTATGGGAGCTGTCAAGCAATCATCACAAAACACCTACAGTTTCGTAAAGTGTGTTCCAGATGGGTCCCTGCCCTTTTGACCGAAAATCTGAGGTTTAGACGTTTGGAAGTCTGTCAGAAGCTTACATCAAGGTTTGCGGAAGAAGGTGTTGCATTTTTGAGTCGGATCGTCACCTGCGATGAAACTTGGGTTCACCACTACACTCCAGAATCCAAAGAAGCCAGTAAGGAGTGGCGGAGGTAAGGGGAGGCAACACCAGTGAAAGCCAAGACTCGACTGTCAGCTGGCAAGGTTCTTTCAACCGTTTTTTTCGATCGGCGAGGCATTTTGCTGATTGATTTTTTGCATGAGCGACGCACAATCAATGCTGCTCACTACTGCGAGTTGTTGAACAAGGCGAGAGTTGCATATCGCCGCAAAACAAGAGACCAACCGATTCGACAGGTCATTCTCGTCCACGACAATGCGCGACCCCATACCGCATCTCTAACTGTCTCTAAACTACAGGAAATGCACTGGACTACACTTGATCACCCTCCTTACAGTCCGTACTTATCACCCTGCGATTTCCATTTGATCGGACCTCTTAAAGAAGCTCTAGGAGGGCAACGATTCGGATGACGAGCGTGTGGAAGACTTCGTGCGCAACTGGCTGGTGACACGACCCTGTTATTTTTATGATAAGGACATCAAAAAGCTGCCTATACGCTGGGAAAAATGTATTTCCCAACCAGGAAACTATTTGGAAAAATAAATTGTAATTACCTTGTGTTTTTCAATAAATAAATTTAAATAAAAAATAAAATCCCGTTTATATTTGATCCCCCCTCGTATATATAAAAATCAATGTTTGTTTGTGGGTTTGTTCGTCTTCTATGCATTCCTATACCATTTATCAGATTGCAATGAAACTTTGGAGAGTTTTTGAGTGCACGTCTGCGAAGGTTCCTGTGAAAAAAAAATTCCATAAAGTCACCCCCTATTGCCCATAACACCCCATAAATTAGGAAAAACCACATTTTTTATCCGATTTAGATAGGAAATTGTACACTTATACTTTAAAACAAACATAAAAATACTGCCTACATACGGTTTTCGAATATTAATCCCCTCGCCCCCTTTCCACCCCCATAATTTTTTCATCCCATAATTTAGGCAATACCACATTTTTTATCCGATTTAGATAAGAATTTGTACACTTATACTTTAAAACAAACAGAAAAATACTGCCTACGTATGGTTTCCGAATATTCATCCCCTCTCCCCATTTCCAACCCCATTACGTTTTTACCCCATAATTTAGGCAAACCACATTTTTTATCCGATTTAGATAAGAATTTGTACACTTATACTTTAAAACAAACAGAAAAATACTGCCTACGTATGGTTTCCGAATATTCATCCCCTCTCCCCATTTCCAACCCCATTACGTTTTTACCCCATAATTTAGGCAAACCACATTTTTTATCCGATTTAGATAAGAATTTGTACACTTATACTTTAAAACAAACAGAAAAATACTGCCTACGTATGGTTTCCGAATATTCATCCCCTCTCCCCCTTTCCAACCCCATTATGTTTTCACTCCATAATTTAGACAAAATTCATTTTTTATCCGATTTAGATAAGAATTTGTACACTTATACTTTAAAAAAGAGAGAGAAATACTGTTCTCATTAATTTCACAAAAAACCAATCCCTCTCCTCTCTTCCCACCACCGTAATTACCCCCTCTTCCCCATAACACCCCATAATTTAAACAAACCTGCAAACCGTTCGTCCGATTACGGCGAAGCTATGGTGAAATGTTGAGGGGATGTTGAAAATGGTTCCTGTCAAAAAACAAATATTTAAAAACCCACCCCTCTTCCCCATAATGTAACTCGACTAGACAAATCAAAAACAAATGATACATTTTCTTGATATCTAGCTTAGTTCTCGACATATTGTATGTCAAAAGTGAGGAGGTTAGGGTGAGATCCGGCCTGGACCTGAATAAAAATTGCCAATACCACCATATATTCGCGGTGGAAATTACCTATACATGTTTTACTTTCTCCTATTGAATGTTATTATGGTTGAAATACGGCCTGGGTCAGAAGAAACGTCACCAAAAGTACATGGAGTAATAGACTACCTATAACTGATTTTTAACATGCTAAAACTCGAAAACAAAGCGAGATATCAAAAATTATATTATTTATTTTCGATTTATTACGTTTTCACCCCATAATTTAGGCAAAACACATTTTTTATCCAATTTAGATAAGAATTTGTACACTTATACTTTAAAAAAGAGAGAGAAATACTGTACACATTAATTTCACAAAAACCCAATCCCTCTCCTCTCTTTCCACCACCTTAATTACCCCCTCTTCCCCATAAGACTCCATAATTTAAACAAACCCGCAAACCGTTCGTCCGATTACGGCGAAGCTATGGTGAATTGTCGAGGGGATGTGAAAAATGGTTCCTGTCAAAAAACAAATATTTAAAAACCCACCCCTCTTCCCCATAATGTAACTCGGCGAGACAAATAAAAAACAAATGATACTGTCATTAAAAATTGGTGCACCAATAATTCTTTTACGCAACATTAATCCACCAGTTTTGTGCAACGGAACCATGCTCGCTGTGAAAAAACTGATTACGAACGTAATTGAGGCGACAATTCTTAATGGCATGTCAAAAGGAGAAGATGTGCTGATTCCACGTATTCCCATCATTCCCACAGATATGCCATTTGATTTCAAGCGTCTGCAGTTTCCTGTTCGCCTTGCATTCTCAATGACCATCAACATGGCACAAGATCAATCGCTTCAAGTTTGCGGATTAAATCTGGAAAACCCATGTTCTCACATGGTCAATTATATGTAGCATGCTCACGAGTGGGACAGCCGGAAAATTTATTTGTTCTTGCAAAAGATGGAAAGACTAAAAATATTGTATATGCTAAAGCACTTGAATAAACGTTCTTAAATTAAATTTCAAACACAAAAATAAAATCACTGTCTTTTATTGGTTTTGTATATTTAAATATGTCTGTATTGTGTACATTTACCAATTTAGAATGAAAAACAGGCACAAACCGTTCGTCCGTTTATGGTGAAGCTTTTGTGAGTTGTCGACGGGATGACGGAGAAGGTTCCTGTCAAAAAAAAATTTAAAAAACCCACCCCACCTCCCCATAATTTAGACAAAACCACATATTTAATCAGATTTCAATGGGAATTTGCACACTTATACTATGAAACAAACAGAAAAATACTGCCTGCATATGTTTTCCAAAGCGCATCCCCTCTCGCCCTTTCCAACTGAAAATGAATGAAACAGCAGTTTAAAATTTATATGTAAATATTTTTTCATTTAATTTATGTGCCTCCTCAAGTCCAGCAATAGTGAAGCATTGCCAGGTCAGCTAGTTTAAAATAAATCTGGAGTCTTGCTGCTTACCAGAGGATTGGAAAAGAGCGATAGTAGTACCAGTTAATAATGGAGGTATTACAAATAGGATTACAGGCTAATTAGTTTGACATCAGTGATAGGCAATATCCCACAAAAACAATTCTTGTCAAAATAAGGCAAGTCTTGTGCTCGTGTAGTGGCAAAAAGTTATGAGATGTTCTTCTGAGCCAAATTGACACTTTAAAGCGTGTATTCACTTCACTCTGTGAAACAGAATGGTTTCTCTCAGTGTCATTGATCATTTATTTAATTTTTAATCAGGTGACTTGGTGCACATCATAAATTTTACTAAAATTAAAGGCATAATATATACTTGTCAAATTCGAAAAAGAGAGAGCGAAATCTTGGCTTTATGTATTTGTAAGTTTGACTAAGCAACACATTTAAAGTAACTAAAACATGGCGCGCATAGTGGCCAAGTCACCAGATTTTTAAAAAATTCTAAATAAATCATCAATGACACCGAGAGAAACAATTCTGTTTCACAGAGTGAAGTGAATACACGCTTTAAAGTGTAGACTTGGCTCAGAAGAAGATCTCATAACTTTTTGTCACTACACGAGACTTGGCTTATTTTTACAAGAATTGTTTTTGTGGGATCTCATTTCTTTTTGTAAGTTTACCACTTATTCTGAATAGCTGCTTAAATATAATGATTCCATTTGAAAATCGGTGAATAAGAACATTTCAGAATTGAAGACATCGATATACGTTACCAACAATGCCACACTCTCTGAAAACAATGGGTGTGTGCCATAGCCGAGCAATGCAGATTGCCGTTGGTTTAACTACTGTACCACCATAAATACATTACGAGTAACTTCCAAACCAAACATAGGAGCAAATTAAAATTTAAGATATTAGTTAAACTTGCTGATCTCTATGCCATATAGCTTCATCTGGAGCAAAGCGATTAAGCCGCAAATATGTGTTTGGGATTGTAATTGAATAAATAAATACGGGGAAAAACTCCAATATTAGATTTTTCTTATGATTTAGGGATGAAACTATATATGTGAACCAAATTACTTCTTTCTAGGATTAACAGAAATACAGTGGAATTTTGATGTTGGGGTGTTGTGGTTGAAATAAAATTTTGAATTTCAGTAACTTCCAAAGTAAGAAAAGGAAAGAAGGAAAATTTAACACATTAGTTCAACTTAGTAAGCTCACTCTAAAATGAAAATCTGAGCTATATAAAGTTATTAGGGTGAAAAGCGATTTCACATTAGGGGTAGGTAAGGAGTAGATGATATATAGAAATTTAAGAGTTTCAGACTTTTCTCAAAATATATGGGTAAAATGTTATCTGCGTGCCAAATTTCAGCTTTCTACAGCTACGAGAAGTACCTTAGAGTTTTGATCATCAGTCAGTGAGTGACAAAATCGCTGAAGTTTGCATCTGAATAACATCAGAACTTAGAACAGTAACGCAATAAAATTTAGTATGTTTGCTAAGATTGCTGATATCTATGCATAACAGAAATTTGAGACATTTAGCATGAATATGACCGAAGAAATTGAGATTCAAAAATGGCCCGAATCGCTTCTGGAAAAGGGTAGGCAGTGCTGCTGTTGACTCGACTTTGCAGGTGCACTGCCGTGCACCCAAATGATGGAGAGATTGATATGAAACTATATCAGAAATGTCTGTGAAGAAAGAAACTGGTTTTCAGATCGACAACATGGCTTTAGGCAGGGATATTCATGTGAATTTTGGCTGGTGGGCTATGTGCAAGATATTTCAGATGAATTGGACAAGGGAAGACAAGTTGATAGTTTGGAACTAGATCTTTCTAAGGCATTTGACAGAGTGAGCCATAGCATGGTTTTAATTAAACTGAAATCTATAGGACTGGATGAAAAAGTTACTGGCTAGGTACAGGAATTCTTAAAAGCCAGAAAGCAAAGTTTTAGAGTAGAAATACATTATCAAAACAGGTGGAAGTAAATATGGGAGTGCCACAGGGTAGTGTAATGGGACCATTGCTGTTCATTATTCTAATGAAACTGCGTTGATGGGTTACGGTCAGAATTTAGGTTTTTTGCAGATGATGTAATGGTATACAATAAGATCAAAACAGGTGATGACTGTGATCAGCTGCAGGGTGACCAGGATAGAATATCTAAATGGGTAGGTCAACATGGAATGAAGATAAATGCCAAGAAGAGTCAGCTTATTTGGTACACAGATAAAAAACTAAAGATTAATTATGACTATAGGGTGTGGTTAGAATTGCTTGTTGAAGGTTTGATGTGTAAAAACCTTGGCATAGCATTTGATAACAAACTCAACTGGGCAGAGCCCATTGGGCAGGTGCTAGGAAACACAAAACCTTCATTTACTGGAGAGGGTGATGAGAGTATGTACTAGTGAAGGTAGGGAATTGGGTTACAAAACTTTGGTCAGACCATTGGTTGAATATGGTGGTGTAGTTTGGGCACACATTTTGGCTATCCAGTACAGGAGTTGGAGGGTGTGCAAAGAAGAACAGCTAGATTTGTTTGTGGAAATTATCGCAGGACCAAGTTAGTAACTGATTATGATAAAGGAGCTGGATTGGGAGTCATTGGAGGAAAGGAAGAAGAGAAGAGAACAGAAGAAGAGAGTGTTGGGAATGTTCAAGACATATGTCGGTGATGGGGTTTGGAGGGATATTGGTCAAAGAATTTGGAATGATGCATGGAAGGGGAAAGGCGACCATGACCACAAGCTGCTGCTCGATTTTATGCTTAAGGAAGTGGGAAAATTTTCTTTTGTTGGTAAGGGTGTCAGGGATTGGAACAAATTACCAAGTGAAGTAATGAATAATTAACCAAAAGTGCTTAAGGAATTTAAAATTAAATTTGTAAATCAGAAAAGTGAATGGGGGAGGAATTTAATACTGCAACTATAAAAGAAATTTTAAAAAAGAATATAAAATGGGATAGTTAGATGATTAGGGGAATTCTCACTGGAGTGTTAGCTCCATCACAATTAAATTAATAACAATAAGTTAATCAAAATGGGTTTGGAGGGCTTTATTCATTAAGTTTAACATGTATAGGAATTATTTGGAATCAGAATGAAGCATTTTTTAGGGTTTAAAGAACTATTTTCAATGAGTTTGATTGTTTGGTAAGTCTTGAGCTTTTAAGAGGCATTGTCGGTTACCAATAGTACACTATAAAAGATGTGAAATTGTTATTGTCAGAAATGAGTATCGCAGTCAGTGGGTACCAGTCTGTATCTCAGCACAGTGAGGTTGCAAACCTGCACTAAGTGTAGGCTCAAAATTGTGTGAAAACAATTGTAAGGTTGGAGAAAATGACCAAAGATTACAGCGCAGTGAATTTGGAGTATTTAGATAGGTTCTTATGGTTTTTGGACTATATTTCAGAAAGCTTCAGGAATTTATTAAAATTGGCTGACTTTTGATGGAGTGATTGTTACTGTGGTGTTATCTAAACTGAAACCTGTGACCAGAACCAGCAATCTTTGAGAGACAAATTATCCTGTATGCTCAACTTGATTGAATTGTCTCCTGGTGGTGTGGAAACCGTTTATGTGATTTGTCGATAAAAACTCAGGCTGAACTTTCAAACAATTAGCAGCGTTATCATTTCATAAAACCATTCTACAACGTAGAAACAAGTTGTTTCATGACAGGACATTAGATTTTAGCCGATTATGTGCTTTTTTCTCAATTGCCAGTTTGTGTGTTTTATAATGGTTCATTGAAACAAGATGAACGTTTTGACTGTGGGTCATGTTATCATTTCCACATGTAACTTTCAATGTTAATTTTAATATTCTTTTTGACTATTTGTATGAGGTAATTTGTATAGGAAGATCAGCACACATTATAAAACTTTTGTGATTGACGTGGAATTGTAGCTCACCACCATCAAGTTTTTCTGCCAAGGACAATGTAATATTTTGTGTTTATATGTAGAAATTTTCATGTTTTTTGGTGTGCATGAGTGTGGAATGTATGTTGCAGTTGACTGTCTCTGTTTTTGGTAATTTATTCTTGCTATTATACACTCAGTCATTTAAATATCAATGATAGATTCAGGTGGGTTGTAACGAGACAGTAATTTTTGGATGTCAGGTTAAACGGGTTTGCAGGACTATTCATTAAGTTTAATATGTATACGAATTATTTGGAGTTGGAGTTGGAGTGCAGTATTTTTTAGGTTTAAATAACTATTTTCAATGAGGTTGGTTGTTTGGTAAGTCTCAAGCCTTTGAGAGGCATTGTCGGGTGCTGCTAGTGCTCTATAAAAGATATGGATTTGTTATTGTTGTGGTCAGTTACAGCATCAGTACATTGGTCAGTTAGTGGGTATCAGTCTGTATCGCATAATTGTTTAGTGAGGTCACAGGCCTGCACTAAGTTTAGGCTCCAAATTAGGTGAAAAGAATTTTAAGGTAAGGGAAGATGACTAAAGAGTTTACTGCAGTGAATTTGGGGTATTTACAGTCCCTGGCCAATTTATTAGACGCACTACTGTTTTTATGCAAATTTGATTTGTGGCTAACTAAATAAGTTTTTTAATACATAAATTGCAATAAAATTATTATGTGTAGTCTGCTTCATGACACAGGTGATATAACAAATAAATAAAACACAGTATTTGTTGAAAATATTTTATTTCAAATAATCACAACAAAATATTAAAATATTGTGAAAATGAAAACATTAGTTTTAATGTCTTGTTGAGCCACCTTTCGCAGCTATGAGAGCCTTAATAAGACGCGGCATGCTGTTGATGCAGGATTGTACAGTGTCCTGCATTTGTGGATGATGTTACCACACACGGATGATCTTCTCCAAGAGCTGCGTTTTTGTTGTGATGACATCTTTTGCCATCTCCCTTTTCATGAATTCCCATATGTTTTCTATGGGGTTCATGTCGGGACTGTTACGTGGCCAGTCCAACAGAGGGTTATTTTGTTCTTTCAGAAAGGTTTTTTCCGACCTGGCTGTGTGACAGGGAGCGCCATCCTGTATAAAAATAAATGGTTCCCCATTCTGGAACCATTCTCTGACCTGCGGTATTAACCGTTTTTGCAAGACTTCTTTGTACTGGTCTTGCCTCATTATGCCTTTAACCACATAAAGACGTCCTGTACCCTTGCCACTGATGACAGACCAAATCATCACCTTTATTGGGTGTTTTACGGTCTGAATAATACAGTTGGGATGGAATTTTTCTCCTCTTTGGCGGCGCACATGCTGACATTTGTTACTTAAAATTTCAAACGTGCTTTCATCGCTGAAGCATACCTGTAAAAATCAAGAAACTTAATTAATATATTATGAATAAATGTACATAGCATCTATCATATCGTAAATAATAATTTTAAAGATAAATTACCGATCTCCAGAAGTCCACATCCTTATCACACCACTGTTTAGCCCACTTCAGACATTTTGCTTTAACCCTGCAGTAGTCGCGCTCTGAAAAGTCCCATTAGAAATGGCTTGAGTGGACTACATATGTAATCCACGCGACCAGTGCAGGGTTAATTGCGGCTGTTAACTTGGGTTTTCTCGCAGGTCAACAAGCCTTGAAATCAATATCCTTCAACTTTCTGCGAACAGATGCATTCACATTAGCCTCTTCCAGTTGATATTTTATCTGTTTCTTTGTTGGAAATCTGTTTTCTAGACAAATTCTTTTGAGAAATATTTCTGACCTTGGGGTGAAAATTGGCTTACTTCCTTCCACATTTATTCTTCCTTCTGGGGCTCAATTCTTCACCTGAATCAATTTTCTTCTTTATGCGCCTCACGTTAGCGTCGGATAATTTCAACCTTTGTGAAATTTCCCGATTGGAATACATTTTTGTATTAACGAGGGCTTTGACTTCTGCTTTTTTACGTGGTGTAATATCTCCTCTTTTACCCATTTTTAAAGGTCACAATCAGTAATATCTGGTTATTAAACAATCACTTGTGATGTCGATATTACACAAATGATAATAAAAGTGAACAAAGAAACAGAGCAGTTACACGCGAGAACGCCACTGAACAGGTCCGTACCTGTACACAGTACTATGCACACTGATAGCCACAATAAGTCAACAATCCATTGTCAAATAGCAAAAATATACATAAAATTCAACAATGAACTAAGTGCCCTAAATAACTGTTATAAATTTTATGATTAATTGCATGAGAAATAGTACTCAACATGTAATTATTACAAATAATACTAAAGATTTGCAGTGCGTCTAATAATATGGCCAGGGACTGTAGATAGGTTTCTTATGGATTTTGGACTACATTTCAGCAAAATTTGTGAATTTATTAAAATTGTCTGATTTTTGATGGAGCAATTGTCAGTGTGGTGTTGTCTCAACTGAAATCTGTGGCCAGAACTTGCAATCTTTGAGATATGAATTCCGATGCTTTTATCCTGTATGGTTAACTTGATTAAATAGTCTGCTGATGGTGTGGAAACCATTTATGTGATTTGTGAATAAAAATTCGGACTGAACTTTCAAACAAATACCAGTGTTATCTTTTCATAACAAAAAATAGCACTGTTATCTTCATAAAACTATTCAATATCGTGGACAACATGTTGTTTCCCAACAATAGGGTGATCAGTTTTTTTATGTTTTATTGTATAATTGCATCCAGTGTTATTTTTCCCACAATAATCTGATTAATTTGATATTACCCAAAAATGTGTTGAAAGTGTGAAATAATTTTGGGTTTCTTTCTGGAGATGACTTATTTTTGTGGTTGCTAATGCTGAGTTATAAGATGCAGCCTGTATCAAAGGGAGTAGATTTCTGTAAACTGGATGATAGTGCATAAATCTAACAAAACTGATGATTGCTACTCAAAACTAAATGCTTGTACCATCTCACCCTTCCTTTCTCCAAGTCCACCATTATTCTTGTATCCTTGGTGTGTAAACTGGATACTACCAATGTCGATATTGATAATGTGGAGATCTGTCTTCATTAAACACATTTTGTGGAGCCTATTCACTGGATTTTCTGCTAGTGATATTGTTCTCTGTATCTTATCTAAATTAAGGTAGTTATCTGTTTAATTCTTGCTGTTATATTTTCATTTTTCTTTTTCAAACATTTAGATACGATTTTTAAGAGATATCTGTCAAGTATTTTCATGTATGGAATACGTAACAGATATTCAGTAGTTTTACTTTGTATCTGTTTTACTGGTATTGTTGTTTAGATATAATGATAGTGATAGAAAAAGATACTGCAGTTTGCTTATTATTGCAGTGAGTTTGTTACTGATGCTGAAGTGGTGTCCACTCTGAGGAAGGCTCGTTCACTGCGCAATGTTAAAATGTGGCGCAGTGTCAAGCCGTCAGTCATTCGTGCTGTGTGTAATAATTGCCGTCAGCTCACTACTCTGTATATTGCACCTACACAGAAGATAGCTGGATATGTAAGTTGTTGCTAAATGATGCTAATATACTAAAAGCTTAATGTACGGTACTGAATTTTTAAGGTAAGTATAACACCTAAATGAGCTATGATGAGTTCTGTTATATTGAAGATTACATCAGTTTAATGTTGTGCATATCAAGGTTTTGAATCACAGTTTGATTATCCCCTTGCAACAAAAAAACGAAAAAAATCTAACCAAATATCATAATTTATGATACTACTTTGGTTTCAGCTATATTTTTATGGAAAGGAAAGGTAATATGCACTCACCAAAGTTGAAGATAGGAGAGAAGCTGCAAAAAAAAAAAAAAAAAAAAAAAAAAACTCCACAAATATACAATATTTCTGGCTATGCCCTTTCACATGAAAACAGGAATGTGAGACAGATCAGGCAGGAACCCACAGCCATGTGAATGGTGAAGTTGTATATTACAGTCAGACTAAAGGTGATGTGGGAGCAAAAACAATATTAATGGAATTGTTAATTTATGGAAACAAACTTAACACACAATTAAAAAATGTTACAACACACTATTATACAAACAAATTGAACAGTTCTATCATATACCCAGGATTGGAAGCCCTTTATATTCTGCAAGGGCCCCAGCAAAAAGCAGCCCAGAGGGTCTCAATATATACGAGTGAGCTCACCAAGCATGGTGGGTGAGCGGTTAACATTCGGGCTTCACATTCGGGGAGGATGCCGGTTCGAATCTCCGTCTGAGCATCCAGATTTGGGTTTTCCATGGTTTCCCCAAATCATTTCAGATGAATGCCAGGATTCTTCCTTAAAAGTGCCATGCCCAAATTCCTTCCCATTCCTTGTCTTCAGTCCCATGCCGCCTCTACTGACGTTGACGTCAACGAGGCATTAAGCCATAAGTAAAAAAAAAAAAAAAAAAAAAAATTAAAAAAGTGATCAGCTCATCGATTGCATAGGGTTCATCTTCATCTAGGTGCTGTGGGTTGTGCACTTCTCCACAGAGCTCATCCTCACAAACGTAAATCCATTTCATTAGATTTTGTTTGCATCGAGAAACACCAGTTCTGGCTTTCTAGGTTTTGTACTGAAGATTGTAGCCTGTTGCAGATTTCTCCATTTGTTTTTCCAAAATTATTCCTGGGGCCAGATTTTTCCAAAATTCTGCTCGGTGTTTTTTTAGACAGGAAGATGAGTACTGGAACTATAGTGGAGAGAATGTGACACACTTCAGGAAGAGATTGCAGGAAGTCATAGCCACAATGAAGATTCTGGTCCAGGGATTCAAGTTCAAGAGAGTTGTGGGTGAAAAATACAGGATTACATTTGGTTTTGGGTTGTTTGCTTCAGTGTGATGGAAAGATTTTGACTCTGTATATGTTTGTGGACTTATTCTGGAGTATAGTTATAGAATACAATGGCTTGTGTCATGTTGGAGTAAAATGTAAAGGATTCCTGGAAATGTCTGCCACATATGGCTAGACTGTAGGAGAAGGAGTGTTTTGTGTGAGATTGGATAGCTGTTATCATATTGTAGATATTATTTAAGGTTTATGAATTTAATGTGAATTTAATTATGCATGGAGTTCTACATCAAGGACGGTGATGTGAGTGTGAGAGTGTCAAAAATGCAATCAATTTTCCAAAGAGTACAAAGAAATTAGCACAGATGTTCCATTTAAAGTCTTGTTACAGTGTGTATAGATACAGCATGCCACCTGAATATTATAAATGTCCTAAAACTTTACAGCAATCTTGTGATCTCAACACTGTGCATTGGAATGGAGGAAAAGGATAAACGTTTAAAAGTCTCTTGCTTGAAGTGAGATTCAGAGTGCCTAGTGAAAATGTGGTAGGTTCGTTCAAAAAGTAAGGAGACTATTTCAATAAAACTGTGTGTTTATTTGTTTATTAACGATTGAATTTCATCTTCTTTAAATATTTATCGTGGGTGGCCGCATGATCCCCAAGACGTTTCTCTCACTCCTCATAGCAGTGCTGAAGTGTTAATGATGTCTCATTCAGTAGACCTGTTATGTCTGTCTAAATGACATTGACATTGCCAAAATGTTGCCCATTGAGATGACTTTTCAAGTTTAGAAACAGGAAAAAGTTGTACAGGGACAAATCAGGGGAGTAGGGTACCACAGAAATACCTTTTGCCTCAAAAATTGTATAACAGAGACACTGAGTGATGGTGCAAATTGATACAGCATTGATCTTCCAACATTTGTTGGTCTCACTTTAATAACTCTTTTTTTTAAGTCTCTTGACATGTTCACTGCATAATTGTTGAATGCAACTATGCTCTGAGAAAGTGGCAGATCAAGGGGGGGGGGGGGAGGGGCTAAGGGCGGCACGACTATAAAACCGATCTTTGCCCGACCCAAGTCCCTCCCCAAACGAAATCTGCTCAAGCGTCCCCCCCCCCCGAACCAAATTCTGCTCAAGCCCCCCAATCCAAAATCCACTCAAGCCCACCCCTCCCCAAAACCGAAATCCTGGATCCGCCACTGCTCCCATAGGTCGTACATCACAAAATTTCTCACTTTATCCAAGTTTTCTTCAGTTTTTGAGGTGGAGAGTTTTCCAAATCTGGATCCTTTTTTAGTGTGTTCATGGTTTTGTAAAAAGGAGTTGTGCCATTTTATATCTTAGGCTTTTGATAAAATACTCCTATGTCGACTTTTGTAATGTTTTCATTGCATTTTCACGAAGTTTGATTCATTTTTTTTTCACATAATGTTGCTCTAATTGTGTTTCATTTTCACACTGTAAGAACAAAATTCTTGAATATGTATCACGAAAATAGTGTAGTGATGATGGGGTGTTGAACTTTTCCTGGAAGTAGATCATGTTTACTTAAGCAACAACAATGACAGAAGGTCTACAGTGTTGGCAGATCATGCACTGCATATGCATTCTCATTACTTCTTGAACACATCACATAGAGTTATCTCAGTTGTTTGGCTACGCCACATTAATTAAGTTTCAATTGAGCTTTCTGGCATTATACAGTGACATTGAGGTAACCATGGCATTGAATAAGTGTGGAGTGCCATAATATGCTGGCAAAAAGCTTGGTAGAAATTAGGTTTATGCAGTGTTTCCAGGACAATCATTTCAAGTCCATGATGAATATTTTTAATAAAGTTGGTAAATCATTCTTTCGCTTAATCTTCTTTGAAAACTTTTATCAATTTCACTCTTTCTTGCAATAGAATTCTACCATGGATGGAATAAATTGTTTTCATACTATCTGGGTTGTGCAGTGACCTAGAATTATATGTTGATATCTCAACCAGTCTATTTTAGCCTTCTTCTAGGGTGAAACTGCACTGAGATGTAGCACCACACAGGTAGCATCGAAACTATTAACTTATTCTTAGAAACAAATCATTAGTTCTCATTTACTGTTGTTTTTGTATATATTCGGAAAAGTGTTTCAATAATTATATGCTAGATTTATTATATAGAAAAACTTCTAGTGATTAACACTGATAGTGAAAGTTCTTTTGTAACCATTACGTAAAGTTCTTGTCCATTTCTGCAGTTGATGAAGAAGTTGGTAAAAAACTGCCCAAATATCAAATCACTAACCATTCCATGCCAGCTAATTAGTGATGCACGCAAATCAAATATTTGGGCTCGGCTGCATCTACTTCAGTCACTGGAAATTGAAGATGAGTCATATATTGACCATGAAGCTTATTTAGTACCATTGGCAGACCATTGTCCACAACTTACCGTGCTGAAACTGTCCGAAAGTGTTGAAATTTCCTTTGAAGATCTAGAATATTTCATTAATGTTAAATGCAAGGCTCTTACGGGTATTGCATTGCCAAGGTTCATAACCAGCTATAGGTAAGTTTCAAGGTTCAGTTGGCTTCTGGTGACTTATGTTCCTAAAGTCAAGTGGACACCATATTATCACAATACATTATTGCATTTTTAATTTGCTGACATCTTAGATTTGTTACAGCCTTATTTGTTTAATATAAATTTTTGTTTAGACATAAGGAAGTTTCAGTTGTAAGGAAAGAAACCAGTATACTGGGGTGGAGTATAGGTTTCGTCACCTTAACTGAATCATAATTTGTTGAAAGTTCTTCTAAGTTTGCTTTAATAAATTTAAGTGACCATGTACCTGCCAGGATAGTTCAACTGTAAAGGCTATTGTCGCCACAAAGCTTATTTAAACCAAAAGCTGAGGAAAGGTTATTGTTCACTGTGAAAGTATGTAAAAATCCAATTAATGTAAAATTTTAAGTTTATTTCACTGTCACATTTAAAGTCGAATTGGCTATCGAACTAAACGTCTCCAAAAATCACAAGTCATGAAGAGAAAGATTGCCCGACAAACCCCGATAGAAAATTTATAAGTCCATAGTCAAAGCTAGCATCGATAACTGTCGAGAAAAATCAACGTGGCCGTGAGGCATCCATAGCGTGGTTCAACTGTTTCCGGAAATCATCCTGGTCTAACCGACACACACAAAACACACTAGCGCATGTTCACTATGCAAAAGGTTCCCGGATAAAGACGAAAGACCAAATTGGAAGAGCCCAAATTGGAGACAGCCACACGGCCTGAGTCGCTACCTGTATACCCTCAGCCGCATACTAACGGTGACCTACCGCTTACCAATAAATAGTCTAAAAAAGATGTAATTATAGATTGTGTTCAAAATTTAATCGTGTGTAGCCTGGCTCTTAAGGTTTATAAAAAGTATTATGACTTTAGTTCTAAAATAACTCGCTTTCTTGTAAATGAATTAATTGTGTAAGCACATTGGTGATTAGTTTCCGAAAAACAGTTGGTGAAACCCCTAAATGTATCTTGATTTGAGCAATTTTTAGACGTCCCCGCTGAATTACAAATTATCATGATAAAATTAGTATCCGTGTGTTCAGTGCTTGCTCCTGATTTCAAAGGTGTAAGTTTTATTATTATCGGTGGTGTATTAGCAAAGTAATCTGTTTACCAAAAATCAGGTTTGAAACTATCGAGACGCCATAACGTAAAAACCTGTTTCTTTTTAATAATTATTCCAGTGTTGTTTATATACGAAAAAGTGATATCATGTGAATTTTCTTTGAAATTTATTACGTGTTTTAACAGTTGTTTTATTTACAGAAGTGGCTTGTTTAATCGCAATTTAATTTCGAAATTACCATGTTTTTGTTTACGACGAAATATATTTAAAAATTGATTTAAAATTTATTCTACTGCATGGAATGTTTTGAAACTTTAATATAATATACTAGATTCTTTTGGGAAATTTACTTTTTGGTTTGAGAAATTATTGAAAACATGCAATTAAAAAATGTTGGAAGTGCAAGTGTGTCTAATTGAAGTGTTTAAAATTTTATTTACTCTATTTACACGGACTGAAATTACGGAAGTTTAGTTAATTTAACTTTCTTTCTAATGATTATTATTATTGTAAAATTACTTTTCTGCACCGAAAAGTGTTAAGAATCTATGAAATTATCACGTAACAAAAATCAACTGTTTACAAATTGGATAATAATTGATTACACTATTTCAGGTTAGTTTAACGGTTATTTACTATTATAATTTTTTTTTTTTTTTTTTTTTTTTTTTTTTTTTTAGAGCTTGTATTAGTGACTTTACTGTTTTTAAATGGGCTTATTTACTGAGTTAGGTTGCACTATCGGCTTTGCATGAAACCTTTCTCTCATGTCCTGTATTTACGAAATGAAGAATTTTATATTTACTGGCAAGCTTTCTCCCTGCCTTATGCTCTATAGCCAAGAAAACTAGAATTTACCCAAATTCTAAGGTGCTTACAAGTTCACTTACTTCCTCCTTTTCTAGTCTTGTGTACCACTTCTGCTTCTGTCTGCTTAGTATTTGTGGTGGAGATGTTCTATGTCAAATTGACCAGTTAAAAATTATTAGTTTTAACTAATTTAAGTGAAGTTTATCAATTGTTTAATTAAAAACACCCATCCCTTTTTGCTGATTTTCTAAGCTTTTTTGTCTGAAGTTAAAGAACTGCATTGTAAAACTGGCATGTATACAGTATGTGTCTGTTCTGTTCATCGAAATATGAAACTTATGATAAATCTGTAGGACCTCAAGTATGCTGGATAGGAATAGCACATGATTAAAATCATAATTGACTGGACAAAATAATGTGCAATCTACACACACTGAATTACTACATTAATACAAGTGAAGAGTGAAGCTCTGACTAAAGAAAGGTGAGGATGAAGTTGTGGAGGTTGTGGGTTACAGTAAACACATGCACAATGGAATCAGTAATTAAAAGCAATGATGAGTTCATTATAAAAAATATGGAAGCTCTGCTGAAAATTTAAATTCACTGTTTTTTCTGTTAGTTCTGTACTGAGTAAAGAAAATTTAACAGTTAACTTGTTATTAACCGTAATTACCTTCCAAAAATCATCTACTTTTCTGATGGTAGCATGTCACAGTATAACAGTAGGAGAAACTTCCACAATCTATATCTCTGCAAACAGATTTTGAATTTGAAGCAAAGTGGAAGTTCTTCACTTCTTTTACATGGAAAGAGTGTATGTTGTGGATATGGCACATCTGTTAAAAGACTTGTTATTAAAGAAAATTTACAAAGGTTATGTGCAGACAACTTGGACCTCAATACAATTGTATAAATTTTCTGTTAACTACATTCTGGTCGTAGACTATGACAGCTTATTATGGAGAAGCTGAAAGAAAACTGTTACCATACTATAATAAATCTAAAAGGATTGTGGGTGCTCAAAAACTACATTCTTTTTCCACAACCAGCTACTTGTACAGCTTTATTACTCAACTTCCTTCATCCTAAATATATATACATATTAACCAGGAAATAATAGATGCTAAGCAATGGAAAGGAACAATGAATTAGGATAGCGAAATGAACCACCTTAGATGATGGTTGCATGGCATTAATACATAAAAAAAGACAACAACACAAAAGGCATCGAAATTTTCGGGTATAGCCCTTTGTCAACAGGAGGACATTATGGACGGTTCTGTGAGGCAGGCTCTCACAACATCCACCCTCCATAATGTTCTCCTGTTGATAAGGGGCTAGACCCGAAAATTTCAATTTTTTTTGTTGTGTTTTTGAATTCACGCCATCCGACCTTTAGCTAAGGTAAGTGGTGGTTCACTTCGCTATCCTAGTTTATTATATATATATTTAAGTCTGTCAAAAATGATGGACGAAAGGAATGTTCTGGAAATTCATTTCTTTGTGGTTGCCTAAATAAATAGAATTGTTGTCATGCAGTCTCATAACCATATTTTGCAATGCTGTACATATTTCAATTGTAGTGTACAGCGATACATTTGGAACTTCAACTGAATTAATTGTGTCAGAATTAGGGAATTGATGAATTTAAAAATAATTAGGAATCCCAAAACCGTATGCTATACCATGTTATCCAGGCCTCATTCAGCATGATAAATACGGAACTACCTCCATCTGTATGAAATAATAACTTCAGTAACTTGGCACTTATGAAAGCTTAAATTATTTATAAAATTAAAATCATTGTGTTATTCTTTAAAAAATTGTGTCAATTGTCATTCTGATCCTGCCTGCATTTTGACATAACCATTGCTTCCACTAATATTGCTGTAAAAAATCATAGCTTCTATTACCTGTGTACAAATACATTTACCGTATTGTTATCTAAATTTGACCCACTGGAAATATGTGTCTAATGTAGTGACATCAGTAATAAAAAGAGTAATTAATATATTAATTTAAATGCAATACATACATTTACTTAAGTGTTTTGGCAATTTTAATTTCTTCGATTATACTATAACAGTGACTTAAAATATGAACATTGAATATAAGTATCTTGTAAACCCGTCAAAATTGACTTGTTGAACGCAGTATTTTGGCACTTCATTTCTTCGCTAAGCACAATTTTAATTAAATAACACTCTTAACTTGGTAAATGATCTAACCTAGACAGTTTGTTAATCCCTTCCACATTCTCAGTCTGAGTTTGAATTCCGTTCAGCCAACACATTATTTTGACAGCGCTGCAATGAGTTGAGTTTTTGTTGGGTGTTACGAAAATGGAGCATCAGAATTTAGAGCACTGTTGTGCAATCAAATTTTGTGTTAACTTTGGGAATCCGCAGTGTGACCTTTGAAAAGTTGATTAGGCATATGAGGAACATTGCTTATCAAGAGAACAAGGTTTGGCTGGCACAAATCATTTTGGAAGACCGAGAACACATTGAAGATCATCCTCGCTCAGGGAGATCTTCAACTTCACAAACTGATCAAAACATTGAGGGCTTTTGTGAGATCAGACTGTCGTTTAGCAATAAGGATGATGAGTGAACAGTTAAATTTAAACACTTTCACTGTACATAAAATTTTGACAGATGATTGGACATGTGAAAGGTTTGTGCCAAAGAACCTCACAACTGAAGTGAAGGACTGAAGAGAGGATTGACAAATGAACCAAGAATTCTTCAATTGTGTGATCACAGATGATAAATCCTGAATATTTGAGTACAATCCTGAACAAAGTGTCAAAGCAAAGAGTGGCACACTCTGTCATCTCCTCGACCGAAAAAAATGTCGAATGAGCAAATCAAAGATCAAAACAATGCCGATTTGTTTTATTGACAGTAGGGGTATCATGAATAAAGAATTTGTTTCTCCAGGACAAACTGTCAACCAAGTGTTTTTTACAAAGGTGTCCTTGGAAGGCCCAGGAAAAGAGTGATTTGTGTGAGACCAGACATTCCAGACAAGTGGATGCTTCATCATGACAATGCCCGTGTCACACAGCTTGTTCCATCAGTAAATTTTTACCTCAAAAGCATTGCTGTTGTTCCTCAACACCCCCTCCGCTCCCCCCACCCCCTCTGTATTCACCTGATTTAAGTTCTCGCAAAAGGATGTCACTTTGGAACATTCAAAAGACTGTGAAGCTTGTAAGAATACACAGCATCTTAGTTTTTAAATAATTAATGTTTTTTTATATTATTTCAATGGGAAGCGTATTGATAGTGGTATTTTCGATTCATTATTTGTATTTGATTAATGTTAGGCTGATTATGTGTGTATGGTGTTAAAAGTGTTTTATATATTGTTATTTTTATCGTGTTATTAATATTGGTCAAAGAAATCCATGCGCCGTTACCAAATGAACAATGTACATGAAAATCTCTGGAATAAACAGTGCAGGAGGAGGATCTTTGACGAAAAGAACAGAGGAGAAGCAGAGATCATGTGTAGTATGGCGAAGTTTGGATGAAACTGAGAATTGTATTTGTTAATGTAAAGCAACAATAAAGTAAATGAAAGTTGATGTAAAATAATATAATTTTACAAGCTTTCCAGCACCACTACCAAGAGTGGAAACGACTCCACTGGTGTATAGCTGCCCAAGGGAACTACTTTCAAGGGGATAATGTTATATTATTATTATTTTTTAAACTATGGTTGATAAAAAATTTCACACACCTCCTGTATATTTTCTAAGTGTTTTTGAGAGTTTCTCCTTTCTTAAAAAAATGTAATAAATTATATCTCAGTCATGTTACACTTCATATTAAAGCCCATTTAACTTGGAAACTAGTAATTTCACACTAACGAAGTTCTTTTCTGATATTTGGATACTTTTAAGGGAAAACCATGTTAAACATCCCACTCTCCTCCTTTTTTTATCAGAAACTTAGAGTCTGAAAATTCTTTCAAAATTTACAGTGAAATTTATCATGCTAAAGTTTACAGGAAAACTGAACTCCAGAAAGATTGCTAGGTAATTTATTTTCACAAATAATCTTTCAGCAGTGAGTTTCATGAATCATATAGTAAATATGTTAAGAAAGAGTCTTTTCAAAAAAAAACAGTTTTAACAATTTTTTAAAATTTTTTATTTATATTTACCATTTGAAAGACAAGTTTGCAAAATGTGTATCTGAGTCTATTTAAAATTGTCATTGAGATTTATTATTATTAGTCTTGCAGTGTTCAGGCATGTCTTCTTAGTTGCTTAACTAAAAAGAATATTTATAAATTAAATCTCAATGCAATTCTTCGTGACTTGTGCTGTAGTAAAATGTTTCAGTTGCCATCCTGGACCAGATTACATTTCAACCTAACAACAGACTCTGCTAAAATTGCCACTAGAAAATGAATGTTTCAGTCGTACACGAATTAACATCCCTGTGTCACATGTTAGTGGCAATAATGCATCATGATGTAAACTTGATCCAAAATATTCATGGGTTCTTACAACTTTTTTTTTTTTTTTTTTTTTTTTCGTTAGCTGTGATCCAGACCGATATTATAATGTTTGAATGGCTGACACAGTTACACGTGGCTGAAATAGTGATCTCAGTAATATGGCATCAGTGAATACGAAGGAAAATAAAAATAAATCTTAATAACTCATGCCATGTAATATTTGTTTTAATTGTAGTCCAGGCTGCAAAGATCGTAATCAGTGAGGAACTACTTTTTTCAATGAAAGTAATGATTTCATTAACAGGACACTCATGAAAATCAATTATTTAAAAATATTAAATTGCTGATGCCCTCTGCTGTAATGTCAAATGCCAATTGTAATTCTGAGCCAGGCTAAATTACAGTGTAATCGAAACTGACACTAACATTGCTAATCAAAAATTAAAGCTTTTATCTTACACATCAATGGGCAAAGGATTGAATGAATACTTCAACATTCAACAAATATTTAGTAAAAATAATAAATTAATATTTATTATGTCAGTTTAAACAACAAACATACTTTCTTTCAGTATTCTGACAATTCATTTATTCGTAGACACTTAGCAAAATAAAGCTATTATTAAATAACATGCATAACGTTCAAAAACATCTCTGGTCATTGTAAGCAGAGGCAAAAAGCTTAATGTCATAGTGTGATGTCACTGTGTGACAGAACATTGTAACCAAGATTGGCATTTTTATAGGTATAGATTATTATTACGGAATATACAATCTGTTTACGGAATCCTTTGCATGCAATAGCCAGAATAGACAATGTTAGTTTAAATTATCCTTTAATTTCTGAGATAATAAGGATTATTATTATTAGTAATAAATCAGACATATAGTGCTGAATGATACAGTGATAATGGTTTGTGCTGATCCTCAGATGTGTCAAATGTATCGATCCACTGCTGGAAATGTGTACATCTTTGACTCATCTCGACCTGAACTGCTGCAGAACAATGTTTGACAATGAAACACTGATGGACTTGCCTTGGTACAGAGTATTTGACAATGAGGAAGTAATGAAGTTAAGTGTACTGGCACGGTTGGTGAATCTTCGTTCACTGGTTTTAAGAGAATGTTCAAGTGAAATGGTTGAACCTGTTATAAGGTAATAATTTGTGAAATAGAGAAAAACTTCCTTTAATAAATACTTCAGAAATGAAGTTATGTCACCGTTAATCTGTTTCTCTTTTGTTTGTATTTTCATGTTTTTTGTGTTTCTGCACTATCCTGTCATTATGAGGCACTACCCAAAAGTAACTGGAACTTTGTTTTTACAGATTGTTTATTCTGTTTGTAAAAAACATTCTTAAATTCCCTAAAAAGTTCTCTCCATTAGAGTTAATACACTTATCCAGTTTTTTTCCATTTTTTCAAAACATTTCTTCTTTAAATCAACTGTTGTGATGCTGGATAGTATCTCCATAGTGTTTTTTTCCACTTCATCCACATTAGAAAATGCTTTTCTTGTTAAAAAATTGGCGCACTGTATGATCTATGCAGGAAGGAGTGTGTGTGTGTGTTTTTTTTTTTTTTTTTTTTTTTAAAAAAAGTCTCCTGTCTCCCACAAATCTGCCCCCCCCCCTCCTTGTCAAACACTGTTGTGTGACCTCACCTCCTCTAAGTAGAAAGGGTAGTTAACAATCTTATCTTGAGGAGCTAATTCCTTATGCACCAACTCTGTCACATTGTGGGGGTGGGGAAGGTGACACGGAAGTTGAAGGATGTCTAGACCGTTTGTGGTCATCCTTTTTTTTTTTTTTAATGGAAAAAGCAACTGTACAATTGAGTTTTAGCTATAGCAACATCCCTGTAAACTGTTTATAACATCTCCAAAATTTATGTTGCTTTTTCCCCAAGCATGAAGCAATACTCGCTATTGATATAAGGCTGCCATGACAAAAATGAGGAATAGGTGAAAGAGCCTCCACAAATAAACCTTCCCAACAAGATTTCTATGCCACTGCCTCAGGAAGCATGGCATTCTGCTCTACTAGTGGAAGAACCATATACTACTGATGCTCTGTTGATCCCAAGCCAGTTCCAGTTACTTTCAGTATCTTACTCCTATTCAAGTAATGGTGGCTTTCTCTGTTATTATTAATGTAATGTAATTAGACTTTCTTATCATTTTGTTGAAGTGTAAAATTGATCTTGTATGTTCTGTTGTGGTCCTATTCCTCTTAGGAATGTAAGATGCCACATCTACCGCAGAAACTTAGAATGTCCTAGCTCAGCCTTTGAGGGGTTTGGGTCCTGCAGATTAGTACGATAGTTTAGGGAGCAGCAAGGGTAGAGTAATATAATCAATCTGTAGCTACAAGCAGTTTATTGGCAGCCTTCCTCCAGAAAGGTATTCAGCCATAACAGTGCATAGCATGAAATAAGCTTCTATGTACACAATAGCTGTGATCACAGTGCAGAAAGAGGGAAGTGCAAGTAGCTGGTCTGATGCTACTGTGGGTGTCCTCCAGTAATCTCCATAGTGCTTGATTGAGCTGCCCTGTATACTGGTGGGGAAACAACCTTGGTGGTGAGGTTTGCCTACAAAAGGCCTCGCAGACTTGGCGATTACTGAGTAAGGTTACCAGCAGCATCAGCTTGTCAAACAAGGTGCGGGGGCCAGCGGTGATCGAAGCTTCAAAGGGCTACTTTTTTTAGATAAAGCACCCTGGGTATGACCTCTAAGGGATAATGATTTAGATCCTCCGTCTAGTGTAGCACTAGACAGCTGTGAATTTATCTTTTTTCTGAATGTATGATTGCTTTTACCCTGTTTTCTGTCTTCTAGGTCTGGTGCCCTTTCACGCTTGGAGACACTGGAGTTGAATGAATGTGAACTGTTGGATAATGTAGTGGTGACCATTTGTATGTGCTGCCCTGAATTGAAAGAGTTTGTGTCTGGATGGATGTTTGGAAATTACCGATGATGCTCTTAGGAGGAGATACATCGCCTCAGAACGTTCATACGTACGTGACTGGTTTGCTGAATCACATTTTTGTGAAAAATGTTATATTATACATAGAACAATTCGTTATTTTTTGTGTACTTACTTTTTTTTATTAAATGACTAGCTTGGCCAGCATGCGTTGCAATGCCTATTTTTATTTCTTAAGTGGGTACACATATAGAAAACAGGACACATTAATATGTACAAAATAACTGAAAAACGGTTATTTTTACATCCACCAAATTAAAATTTGAAAAGTTTATTCTGGTGCTTTGGATTATTTTGTTATTTTCGGTCTTCAGAAAAAGTAGTGTGCCCAGCGTTGCTCGGCAGGTGGATTTGAAAGTTCAAAATCGGATAGAAACTGTGGCTTTGTATAAAGGACATTGACAAAAATTAATGGGGGTGGAAAGGGTGAGAGGGGTTGGGTTTCTGAAAATCAAATTTAGACAATATTTTTCTATTGGTTTTAAAGTACACATATGCAAAGTTCTGTCAATAGTGGATAAAAACTGTGAGTATGTGTAAAGAACATTGACAAAAATTAAGGAGAAGAGATGTTGGGTTTTCGCAAATCAAATGTATACAGCATCTAACTGTTTGTTTTAAAGTATACATGTGAAAAGTTCTGTCAATATCAGATAAAAATTGTGAGTGTGTATAAAAAACATTGGCAAAAATCGTGTAGGCAGGAAGGGGGAGAGGGGTTGGGTTTCTGAAAATCTAATGTTTGACAGTATTTTACTGTTTATTTTAAGGTATATGTATGCAACGTTCCATTGAAATTGGATTAAAAAAATGTGGGTTTGTATAAAATTAAGAGTTGTAAAAGGGGATAGGGCATGATTTTTTTTGTTAGAAACCTTCGAATTTGTGCGCGCAGTAACTCACCAAAGTTTCACCGTAATTGGATGAATGGTATAGCAACGCATAGAACACGAAAATATAAACAAACATTCATTTTTATATAGAAGATGTTAGTTGTTAGGGAGAAAAGTGTTGCCAACTGTGCAAAAAACAATGCATCCTTAATTAATGCATACCTTCATGATCATTGAGATAAACTCTTCTGACATTGTAACACATTAATTTGATATTGCTAAAACGATATTAGTTCACATCTCCTTCTACAGGTTTCTTTCTCTGCTTTTGTTTATTTTTACCAAATTGTCTGTTTTATCCGGGACCCTCTTACTAGGGACAAAGGCGACCATTGTTCTTAGCGAATTAAAAATGGGTGCCGTCGCCATGTTAGGGGCAAGTGATCGCGGGAAATTCGAAATCCTCATATATTCATGTAACAAACCACTGCAGAATGGAAAATTTTATACTGTTACGGGTCTTCACTTGCACAAAGAAGATCGAATGACATTAGCCACAAGCTAATTACAGAATTTTCACTGACTATATTAACTTTCGGACTTGTTTTCTTCACTCTGAGCAATGTTAAGATTTTTCTCCCTCTTCATGCAGGCTAATGCAACTGATTCGGAAAGAAATTAATGTTTCAGTAATAGAAATCCATTTATAAATATAAAGGAGGGAAACTGACGAAATACAGGTACACACATTTAATAGGTCTGAGCCCAAAAAAGTTTTCTTCTGAAGTTGAGCAATCATCTTCTGTTCAATTCGAAGACAAAATCTGACATTCATCACATTGAAATTAAGAATGTGAGCGAGCAGTTTTTTCAGTATGAAGACAATCGAAGAAGGAAAGGTTTGGTTATTCTATTGTGAATATTTTGATCTTTTTTTTGTTCAATGGTATACTAAAATCATTCCTTTCTAAAGACTTAACAACTCAGCATATGGCTCTACGAAATCTAAGCATGATACTCCTTGTTAATCAACTTTACCAAGGCCATCAAAATATATTAAAATACTTTACCAGTTTTTCCCTTGCCTGGTATTGCTAAACCATATTCTTCGTTTGGGCTATGACTTTCTTAGATTTAAATGTGCCACATTCTTCCTACTAAGCTTCCCACCACAATCCGAGTCACCTTCAGCCGACTGCCTAATCTAATTCTAATCTGGTGTATGGCTTCTAGACTTCGAAGCCGCACACGGGGGCAGTCGAACAGGCTTAAAGGCCAAGACGCTGAACTTGTTCGTCTGTCCAACCGGTTTGATGTATTGTCAGAGGCTGACTCAGTCCCACAATTGTCATCCTGTGAGTTGACGGCCCCCCCGCCCGCCAGGTCTGAGCAAACGCAGAAGGGCATTCTGGTAGTTGGGAGCTCTAATGTTAGGCAGTTATTAGAGCCCCTTAGGGAAATGGCAGATTCCTCGGGGAAGAAATCCAACGTCCATTCAGTGTGTATTCCGGGTGGCCTGATCCGAGATGTGGAACAGGCCATCCCGGATTCCATAGAAGAGACGGGGTGTAGCCAACTACAGATTGTGGCTCATGTCGGCACCAATAATGCAGGTCGCCTTGGGTCGGAGGGTATCCTCTCTTCCTTCCGGGGGCTGGCTGAAGGGGGGAACTCTGTGATCAGTGACCGCAAGATATTGGCAGAGCTAACCATCTGTAGCATCGTAGACAGAGTTGATTGTGGACCTCTGTTTCAGAGCCGTATTGAGGGGCTGAACCAGAGACTACGACGTTTCTGTGATGACATTGGCTGCAGATTTCTCGATCTTCGCCATAGGGTTTTCCTTAATAGGTCAGGTGTGCACTACACTCGTAAATCAGCTACACGGTTGGCAGGGACCGTGTGGAATGCACTGGGTGGTTTTTTAGGCTGAGGGAGGAAGACCCGAAACACGAAATTCAGTTACGGGCAACCCAATCAGATGCAACACCGGAATGTAGGAGCAACGTAAAACAATCTCGACAGTTAAAAGTTCTCAGTAATTAACTGTAGAAGTGTTTGTAACAAACAACCGGAACTTGAAAGCCTTATTTGTAGTACAGAAGCGGATATCGTTATCGGTACAGAAAGTTAGTTGAAACCGGAAATAAGTTCCGCCGAAACTTTTAAAGATAGGATGAACTTTTTTCGTAAAGACAGATTACATTCTCATGGAGGTGGGGTATTTATAGCTGTGAGTAAATTTCTCCCATGTAATGAAATAGACGTCGATACGATCTGTGAAATCATATGGATTAAACTCAACCGTTGCTGGGTCTAAACTCATTATAGGCGCCTTCTACCGTCCACCCGATTCCAACATAGCTATCGTCGGGGAGTTAAGAAATAATGTAAATAGTATAGCTAGCCGTTTTAAGGATCATGCTATGATTCTAGGAGACGACTTCAATCCGCCTTATATTGACTGGCGTAATTACGTTCACATCGCAGGTAGCAGGGATTAGGCAGCTTCTGAAGTAATTCTCGAGTTGTTGTCAGATAATCATCTCGAGCAGCTAGTTAATGAACCTATGTGGTGTCATAACGGTAGCGAATACATTTTAGACTTACTGGTTACCAACAGGCCAGAATTATTCACCGACATTTCAATGACCACAGGAATAAGCGATCACAAAGCGGTAATTGCGACTATCAAATTAATGACCAAGCGAAAAAGGAAAAAAGGGCAGATTGTATACAGATTCAGTAAGGCCTCAAAGGAGTATTTTAGAACCTACCTGAGGAATAATTACCATAACTTTAAGTCAACAAAGGACACCGCTGAGGAGATGTGGCATTGTTTTATACATATAGTCAGGGAAGGCATGGAAATACATATACCAAAGCACACAATAAAGGGGGAGAATGATCCACTGTGGTACACATGCGAAGTCAAAAGATTACTCAAAAAACAAAGGAAAATACACACACGCTCAAGAAGGAAGGGGTGTTGCAGCGATTTTGAAACCTTAGCTGATTTAAGAGGACGTATTAAGAATGTAATGCGCGAGGCCTTTAACGATTTTCACTCCAACTCTCTCTCTAAGAGTCTCACAGAAAACCCAAAGAAATTTTGGTTGTATGTACAAAAAGTTAATTGTACCTACAGCAATATTCCAGCACTAATTTGTGAAGGTTCCGAGGTTAATGAAAGTCACGATAAAGCTAACGTACTAAATATTGTATTCAAAAATTCATTTACAAATGAACATAAGGATAGTATTCCCGTTTTCCCACGCCATGGCGAGTCGGTGATGGAATCATTATGAATAGATACTGCAGATATCATAAAGCAATTAGAGCTCCTGAAGTGGGGGAAAGCACCGGGCCCGGGTGGATTTCCAGTAAGAGTATTTTCAGAGTATGCGGCGGAAGTCGGGCCATTTCTGTCTGATATATTCAGAAATTATTAGAAGAGCGAAAAGTACCTTCAGACTGGAAAATTGCGCAAGTAACTCCAATTTTCAAAAAAGGTGATCGAAGTGATCCTGGAAACTATCGTCCCATATCTATAACATCTGTTTGTAGTAGAGTTATGGAGCATATTATATGCTCGAACATTATGAATTTTCTAGATGATAATAATTTGCTTACAACAAATCAATGAGGATTCGGAAGAAAAGATCATGTGAAACACAGCTGGCCCTATTTACACACGACGTAATGAAAGTAATTGATGCGGGTTAACAATTAGATGCAATTTTTTTTAGATTTTGAGAAAGCCTTTTGATTCTGTTCCACATCTTTTTGACGAAGATTCGAGCGTACGGTATATCGGATCAGCTTTGTGAATGGATAAAGGATTTTCTAACTGGTTGGTCGCAGTATGTCGTTGTTGAAGGAGAAAGTTCTTCTAATCTAGATTTTACATCGGGTGCACCTCAAGGAAGTGTAATAGGACCACTTCTTTTCTTAATTTTTTAAACGATCTCATAGATAAAGTGAAAAGCATTTTTAGATAGTTTGCTGATGATGCGGTTATTTATAGGGAAGTAAGGAATTTGGTCGATTGCTTAGAAATTCAGCATGGTCTGGATGTTATTTTGGCTTGGTGCGCTGAGTGGCAACTTACTCTAAATTGTAAAAAGTGCAAGACAATGAGCATAACTAACAAAAAGAATCCAATTGTTCAGAAATACAAGTTAAACAATACAGTTATTGATATGGTCGATTCTATGAAATATTTGGGAGTAACAGTACAAAGGAACATGAAATGGGACATACACATTAATACACGCAAATTCTAGGCTGCGATTCATAGGTCGAATCTTGAAAAATTGTAATGAACAAACAAAGGAGATAGCATACAGATCTCTTGTGCATCCACATTTGGATTATTGTTGTGACATTTGGGACCCGTTTCGTAAGGGGTTGATCGAAAGTATAGAGAAAGTACAGAGAAGAACTGCTCGATTTGTGACCGCTTGCTACAGTCCTTATGAAAGCGTCACAGAACTGATTAGCAGACTAGGTTGGGAATCTCTGATAGATAGACGACACACGTTTCGTTTAAACTTATTGGTAAACATGCGTACTCCCACTTTCACTTTTGAGTGTAGTGAAATACTTCTTCCACCAACCTATTTGAGTCGGAAGGACAGGAAAGATAAAATTAGAGAAATAAGGTGCCGGACTGATTCTTATATGAATTCTTTTTTCCCTCGCATCATTAGGGATTGGAATGTACAGCAAAGAGATTAGCTTTGGTGCTGAGCACCGTCTGCCACCCACAATTTTGTGAAATGCAGAGTATATATGTAGATATAGAAAAAAACTTCCTTATACATAAATATCTATCCCCTGATGCTCCTAAACCACTGTTTGGGTCCTTCGTTTGTAAGAAACTCCATTGCAAACATTGCGGTATGCATCCACCTACCACTACATGTAGCAACCCTACTACTGGTGAGACCTATGCCATAATAGGTCATGCCACTTGTACAACCATCCATCTCATATACCAGCTCACCTGCCTCCACTGTCCAAGTTTCTACATTGGTCTGACATCAAACTCATTATCTGTCAGAATGAATGGTCACAGACAAACAGTTAACTTCCAAAACCTGGACTTCCACCTCGATATCAACAGATCCTGCAGACTAGACATCCCCCAGGTCTTAATTTCCATTAACATCTTCCATCCTCACCCTATGCACCCACCACTGGCCAGTACAATAGTTTCGTATATTTTTCAAAAAATTTTAATTATATTTTTATTTTTTATTTATTTATTTATATTTTTTATAACTACTATTTTTTTCAACCATTTTAATCTTTCTTATACTCGCCATTATATTATCGTTGCTCCCCGCACCACCTCCGATGGTCTATTGCGTTCTGTAAGTGGCTGCATCCCACGCAAGTCTTGCGCAGACCAGCCACCTCTATGTTAACTTGAAAAAGGCATTTTCACCCGAAATATTGTTTTTTCTTTGTTTGTATGTTGTTTTGTGTTGCTGCTGCTCTTCTCCCTTCAACTTTGGCGAGTGTTTAGTGTATTTTCCCTTTCTTTTCCATGTAAATATTTCCTTGCGGCAATATTGTTATTTTATATATATATCAAATTCATCATTTAACAAATGCTGCATCCATTTTGCACAAAACTTTCTTGTATTTAATTCTTGGTATAAAATGTATCAAGCCCTTTCTTCTGATATGACTATTTCCTTAGTTTTAGTTTAGTAGGTTATTGGAGACACATGAACCACAGATGGTTATGGTAGTCGAACCTTGATTAAAGGAAGGACTTCTTGGTGATTAGGTTTATACCTTAGAGCTACAGTGTATACCTTACAGTTAGAGAAGAAACTGGTGGAGGAGTATTTATGCTAGTTAGTGATGAGTATTGCAGTTTATGTGTATTCACAGATGATGAAGATGAATTGGGGGCTACTGTTTTAGGGGTATCCAAAGGGAAAGATACGTCATAGCTGTTTACAAAAGGGAAGATGAATGAACAAAATAAGACCATGGTGGAGGAGATGATTCCATATAAGTTCAGAGGTGGAAATAAAGTCGTCATATTAGGTGTGGATCTAAATATACCAGGTGATAACTGGAAGGGGAATGGAGATAGCAACACAAGGGAGCAGAGACATGGGAACACCTTATTATGGAAGGGAGTTGTTATACAAGTGATGGAACAAAATATAAGGGGTGATTTTGGTGGGTGGGGGGGATAAGTGATCACGAGGCTGTTGCTAGGGATAGAAAGGGGTTCAGGAAATTAGTAATCAAGGAAGATGGAGATTATATAATAATTACAACAAGGCAAGGGTTTCAGAACTGAGGATGTATTTTTGGAAGAGCTTCAATGTGTGGAAAGAAGGCACTAGTATGGTAGAAAGAAATTGGCAACAATTCAAAGAATTAGTAAGATCAGGGGAATAAATGTTTGCTCCAAAACAAAAACTAATTGGGTGATGGTGACAATGAATCTGCAATTAAAAATGAGGATGAGCACACAATCTGCATACTACAACAGGGATGTGTGGAGGCTGAAGTGATTGATGAGAAGGGAATGTAATAGAGTAAAGAAGCAGCAGGACAATAGAGAATGTAAAAACTTAACTTAGTCCACAACCCGAAGGTTGGTTGGATCCTCCAGAAGGAGGCATACTAAGCCATTGTGTCAGAGGTAGGACGGCCAGTTCCTTTCCTCTGGGACCTACAGTTTAACGTGGAATCCGAACCACGGAGCATCCTGGCATAGCTCATATGATTAAACACAACTCTCAAAATTCCTGCGCCTGCCAGGATTCGTGCCCACGGCAGGAGCAGCGAACGTTTTGAAAGCAAGCGCTTAGGCACTGAGCCACCAGAATGCTCATAGAGAATGTATGAAACACTTAAATTGGAATTGCAGCAAAGAGGGTAGCTAAGGATAAGTTCATGAAAAATATCATGGCTGGGCACTGAGCTCTGAATGAGAAGAAATTTCTATAGCTATGTTAGATAAATAAGATGGAATTAAGACATTTATATAATTATGGATAAGGATGGAGAAGAAGTAACAGAGAATTAAACACAGCTGAATAACTGGTTTGGTGAGACTATTGTAGGTTGTCACACAAGGAGAGATGGGAATTTATCCAAGAAAAATCATTCATGTCTGAGTGTGCCTACTGGGAAATTAGAAACAAAGTAACAGGGTATTATGAGAGAACTGCATGGTTTAAGGAAGCATTAAGCACCGGGTAATAGATAATATTATCATGGATGTAGCAAAGATCTACTGTATTATAGAAGACTAGAAATGGTCATAGCAATTTAATTGTGACGGAGCACCACGCTCTGGTGGCAGTTTCCCTTCTCACCCATTTTTTTTACCCTTTCCTGTGCCCACCAACTATTACCCTCAACAAATTTCAACTTTAAATTGTTTCACCATTTTTAGTAATTCACAAAGGTGGGGGAGACAAATAGGCTTGAGAACTATAGACCCATTAGTTTAGGCAAGTTAATGGAGACTTGTACAGCCATACTTTATGGAAAACAGTGAGGAAAAGAAGTGCTTTGTAAGTCAGTAGCATGGATTTAGAAGAGATTATTCATGTGAATCTCAGTAGTTTATGGTAATGCAATAATAATGGAGATATCATTGAGATGTCACAGGATAGTGTATTGAGACCATTATTCTTTTTTATTCTAATGAATGATTCCAATTGTTGAACCACAACAAAATGCTGTATAATAGGATTACACTGAGACGATTGTGAACAAATGCAATGGAATCTAGACAGGATATCTAGTTGTGTGAATAGGCATGGAATGACAATAACAGAATAGAATTTTTGTACAATTATTCAGTGAACAGAGAATTGCTTGTTGAAGGAATAAAATGTAAATAAATACCTGCAAATATCAGTTGACACTGAGTTAAACTGGGTAGGGCACATTCAGTAAAGAGTTCATAGTATTGAATCTATTGGAGAGGAAAAAGAAATGATACACTAGGGAAGTAAGAGATATTGGATACAAAACTTTGGTCATGCCTGAGTATTGTGGGATGATATGAGACACGATTATGAGTATCAAATGCTGGAGTTGGAGGGTGAGCTGAAGAGAGTAGCTGGATTTATTTTTGGAAATTACTAAAGGAAGTTCTCATTAACTGAAATGACAAAAGATTCTGTGGTTAATGAGGGAAATTCTTGTATGGCGCTTAATTTTTACCGAAGAAGTTGTGTCTTATAAAAATATATTTAAACCAATCGCAGTACAATTATTCTTGCACAGCTCACTAACATTCTACGAGGGCGATCCTACAAAAGAAAATTTTGAAAAAGTGGTGATTTATTTCTCAACATAGTCCCCTTTTAGCTCAATACAATTGACCCAGCGATGCTCCTACTTCTTTAACCCATCTGAAAAATACGTTTTCTGCAAATCTGCAAAGGAGGCCTCCGTGGTGGCGATAACCTCCTCATTCGACTCAAATTTCTGCCCAGCGAGTGTCTTCTTCAAGTTTGGAAACAAAAAGAAGTCGCACGGGGCCAAATCTGGAGAATATGGTGGATGGGGCAGCAGTTCGTAGCCCAATTTGGCCGTGGCGATGGCGGAGGTGTGAGCCGGTGCATTGTAATGGTGGAAGAGCACTTTTTTCTTCGCCAAATGGAGCCGTTTTTTCTGCAATTCAGCATCGAATCGGCCCAATAATTCAGCATAGTAAAGCCCTGTGATTGTTTTGCCATTCTTTAGGTAGTCTGTGTAGATCACACCTTGTGAATCCCAGAAAATGGTGGCCGTTTCCGGCCGATGGGACAGTCTTCGCCTTTTTCAGAGCATGTTTGTCGGGTAAAGTCCACTGTTTTGACTGTTCCTTGGTCTCTGGTGTGTACCAGTGGATCCAAGTTTCGTCGACGGTCATGTAACGACGCAGAAACTCCTTCAGATTGCACTTAAACAGTGTTAAACACTGCTGTGAAGTGGTCTCATGGTTGCGCTTGTCGGAGTGAGCAAACGCGGCACCCATCGTGCCCAAAATTTCATGCAAGATATGACCCACGCAGTCTTTTGAGATACCTACTGTCCCAGCAATCTCGCGCACCTTCAATTGGTGGTCTGCCAATATGAGATCGTTGATTTTTGTCACGTTATCCTCCATGGTAACCATTTTTGGGGTACCTGGGTGTGGCTCATCAAAAACCGACCTGCGACCATGCTGAAACTCGTTAAACCAATTTTTGACAATCGCCATCAAAGGAGAAGAATCACCGTACACAGCATCCAAGTGCTCTTTGATTTCACTGCGCGATTTTCCTTCCAAAAAAAAGAATGGAATCACCAACCGATATTGCTCTTTTTCCATTTTTCTAAAAACCGTGGACACACCCACTTTAACACGCAATCAAAACTATGAGTCCGATTTGGCTGAAATTTTATCAATAGCCATCTAAGGTAATGTACTAGATGATAATAAATTTCTCTGGCAACTGTGGTACCATCGGGAAGAGAGGCTAAGTACTTATCGGACCTTCCTCGTATATGCTTCCTTTTGTTTGATCAAGTCTGATATTTGCTGGACAGGGATTTGACTGCAGTTCTGACTATCTATTTACATTTTAGTTTTCCAGCAGATTCTAGCCATCAATTTTATATTTACATGCTGTTCCAGCTTACACATGCAGCATACCGTACTCAAACATAACATAAACAATACCACATAGTGATGGAAAACAGGTAGAATTACGTCAATCTTCCTACAACAATAGGTTCTTTATGATTATATGTCTGAAGGTAAATTTATTTACTTTGTGTCTTTTACTTGTTGATGTGAAAATCTATTGACAAGCCTTGGGAGTGAGACCGACTCATTTACTGTGATGGCAAATGGCATGATGCTCTCTTATGCTTTTATGCCTCGTCTCCACTACCACTCTCTACTCTCTTTTGTTTTCAAAGGAACATTGTCTGAAGTGATTAATATACTATTCTAATTCTATTTTATTCGTTCATTTGAGGTTTTAAATGTGTATACTGATGCAAACAAACTGTTTATTTTCTGTGCTTGTGTAGTTGTCGTGATGGCAAATGGTATGACACTCTCTTCTGCAATCATCCCCCCTCTCCACCACTGACAATTTAGATGAACTTCCAATTATTATGACAAAAGATTTTATTGTTAATTTTGCAACAAACAATTCAATTCCTTTGACAACATTCCTTGAAAAAAATTTGTATTTGAAAATCAATAATAAGCCAAGTGAACCTACAACTAGATATAGAACAATTATCAATGCCGTATTTTCAAGTCATCTCTATAACATCACATCTGATATTTTTGTTACATACTTAAGTTACCATCGGCCAATGATTTCTTTACTACTGTCTGTTACACCTTCAACAACTGGTATTAGAGAAATCGCAGAAGGTACATCAGATAATATTCTGTAATTACATTCTAAAATAAGCTATATTAAAAATATGTATTTGTCTTATGTTCTGAATATATTATCTTAATAATAATAAGAAAAATGTATTTAGTGTATTAATGAAACACTTTGTTTTATTTATTCCACTCCATATTTATTTATTTGTTTTCTTTAATTATAAATTCTTTCAATAATCATCAGTTTTGATGTTTCACTTCTGCCAGATGTCCCATGATGGCCACCGTTTTTTATTTGAGACTATAACATGGGGTTAATGAGGCTACTTGTATTAATATTTAACTAGTTTACTGTTTATTTGATTCCTTCCCCAAATCTTTCATTGTTACCTGTTTACGTTTGTCATTTGCACACAGGTTAAATTTGAGTGACTGTGATAGACTATATGGAGAAGGATTAAAATGGGTGGCCCAGGTATCAACGCTCCGAAAGTTATATCTGAAGTTAAGAAGATGGTCACCTGACCTGGAGGAAAACATAGCGGATATGACTTCTTTGGAGTTCCTCAGCCTTCATTATTTAGATAATCCTTTTCCTTTCGACATATTCCCTGGAAGGTTTGTCAATCTCAGGTGTGTAACATGTTATACTGTCCTTCTTTTTATTTGGTGCCAAAAGTTGCATGAATATAAATCTTTATAAATGGAAGTTCTGAGATAATTCATTTGATCTCCTATCTCTGAATGTTCAAACACACTTTGCAGATAACATAGGTATATGAGTGTAACTATTTTTTCATGATTAGATTATTACGATTTTATATTTGGAAGATAGGGGAGGGGATAGACAGTCCCTCGGTCATTATCTGTGAATATTTTGTATTCCACTCTAATAGGTGTTAGAACAAATGAGAACATGTATTATGATAGTGATCATTATCTCGGTAGAGTTTGTTGTTGTTGGGGTTTGTGAGTGTGTGTGTGTTTTTTTTTTTTTTTTTTTAACAGATTTGGCTCTTCTTTTATTTAGGTTATTAACATTTTTAGAACTAGTGTAAGCAGTGGCTTAGTGATTGTTGTAATAAAACTGGGAAGCATGGTGACAGTAGTTGAAATGCAGTTGGCGGATACTTTATGTGACGTATCCAAAGAAAGAGTTCCTGCAGTAGAAGGCTTGAATGGTAAGTGCTATTGGGAAGGTGGTTTCAGAAAGCTCATGAGCTGATATTTGCAGTAACTGGCTTGTGAAGTAAAAGCAACTCAGGAAAATAGTTCCAATATATAAAGACTTGAAATATGTTAGTTATAAAGATTGGAAGAAAGGTTGTTCTGATGTGGAACCTAGACTGTAGATAAGAGAATTTCTGTTGGAAAATTTAGCAGCTTCTAGTGGCAATGGTCACAGACAAATTATGTTCTCCATATGTCTGACTATCCAGTTATTTGATATGTCACCCAAAAAACTGAGATTACTTCATTTCTCCATGTCTGTTTACTCCCCCCCCCCCCTTTTCTTTCTGCTCCAAATAACTCCTTCTTCCACTGTTATGGATCCCTTCTGCAACATTAGTAGCTGCTACTTACTGTATTTGTTTTGATATATGTCTTTATATTATTGATTTAGGTCTACTGTCTTCTGTATTTAACTTCTTCTCTTTTCATTTCCCACTCCCTGTTGTTGCTCTTCTATCCATTCATTATTCATCATAGTGTACTGTTGCTTCTGTTCAAATCTGGGTATTCCAACATTGTCCCATATCCATGAATTTTTGTTTGTTTATTTTATTTTCTGTAATTGCAGCTATCATCGGTGATAACTGATTACTGCTTTTTGTTTTAACATTTGTGTATGATTTCAGTATGTAAAATAAGTCTTTTTCATTACATACCTTCAGAATCATCCTTTCAGTACTTGCAATTAACTTTTGAAAGTTTTTCCAAGGGAGTTTGGATAATCAAAACTACAGGGCATTATTTTAATAAATAATATGCTTTCTTGTGTTTGCTGGCAGGGTCCTGAAAGTGGCTGGATTTGTTGATGATGAAATGATAGAAAGCGATCTGCAGAAGCTAAAAGAGCAGATGCCAGACCTGAAGGTGGAGTGGCATAAATGTTAACTATAACTATGAATAGATTGTTCTGTTTGTGATTTTTTGAATTATTATTTTGTGTTTGATTGCACTTTGTGAATAAAACAAGATTTGAGCAACAGTAATCTGCTTATAATTTCCTTTTTTTCTAATTTCTGTGTTCATCTGTTCCTTTAATTTTTCTAAATGTTTTGTTGTAATTGTGAGGAGGTAATATTTAAAACCTGTCACAAATGTTGTTGCAAGATAAGAAGTCTATGAAAAAATAGAATTAGGCTCTAAACCTGCTGCAGTTTTGCTTCATAGTTACTACATTTTACATGTTCAGGGCATTCAGATTTGTTTTACATTGTTCTCAAATGAATGAACAAGCCCTGATGATGAAAACTTATTTTTCCATCAGGCGTTCAGTCAGTAACCTGTGGCAGCCACTGTACACCATGATGGTGCCACAGTGATGAGCCAGCAGACAGGCACACATTCTGATTTCAGTTGTTTACTACACTCAAAATATTTCTAACATAATTTTAATAATTTTCATATTGTTATTTTAATATTGCTTCACTTAATATATGTAATTGTTATTAATTAAATTAACAATGTTGTTTTATGTAGTTTCCTGTTTTATCCATTGTCAATATTCTCAAACATGTTTCTGGATTGTTCTATTTGCTATAACAATTTTTTAAATTAAATCTTTATTATAAAATGAAAAATCATTATATACAAAACTCGTACAAAATGTAGAACTAGTAAATAATCATTCTGCAAAATGATAGATAGAATAATAAGTTTTAGACAAGAGTATAACTAAACTGTGCATCTCTTCAGTTATTTGTATTGGATCATCAAAGTAGTACAGAGGACCCCAAAATATTGCTGAACAGATTTACTTCTTATATTAATTAAAATATAATTAATTATCACATTCCAATGTGGTACACAAAAATTGGATAGTTGCAGACATTTGAAAAAAAAAAAATTGCTATAACCATTGATATAAAAACAAAAAGTAAGGCAGAATATGCACACAAACATATTTTTCTTTTTTCATTTCTTTTCGTTGGGAAAAAAAAGAGAATTATGCAAGAGTAAATTTTCAGTTGCTTTTCAAACCACTGAACATTTTATTTTTAAAAATAAACATTTATTAACTGAAGTAAATTCTTTAATACCCTTTTAATATTCAACACAATTCAAATATTTTGCACAAACCTTGTAATAAAACAGGTGTCTCATTATATAAATTCAAAGACTTAAGCTTCACAATGAACAAGCATTTATATTATCAGGGTTCTCCCGGTGGCACTGCATCGATTTTTTAAAACTTAACATTTCAGCCATCGTGCTGTGACAGTCCTCTGATGAAGCCACAGTTTCACCTGGAGAACCAAGATAATATGTACAACTGTGGAAGCCTACGCAATTAACAAGCAGTTAACCTACATGAAATGACAGATTTTTAGGTGCTGAAGCCGATACCAACCCCAATATCGGCCATGGATCCTAACAGCTTCTTGAGGCAATAAGAATTTAAAAAAAAAAAAAATAGATTTTTAAGCTTATCAGACCACGTGTAGCACTTCCCATAGATTTAACAAGGAAAGTGCTGGTAAAATGAATAATTTTTTCTTTGATTTTTGAGGTTATTTGCATAAAAAAATTACACAGGCTTCTTGAGAGAATGGACAAACACACATAAAAATTCTTTGATAATTTTTTATGATCTTTAGAATTAATTAGAAGTAGTCTGGTAGCACAGTAGTTAAGGAGCTTGCTTTCAAAAGTTTGTGGTCTGGTACTGGGTTCAAATCCTAGTGGAACCAGAAATTTGTGAGACTTGTGTTTGATCATATGAGCTATACCAGGATGTTACATGGTTCAGATTTCACATTAAACTGTGGGTTCCAGAAGGAAGGAGCTGGCTATACTATCTTTGACACAATAGCTTGGTACACCTTCTTCAGGAGGATCCAACCAACCTTTGGAATGTAGACTAAGTTAATTTTACATCTAATTAAAGACTTAAGACAATTTTTTTCAGTGAAACAGTCATTCACCAGAAGGCATTCTTGGATGTTTTTAATGGCTTAAAGACACCATTAAACATTTTCTGAAGATTTAACAACAGCAAAGCCCTTCAGCTAATTCGAAGTATTTGATGGCTCCTAAGGACATATTTCATAATACAGATTGCATAAGTTAATGGTGCTACATGTAAATGAACTCTGATACATATGTAAACTTTTGGAATGTGTAAACAATTTTATACGTATTTTGCAAACAACTGTACTTTTGTCGAATTGTTTTATCTCATATCTTTTTTTTTTTTTTTTTTTTAACCTTTTGCTGACACTGAAACTTGTGACTGGGTCCTCCTTCATGTTGTTTCTCTGAGGTTTAAATGAGCTATAATGCATTTCATATGTGTAATAATTACTCCAACAGTCATGAACATCCCTAAAATTGAAAAAAGATAGATGTCAATAATTGGTATCACAATTATAAAACTGTAACAGAGAAAAAGTCTGTACATTTCAGATACTTTTGGAAAAAATGAGTTTGGGAAACTGTTAATAATGTAAAGAGTAGGATTCAACTTGATTTTTTTACGTTGTGTTTGTCTGTGTTTTTTGGCGGTCATAGCTTTGCTACCATTGTTAAGTGACTCACTTGACTGTAGCAGCAGAGACTATGACGCCAAAGTGTCGTGTTTTATCAGTGAACTCACTCCGCTTGTTACTCGAGAGGATTTTATTCATATTCAATACCGAGAAAACCTCTTGTCTTACATAACACTGATTTCTAGTTTGTATGACTCAACTGTAGCAGTGGCCATAATTATTAACTAAAAACACTTGACTACTGATAGCCTCCTCTGTTTTTGATAGCTGGTGATTCTAAAAACGTAAATATGAATGATCTTTTAGCGAGAATTTCATTTTTCAACAAAATGCCACAAGCCATGATTAACAACTCTGTGGTTTAAGGATGAAGTTCTCCTCTAACCCATTCAGAGCTTGGATCTAAACCTTATTAAGAAAAGGGGCATCGAAAACTGAAAGGCACAAATAAAAATCCAAAGCATACCAGAATATTCTACCAGCACGACTTGGCAGAATGTAAACAAGGACAATTTTTGCAGACTGATAGAATTTATTCCAAAGCCCCTTTGGGCACAAAAAAGATTGCTGGAAGATGAACTGACTATTAAATAACTATGACACAAGAAAAAACACATTTAAATTGTACTTTTTTAAACAGTAGTACACATTAAGAAGGAAACTTCAATATTTGTGTATATGTGTTTGATTAAGATGCCATTAAACTGTATGACAGCACTGACCAAATTATTTGCAGGAATGTAGAATAAAAACATGGAAAAGGAAATATGTTACTGGAAAAATTATCAGTGTAAAATTAAATAAGTTTTGTTTAATAGATGAGTAAGTTTGTAAAGTCTGTCCATGTTTTTTGGTTTTTTTATCTGTGATTACTGATGGGTTATTTTCCCTATTCTTCCTTTTCTGATAAAACTAGTATGACAGATCAAATAAAAATTATTAAGTAAATTAGTAAACTCTTAATTATTCCAACATAACTTGTTTACTTCATCCACACCGAGAAAATAATGTAAGAAATTTATTTACAATATTATATCAGACATTTATTGTACTAGTGTTTTATTCCTAATACTAGCTGGTACCCACGACTTCGTTCGTGATTGTAAAGAATTCATATTGCCAGCTATAGACATCTAACCACCCTAGTGCACGATGGGAGACTCGATACTATTACCACACACAAGTACCAGTCTGCTGCGCTATGTAGTTCCGGCAGCAAGATAAAATTTACGGATACACACAAGTCTTTGGATGAAATACGAAAATATTCATGATCGACCAATTTCAAACACCATATCTCACATACTCCCACAGTTACCGAATTTCGGCCAACGTTGTGATCGATGGGAGACTCTGTGTTACTACCACACACAAACGCCAGTGATCTGCGATTGATAGTTTTCACTTAAAAGTGTTACACCGTGACACATGCGTCTTTGGCAGAAATATGAAATTGCGCAGGTCGGCCATTTTCATCCCCCATATCTTCCACACCCCCATAGCTACAGACACCTAACAACCATAGTGCACGACAACAGACACGATTCTACTACCACACATAAACACCAATGCTCTATGCTATGTAGTCGTGGTAGAAAAGTGAAATCTGCGGAGACACATGCCTTTCGTCGAAATACGAAAATATCCTTGGTCGGCCACTTACAACCACCATATCTAACACAGTACCACAGTTTCTTAAATTCGGCCGCTGTTGTGATCGAAAGGTGACTCTGTGCTACTACTACACACAAACGCCAGTTATCTGTGATCTATAGTTTTCGCTGAAAAGTGATACACCATGACACTTTTGTCTTTGGCAGAAGTATGAAACTGCCACAGGTCGACCACTTTCAACCCCCATTTCTCCCACACCCCCATAGCTACCGACATCTAACAACCATAGTGCACTACATGAGATACGATTCTACTACCAAACACAAACACAAACACCAATGCCTATGCTATGTAGTTGTGGCAGAACAGTGACATATGCGGAGACAGTCGAAATACAAAAATATCCTTGGTCGGCCACTTACAACCACCATATCTGCCACAGTACCACAGTTTCTGAAATTCGGCCGCTGTTGTGATCGAAAGGTGACTGTGTGCTACTACTACACACAAACGCCAGTTATCTGTGATCTATAGTTTTCGCTGAAAAGTGATACATCATGACACTTTTGTCTTTGGCAGAAGTATGAAACTGCCACAGGTCGACCACTTTCAACCCCGATTTCTCCCACACCCCCATAGCTACCGACATCTAACAACCATAGTGCACTACATGAGATACGATTCTACTACCAAACACAATCACCAATGCTCTATGCTATGTAGTTGTGGCAGAAAAGTGACATATGCGGAGACAGTCGAAATACGAAAATATCCTTGGTCGGCCACTTACAATCACCATATCTGCCACAGTACCACATTTTCTGAAATTCGGCCGCTGTTGTGATCGAAAGGTGACTCTGTGCTACTACTACACACAAACGCCAGTTATCTGTGATCTATAGTTTTCGCTGAAAAGTGATACACCATGACACTTTAGTCTTTGGCAGAAGTATGAAACTGCCACAGGTCGACCACTTTCAACCCTCATTTCTCCCACACCCCCATAGCTACCGACATCTAACAACCATAGTGCACTACATGAGATACGATTCTACTTCCAAACACAAACACCAATGCTCTATGCTATGTAGTTGTGGCAGAAAAGTGACATATGCGAAGACAGTCGAAATGCGAAAATATCCTTGGTAGGCCACTTACAACCACCATATCTACCACAGTGCCACAGTTTCTGAAATTCGGCCGCTGTTGTGATCGAAAGGTGACTCAGTGCTACTACTACACACAAACGCCAGTTATCTGTGATCTATAGTTTTCGCTGAAAAGTGATACACCATGACACTTTTGTCTTTGGCAGAAGTATGAAACTGCCACAGGTCGACCACTTTCAACCCCCATTTCTCCCACACCCCCATAGCTACCGACATCTAACAACCATAGTGCACTACATGAGATACGATTCTACTACCAAACACAAACACAAACACCAATGCCTATGCTATGTAGTTGTGGCAGAACAGTGACATATGCGGAGACAGTCGAAATACAAAAATATCCTTGGTCGGCCACTTACAACCACCATATCTGCCACAGTACCACAGTTTCTGAAATTCGGCCGCTGTTGTGATCGAAAGGTGACTGTGTGCTACTACTACACACAAACGCCAGTTATCTGTGATCTATAGTTTTCGCTGAAAAGTGATACATCATGACACTTTTGTCTTTGGCAGAAGTATGAAACTGCCACAGGTCGACCACTTTCAACCCCGATTTCTCCCACACCCCCATAGCTACCGACATCTAACAACCATAGTGCACTACATGAGATACGATTCTACTACCAAACACAATCACCAATGCTCTATGCTATGTAGTTGTGGCAGAAAAGTGACATATGCGGAGACAGTCGAAATACGAAAATATCCTTGGTCGGCCACTTACAATCACCATATCTGCCACAGTACCACATTTTCTGAAATTCGGCCGCTGTTGTGATCGAAAGGTGACTCTGTGCTACTACTACACACAAACGCCAGTTATCTGTGATCTATAGTTTTCGCTGAAAAGTGATACACCATGACACTTTTGTCTTTGGCAGAAGTGTGAAATTGCCACAGGTCGACCACTTTCAACCCCCATATCTCCCACACCCCCATAGCTACCGACATCTAACAACCATAGTGCATGACAGGAAAGACGATTCTACTACCACACACAAACACCAAAAGTCTATGTTATGTAGTTGTGGCAGGAAAGAGAAGTATACGGAGATACGAATTTTTGGTCGAAATATGAAAACGCCCTGCACTGACCAACTTTAATCATTATATCTCCCACATCCCCACAGCTATCGGCATTCGGCCAACGTTGTGCACGATAGGAAACTCCATGCTACTTCCACCCACAAACATCAGTGATCTGTGCTAGGTAGTGGTGGCTGAAAAGTGAAATATAGGAAAAAACACGTCTATTTTTATATATATATAAGATTAAAGATTCATATCCATAGGTAAGCTTCATCGTATTACATTTGGAATATATTAAATTAGACTTGTCTATATTTAAGACTGATTCAGACGTTACTCAGATTTCAAAATTAGTTGTAGCTTTACATTAATTATTAACTAATAATGTGGTATTCCCAAATACCAGGAACAGGTACCCAAAACTGTAGGAAAGTGAAATAATATGTAAAACTGAGAAAATAAAATTACTGAAAGCAATTCAAATATTAGATATCAAATAATATTTCATTCAAATGATAAAAAGCTATTATTAGAGAAGTAAAATGGCAAATAATGTAACTCTGTGAAGAAGAGCACCACATAATTACTTGCAAAACAGGATTAATGTACAGCCAAATGATGTCATGTGACATTGTTCCTTTCATTTTGTTCATGTATCACATAAAGGTATCAAGCAAGAGGAGGGGGAGGGGGGACCAACCACATTAGAATATCTTTTGATATTACAGCTTAAGTTGTTGAAAGAATATGAACTTCAAATTCTGACCAAAGAAAAATTCCACAATTTGTTGCAAGAAAACTCTTTACTGACTGCTGTTGCTAAATTAATAAAAATGCTCTGTGAAATACATTGCATACAACCAAAACAGCATAAAGCACAAACAGTTAAGAAGATTAAGATTTGCCAGTTTAATTCAATCTGAAGAAGTTTTCTTATTTTTGTGTTATCCTGTCATGGTACGATGATGGTTGCTTTGTTTAATTAGTTAGCACATTGGCAGTCTTACTTCGCAGCAACCACTCACTTACACTATGATATGTTTGTAAATCAGTTTACAGAAAAATTTGAAGTATATTGAGACTTTTATTTTGGTGGCAGAAGAAATTGATGAGGGATGATTGATTGTTTAAATAAGTCTGTCATAAATGGTCAGACTGGAAAAATTGAATATCGTGCAGTAGTAAAATTCTTATTTGTGTAAGGTGTAGCACCAAAACAAATTCATGAACAATTGTTAAAAGTGTATAAGGACTTTTGACCTTCAATTATAACAGTATAAAGATGAGTTCCTGAATTTAAACATGGTCGTGCAAGTCTTGAACATGATCGACGTGAAGGATGTTCAAAAAGTGCATCAACACCAGAAATCGTAGCAAAAATACAGGACATGGTTTTAAATGATTGTCGATTAACAGAGAGCAATTTAGTAGAAGCTCTAGGCATATAATTAGGTAGTGTGCATAATATTTTGGGTGAAGTTTTGGATTTCAGAAAGCGGGGTGCAAAATGGGTGCTGCATTCGCTAACAATGGAACACAAAACACATTCGAATGTGACTTTTTCAGCACAATTTGGAGCATTTTAGAAAGGATAAAAAGGATTTTGTGCATTATTTTGTCACCATGGATGAGACTCTGATTTACCACCATGACCCTAAATAAAAATAGTAGGTTAAGGTGTGGTGTGAACCAAGTACTTTGGCTCCAAAGCGAGTTAAGGTTCAGGAAATGACCAAGGTGTTAGCATCAGTTTTTTTGGGATGCAAAAGGAATTTTTTTCATGGATTACCTCCAAATGGATAAAACAATAAACTCAGATTGTTATTGTAACCTTTTGGATCAGCTGGATGAAATTTTTTTTTTAGAAAAGACCTTGCTCACTGAAGAATAAAAAATAATTTTTCATCAAAACAATGCACCTCCTCATACTGCTCAAAAACCATAACAAAAATCAGTGAATTAAGGTATGAATTGTTGCCACATCCACCATATTTGCCAGATTTGGCTTCCTCTGACTTCTGGCTGTTTCCATATCTAAAAAAAAAAAATCAAGTGTGGAAATGATTTTCATGAAACGAAGAGGTAATAGCAGCTGTAGAAGCCTACTTCGACAGTCTTCCGGATTCTCACTTAGAATTGGAATATAACTGGAATTAGTGTATTGAAGTTCAGGGACATTACTCTGATTAATAAAATGTATTTCAAACAATAAAATCGTGTTTTGCTTATTGAACAACAAAACTTATTGAACAATCTTGTACTCTCTAATTCCTCACTTAAATGTTTCAAATGTTCCTTGGTGCCTTGCTGTTTGCTAACACTACTGTGTTCTGTTTTTACCAAACTTTTTTCCAAACTATTTCAGGTTCCCCTTGTTCCTATTAGTTATGCAGATTCTATACTAGTCTTTATTTTCTGTTTATTAATAAAAAATTCCCCTTCCCCCTCCCTTTCTGATTTCATTTTAAACTGTTTCTACCTGCTCTGCAATATACTAGTGCCCTCCTGCCATATACTGAAACATTTTCTGCAATATCCCTTCAATTCCAGAACATGTTATTTTTTTAAAAAATTTTACTTGTAACCATCAACAATTTTGGCCACTGCTTCACTGAATCCTCTGACACCCATCAGAACTGCTTCGTAAAACTTCCCTAAAAACTGCCTGTAATTTGCACATATCTATTAATTTACTGCATTTGATTAGTTCATTATACTCATATAGTTCATTAGTAACATTATTATTATTAATTTTAATTGCGATGGAGCTAACACACTGGTGGCAGTTCCCCATGTCATCTAATTACCCCTTTTTATACACGTATGTTTTAAATTTTCTTTTATGATTGTAATGTTAAATTCCTCCCCCATTTACTTCCTAGAACTGCTGTTGGATTATTTTTATCATTGGTATTCACCTCCTTATTTTTTTTCTTCAGCTTTAGAATTTATATGAGGGTTATTTAAATGAAAAGTAAGTAACATTTGTTTTATCTAGACATTTTTATTTAAGATAATGAAACAAAACTTATTTTAGAATATAATTGTCATCTAAGCAATTTTTTCTACATAGTTGCTACTTAGATTTAAACGTTGGTTGGTTGCAACTTTTCACCAACTGCATGCCTTCAGTGCTAAGCATTTGAACCAAACATTAACAGCCTTTTTCAGTTTGTTGTCATTTCCAGAATGCTTTCAGCCCAAAGAAAAAAAAAAATCGTTCAGTCTCGGGATTAGATGATAATCATAGAGGCCAAAGTCCAGTCTATAAAGTAGATATTGAAAAAACTTTCTATTTAAACTACTGAAGCAAGTTCTTTGTCAATGCAGCAGCATGTGGATGTGCATTATCTCAAAGAACAACAATCCATGCGATCTGGTATGAATGGCACACGGAGCAGCATGGTTGGAGAAGGTCTGACAGTACGCCACTGCATTTATGGTCTCCCTCAACTCGGAAATAACTAATTTTCCATTTTTCTTTATGTGTAGTCATGCCAAGTGAAACACCACCAACCAATAATGTTCCCTTACTGTTTTAGCTAACACCTCTGAAATTACCCCCTTTAAATGCAGGCCGTGCTTAGTGAAATAGCAACAACCAGTGGTGTCTTCAGACACAACTCCCTTCACCTATCTCATGCCTTTCCTAAGGAGCACTTTTGACTATCCATTTACCACCATCATAACTGGGCTCAATTGTAGATAATCTTGGTAACATCAGTTTCACCCTGGTATACTCAACATCCTTCATCACCTTCCTCAGTTCACTCTCTATAACTTACATTTTTTTTCATCACTACTATTTTATATATCACTAACCTATCCTCCTCAGTGAAACCCATATAGATTAATTACCTGACCCAGCATTCCACTAGGTTCAAAAACACTGCTACCTTGGCCTATCTGGTCCTGCAGAAGTGGGGCAATGAGCTACTTCATAGCAGGAGATCCTTTTTTTTTATTTTTAATATTCACACCTCTGTTCCAAAAAGCCTACTGCACCTTACCTCATCCTGTTACTACATCAGGGCTGCATTCAAGCATAGGCTACCTAGGCTGTAGCCTAGGGGCCTGCATCATAGCTGGAGGGACCCCGCCTAGGACAGCAGTAGATCACCCATTTAAAAAAAAAAAAAAAAAAAAAAAAAAAAAAAAAAAAAAAAAATTATTATGCCACTGCTGACTGCAGGCAGAGGCCCACAAAACCTAATGTGGCCCTGATCTACATGAAGCTCTTCATTCTTCAAACAAGTGAATCCTCTTTATCCAGACAATTCCTAATAGTCTAACAATCACTCATCTCATCATATACCAGCTATCTTGCCGCCATTGCACTAGTTCCTATAGAGGCCTGACTACACAACAACTTTTGACCTGACTGAATGGCCACAGACAAACATTCCACACCCGCAATTTATATCTTCCAATACCAGAACATGCTAACTACCACAATTCCAACAGCCTCATTGACTGTTTCACCATATGAGCAATCTGAGTTTTCCCCAAAACCACTACCGCCTCAGAACATCGGATATGGGAACTTGCATACCAAAATATCCTAGATACCAGACACCCACCCAGCCTCAACCATCGATAAAATTCCTTTCTTCATTATTATTAGTATTAGCATTATTGTCATTTAACAAATTATTATTTTTTTCAAAATTTATCTATCTACATTTATTTCCCTAATTTTTGTTTTCATTTCTACATTCTGCACCCTTTTCTATCACCTGCGATATATATATTTATATATAACATCTCAGTCCCACCACCATATCAATAATCCATTCAGTCATGTAGGAAATATGTACACCTCCCAAGACACATGACTCATTCTCTTTAGCATGAATAAGGTTTAAAATCGAAATATTGTGTATTCTTGTGTTCGTGATATTTGTTCTTCTCCCGTCACTGCCTTCAACTTTGGTTAGTGATGAGTCATTTTTCAATTCCTTGTAATTTATATTGCCTAAAGCCACTTCCTTTTTCCTTTGTTTAATCACTCTACCTTGTTTCTCGTATGCTCCGTTGCCAGCTCGCATCACCCTTTTTCCCATCTCTCTTATATTATCATGCCTCTAAAAGCTTAGAATGAAGGACCTTGATCATTAGCTTGCCCTGCCTGTTTCGTCCCACTTGTTGGTATTATATCATAGCTCTGACACAAACAAAGTGGACAACATGGAAAAGCCTCATTTCTCTAGATACTACAACTCCCACCTCCAGTAAAACTGCTTCTCATACATACTGAAATTAACACTGTTCACCTAAGATATGGTGCTATGATATGAACCACACACATAATTCAAGCAATGGAAAAGAATGAAATATTTATAGATATGTTTCATGACAGTCCTCATTTTAACTACTGATACCCCTTTAAACAATTTAAAAAATGCTTTTACCCTTTTTTTTCTAGCCAGTTTTCAGTAATTACAAATTGTAACTCTTTCAGTTGCTGTACTGAAGTAGTGAGTAGAAAAAATTACTTACAAAAAATGGCTACATTTACGTTCACTAGTGAATTGGAAAATTAAAACCTACTATGGAAATGATTACAGTCAAATCAGATTAATTTGCAAGGATGCAGGAAAAATTTTCTTATATCATACAATGTGGTGACGTAATTTATTATAGTTCTAATGTACAGTAGACACCTTACCTCTTCTTCACTAAACAGCTCATTACTGGGGATAGGAAATTCCTTCTTTTACATTTGTTCATTCAATAACAGCAGAACTAGGCACACCAGGGCCAGGAATAACAACATTCTCATGTGACTGTATACTCTTGCTTTCTGCATATGGTGTTTGTTTATTTAAATTTTCAGCTAAAACTTCTGGTAAAGCTGTATTTTTTATAAGCACCACTTCGTTTTGCATAGCTAATTCTACAATATCTTTTGGTTCAACATCTTATCATCAGTGGTTGTCTTCCCAATATTAACTTGACCAGAATTTATATTCAATACAACTTTACAATTAATGTCTTTTCCTGACTCATCTTTGGCACTCCAAGAGATTTCGAGGTTAAATGTTCCAAGCTTTGTAAAGAAGTAGTTCCTCTGTTGCCTCTCATTCTTTTCAATTGTTATTATTCTTTTACCATTGTTGTATATTTTCACTCTTTTTATCTCACTTTTTTCATCTTCAATTCTTTTAGTTGTTCTGCTGAAATAGCTGCTGGTTTCTAAAGTCTGAGGTTTAGTAACATTAATATTAAGATTCTCATGAATATTGTGATTGTGTCCTGGACATGGTATGTGATATCCATTGAAGAAAGCATCCAAATGATCACTGTTATCTAAAAACTCTTTTGCATTATATTCCCCTTTGCTAATTCTATCTAAATATATATTCATCCTCTTTATAAATTTTTCTTTAGCTTGAACATCACATTTCTTACTTATTAGATTGATTATCTTTTCCAATTGTTTTGTATCCCGCAGCATTGAAATAAAAAGGAAACTGTTTTTATTTCTTCCATAGTATTTTGCTATTTTGTCAAATGGATCTGCTTCTTTACCTTCATTATAATTAACATCATAGAAATGATGGTCAAATGGTCCATCTGAAAAATCTAAATTATCAAAGTCCAATAGTATGTTTTTTACTTCAAGATTATTATCAAATCCATGCTTTCCTTGAGAAGCTTCTTGCAAAATTATTTTCTCTTTATTCTGTGATTGATTTAAGCCCTGTGGACAAAAAATAGAAATTAGAAATATACATTTTTTACTAACCTTAGAAAATTTGGTTAAAATAATAAAAAAATGAAACTTCTTGTTCTTCTGGAACAAAGCTTATGTTCAATAGACAAGTTACAAGAATCAGACAGTAAAATTATCTATTCACTTAGTCATA
>CM061918.1:66422077-66460826 GCA_031002005.1 Vandiemenella viatica | reverse complement strand
CCTGAATCCAATCTGTTATACATACAATGGTTGTAGATATTGACGTTTCACACTTATGAAAGATAAAAAACTATACCATGTTAAATATTCATACCCTTGGCAATCGAACATTTACCCCACTCTGAAAGTTACATCTTTTTTATAAATTTTAGTTAGCCAATGTTCTGTTGTAATTTTATACCTTTGTGATATGAAACTTAACACACCAAAAAAATAAAACTACGTCAGATGGTCAATTCTTTACAGTTAGAATATGTGAAACAAATATACAGCCCCAGTGGAGAGTTTATAAGAAAAAATATCGGCATATTTCAACCGGATATTACAGAACTGTCTAAACACAATCTTTAAGGGTATTTTTCATGAAACATCCCATTTTCCCAACATCAATCCCATCTGCTAAACCTACATTAATAATCCTGCTTGTTGCTAATAAATACCTCCAGACTTCTAAGTCACCAGAGACCAATCCTGGGTCCTTTACTGCAAAGGAGAAAAACAGCAGAAACCATACACCATAGGTGCCATATTTCCTTACATTACTGCTTTGTAACATCGTCCGCCTTGTACTGATCCCATCAACATCAGCAATTTTCAGACTATTGTTACCAATTAACTAGTTCACACAGTCAAAACTTTTGTTAATTCACACAACAGCTATAGCCATTCCACATTCCAGACAGCCAGAATCCTTCTTAAAAACATTAGCTCTTTCATACTATGCATGTGGAAATTGACGTGTAAGGTTGTCATAGAAAATCTTCATTGATTTAATTTTAGGTTGTAATATTAAGCTTTCCTTTCCCTCCCCATATAATACTACCTTCATTTATTCATACATATCAGAAGCATCAACTGCATATGAATTTGAGAAAATGTCGATAAAATGATAATAAATCATATGAATCAAGTCTAATTCCTTAATGGTTTCTTTCTCTAATAACAGTAACTGAGATGGATGTGGTAGTTCAGCAGCAATGGTAGGTTAGGTAGTGTCATGTACCACATGTCCCTCCACTTCCACAATGCGTAGTCACTCAAGCTACTAGTGAAATCATTTAATCCTAATCGAATTTATTATCAATGCAATGAACTTTTCACTAGCAGCACGTAAAAAAAGTATTATTATGTGGAAAAGTAAAAACAAAATATAATCTTTTGCATGCATCTTACAAATATATTAGACATAACTTCTTTAGTATTTGTTGCTTACATCCAAAAAATTCCCCATGTTGCAGACAGATTTTAAGTTTGATGTTCATAGCAATTTTTAGATGAGCCGGTAGCAAAAATGATTAAATTTTGTTGGGCAATTGTGTTATTTTTCAATAATAAAATATTCCAAACCTATGGTAGAATTTTTTTCTCACTCCCGTTTACTCATAGAATTATCACAGAATACAAACACCTTATTTGTTTTTGGGTCAACACACGAAACACACAGATTTGAAATCTGCAGTTTAGTTCTGAAGAGATGAACAGACTGCAGTGAAACAATGGGATGCCATTTCTCTTTAGATCTAGAACCTCAAAAAGCATACTAAAATATCAACTAGAATGGAGAAAGAAAACAAAAATCTCTTACCAATGATGGGAGCATGATGCTGCAATATCATGAAATTATCAGCAAGTTCAATCATTTTCTGATGTGGCATCTTACAGTCATTATTGAAATTAAAGGCAAATAAGCGATATTTCAGGTGACACTTTCACCACATGAGAGGACGATGAAATACGAGATGAGCACACACATTTAGTCAAAGAAGTCACTTGCATGAATTAACATTGAGTGATGTTGATATCAGGCAGTTTTGCCACATTGTACATGAGGAGAAACAATGGGTATGGATTCTAAATTCAGTCTCAGTGTCCTTATCCAACTGATTATTGTTTTTGGGTGGTTTACCACTTTCTCTTAGAGAATATTTGGATGGTACACTTATCCTACTGAATTTAAACACAAACACACTACTGCACATTATATGCATAGCTATTACACAAATCACATTTCTTCTGTTAACTTCAATTGTCCTTAATGATTCATTCGTCAACAGAACATTAACGCCTTGCCGTACCATTTAGCTCGACGAAATCGATGTCCAAGTGGTTTGGGACACCGCGCTAAACTTGCAGTGTGACGATCGCGATAGAAGCTGACGTGTTATATAGCAATAAACTTTCTTGTGGTTGTCAACATTAATTTAATCCTTGTTCCTTTCTTGTATACATATTTTTTATACAGTATCTCAATCAATATTTTAACATATTAGTGCTATAAATCCTGCATAATAGACAAGAAATAACAATTTCAGAACTATACACGAACAATGTTTCAATAGAAATTATAATCTTCCTGAGCGTCTTCAGGTATGACTTCTTCAGAAGTAATGTAATAATGCAATGCCTAAAAGTAAATATTGCCAACAAAAAATTTAATTACAAGAATAAATGCTCCCCTTGCACGAATATCTAATAGGAAAATACTGACAACTCTAAAAATTATTAGTGCGGCATGCTATGGTACTTTTGAAAACATTGTGATTTACGTTTGGTCCATACTTAGTTCCAAGAGAAATGCTCACGATGTTTACGTTTGACCCGCATTTGTTTCCACGAGACTGACTCGTGGTATCCATGTTTGGTCCAAAATTGTTATCACGAGTTAGACTCGTCAAAGTACGGCGAGGGGTTATGCCACAAAAGAAAAGAGAAAGGCAGGCTATTTGTAGTGCAGAAAAATGAAGTTTGGAAATAATTGTGGTAACCAATGAGCACCTGCAGCAGGAATTAGTGTTATATGACAATTAAATAATATGCTTTTGGAAGGAATGAGGCGGGTTGAAATGCTCATTCAATATGTGTTTGTGATAGGAATCTAGCATGGGAAACTGTTGGTCTCAATAACTGCTTCATAGTTGAGCTATCAGCCTTTCCTGATATCATTGCTCCATTTTAACTCCTAAGGCAGAAACTGACCAAACTACATGCGAGTAACCTCGACACCAGACATTCCCCTAACCCAAATACCTCGTAATAACCTACCTCTCTCCAAATGTAATGCCTGGTATACTCATTGTATTTTTCTTTTCTTACCAATTTTTACTCTAATTTCATTTACATATTTATTAATCGATTTATATGGAAAGAAAAGGTAAAATACACTCACCGAGTTGGAGAAAGAGGGCAGCAGTAACAAAAAACACTCCACAAACCTAAAAACACAATATTTCAGATTACACTCTTCTTCAAGACAATATAGCCATGTGACCAGCTCACAAGGGTACCCATGCACAACACAGTTCCATGAATGGTGGTTTTGATTGTTGGGATTGGACTGCAGGCAGCTACAACAGTATTAGTGGAAGCGTTAATCATAAAAAGAAATTAATCAAAGAGGGGCATGTAAAACGAGGCAAAAAATTATTGAAAAAAGGTAAAAGATAAATGAGACAACAAAACAAAACAAAACTTTGAAATAAAATCTCTATATGTAAATTGACTATACAAGCAAGTATACCAGGGAGAGCATTATCTAAGAATGAGGCCTAGTATTGCCAGTATTGCATCACGGTATTTTTTCTGCTCAATTTTGCATGCTAACTTTCATCTCATTTCACTATTTATTAATGATTACTTTTTACCTAATTATTGTTTTTCTTTCTTTTTTAATTTCTATTTAGTATTTTCCCACTATCATAATTCCCCAATCCTTCCTCCTGCAGCGTGCTTGCTTTGTGCCCTTATTATTATTGTTTCCTGCTTTCATGTTACATTACCATTCCTATTATTATCTACCTACCTCTCCCTCCAGATTTATTCATCTAGTGCTGTCTGTTGGTAATCAGCTGTTATGTACCATCTGCTGAGGTTAACCTGAAATATTGTATTCATCTTGTGGTTTGTGTCATTGCAGCATTCCTACCTACAAGTTATGTACAATACCATAGTTATCACATCTTTCATCTTGTGCTTTCTTAAAAATGTGTCTAAGATAAGCCGTCAATTCTTATTCATTCTTTAACCCACTGCATTCAGTTCAAGTAATTTTATTTTAACAAATAAAAAAGTTATTCTTTAATTATTTCTTTTAGAAATTTTTAGTAAATTTGAGCTGTTGACAGATAAATGATAGCGTCTTTCTAGATTTTCAGTATGGTTTCCTAAGTATTATACTTTGAAAAACAAAAACATAACCATGTTTGCAATCACAAGTAATATGGAAATGATGTAGATAGTTGTCATTTGGTAGCATGGTGTATTATAGCTTTTATGGAAAATTTGAAGTAAAAGAATTGATAAGAAAGTGAATGAACTATTTAAAAAATAAAGTAACCTTTAATTCTTCAGTATGAAATATGTGGTGAAGAATCTGCTTCTAAGAGAAATATTTAAATGGAATATTAAGGAAACAGAATAGTAGTGTCACTTAAAAATTGTCAGATAAAGACAGAATAAAAGGGAAGAGAATACAAATGGGAAAACAATTAAATAATTTTGGGGAAGGAAAACTAGTGGCAGTATTTGCACTATCATGAAACCATGTAATGTCAAAAACTTATTACATTTGGTCAGACCTATTAAAAATGTGGTTGACAATTGAGTTTCTACAAGACTTCACCTGATAGCCTGTCATAATACTTACACTAAGCCATTCATGAAAATCAAATTGACTTCACAATCACTGCTGCTGTGCTAAAAAGGGGTGAGGGGAAACTGCTTTTTTTAGCATTACTCACCTACAGCCGGAGAAACAACAAACAACATTATGTTGATAGTAGTCATGGTTTCCTGATACAACGCTCAACAGAACGTGATGTCTGAATTACAAGTTAGATGCAAAATGTTTTTGTACTTTTCTTTTAGTCTCTGACAGATGATGATGTGGCTAAGGCATTGGATACAGCACTGGAAGTTGGATACAGACATATTGATACTGCCTTAACATATCGAAATGAAGCACAAATTGGTAAAGCTTTGAAGAAATGGCTAACTTGTGGAAAACTCAAGAGGGATGATCTTTTCATTGTTACCAAGGTAAGATATTAGTATTAGAACTTTTTATCCTGTAGTAACATGTAAGATATTTTATGAGGTCTGTTAGAAAAGTATCTGACCTCATTTTTTTTCAAAAACCTGATGGATTTGAATGAAGTATGCTTGCCTGAGCCGACCTTGAACCTTCGTGTGCATGTGTGAATTTTTTTACGCCTGTCGATATGTTCAGTTACTGGTAAGCGCATTTGAGTAAGGTTGTGTGTGGTGCTCTCGTTGGTTTTTAATTGCAAGGAAAATAATGAAACAACTAAAGCAACTCTACTGCATCGAATTTTGCTAAAAACTGGTGACATCAAGGTGGAAACCATTCGAAGACTCAGATGGCTTTTGGTATGATACTATGAGCATCACACAGATTAAAGAGTGATACAACTGCTTTAAAGATGGCCACACATCGGTGGAGAGTGAGCCACGCTCCTGTCGGCCACCAACATGCCGAAATGACTAGGTAATTGTCAAAGTTGATGCTGTGGTCATGGGGGCTGTCATGTGACTATCTGAGAAATTTCAGAAGAGGTGGGAATCAGCACTTTTTCAGCACATTCCACTGTGACTGAAGATTTGACCATGAAGAGAGTTGGTGAAATCCGTGCTGAAGCTGCTGACAGAAAAAGCAACTTTGTTTTGAAGTTGCACAGGACATGCTGGACTTCACAAACAGTGAGCCTGACTTCATGAACACCATAATCACTGGCAATGAGTCCTGGGTATACAGGTACGACCGGAAACCAAATCCCAGTCGTCACAGTGGAAGCATTCATGTCACCAAGACCAAAGAAGGCCCGCCAAGTGTGCAGCAATGTCAAAGTGATGCTGACTGATTTCTTTGACACCGCAGTATGGTATAGCATGAGTACGTACCATAGGGTCAAACAATCACCAAAGAGAACTACAGTGAAGTCCTCAGTCACCTACATTATGCTGTGCAGCGCAAGAGACCGGAGTTGTGGTCAGCAGGAAATTGGCGCCTCCGTCACGACAATGCTCCAGCACATTTCTCGCACTTGATTCAGACTTTTTTGGTGAAAAGCAAGACTCCAGTGGCTCAATAGGCTCCTTACTCTACTGATATGGCCCCCTGTGACTTCTGGCTGTTTTCAAAACTCAAGAGGCAATTGAAAGGAAAGCAATTTCAGACAAGAGACTACATTATGGCTGCAATGACAGCGGAGCTAAACTCCATTCGAAAGAGGCTTTCTCAGAATGCTTCCATTAATGGTGGCACCACTGGGACAAGTGTGTGGAGTCCCAAGAAGACTGCTTTGAGGGTGATTAGGTCTCCAACACTCAGGTATGCCAGATTTTTTTTTTCCTCCAGCCAAAGGTTGGATTCTTTTCTAACAGATCTTGTACCCAACAGAGGTGGTTGATTTGCTATGCATGTCTTTAAACTTTGTGTTAGTTTCCCTGCACTATAGTTTGCTAGTTACAAGTTCAAGAAGATGTGTATTTGTATTTTCATTGTGGGTGTAACTAATTAATGACCTCTGCAGTCACGGAAACATGGAAATGTGCTGAAAATTAAATAATTTAAAAAAGTCTTTACTCACTAAGAAGAGGATTGATATTTTCTACATAGTTTAAATTTGCAACCAAAACTAGGGCATACAATCTGTTTTAATACCACACTTCATTCATGGTGCTTCTTTATAAAAGAAAGTTCAGGCAATATAGATAAGCATCCAGATACAGGACAAAATAATGTGTCTGTTAATTATGTGACTCACACAGACAAATATGTCAAAGATGCAAACCAACTCAGCACACTGGAAATTATTTGATTGTAGTAGATAGATAACGATTTAATCAAAAATATCTCTCCAAATATTTATTATCTGGCCTGACACATACAAGCATTTTAATCACCTTTCATCAGTATCTTATGTTGCTCCCTGTCTCAGTAAACCCAAAAACCACTAAAAATTTCTCTGTATAATCTCACCAAATAAATAAAGTATGCCTAACTGCCGTGATTGGTTTTCCCTAAATCCACCAGTCACCCTGAGCCTGTTAAAGTGATGCCACACTGATCATGGTGGTTTAATTTATTTAATTGCGATTGAGCACACCCCTCGATGACAATTTCCAGTCACCTACCTGTGCATTACTTAAATTTTTGTATTACATTCTATCACTATTTTGGGTAAATTATTCACTGTTTCCTTCAACAATTAACTCCTTTCCCTGACTTTCCTCCCCACAAAACAAATTTTTACACTTGCTTATGCCTGAAATAAATTTTTGTGATTAGCTGCCTATCAACAATTTCATAACAATGCTGTTAAAAATCAGTATCTTATCAACAGTTTCCCTGTAAAACAAATATTTTGTCCATTTTCAGTACACTCCAAAAATAAAACAGTAAAATTCCTTGAGAATAAAGAAGAACCACTTAGCGAAGACAATGTTTTTAGGAGGAGTAGATGAATTAATTAAAATAATTAAATATTAATCTTACATTTCTGTCCTAGACCTTATTGACCCAATGAAAAGTGACAGTGAGACTATTAAATAAAGATGGAAGATAATCCCTGGCTACCGAAATAATGCCATGGATTTAACTGAAGAATTTTCAAAAAAATTACTGTGAATGAAATTTAATCATGGTGAATTCCAAAAACACCTGCACAGAATGTGAATGATTGTCACCCCAATATGTGAATATGGTTATGTGCATGAGGGAGACATAATTGTATTAGATTTGGTACAAGAAATTTTTGGACAGCAGTTTCAGCTATTGTAGAATATACAACAGCACAATGTATATCTTCCAATAAATGTCTGTCATATACTATTAGTTGATGAAACTAAGGAAAATGGAAGTGGCTTCTAGGTGATATAAATAATAAAGGAAAGGGAAATTAACCCACCACATATCCAAAGTGGACGGTTGTGATGAGAGACATGTTTGTCAGCATAAGTGTTCCATCTCATCGCAGCCATCCACTTTGGTATGTGGTGGGTTAATTTCCCTTTTCATTATTATATACACTATTAGTTGGTAATAGGAAAGATTGTTAGAGATCATTAGATTAAGGTAAGATAGTAACGCATAATCTAACCCTCTGTTCCCTTTTGTATTCCTGGTCTAGATTCCCTAAAAGTAGCAGAGGAGAAGAACCATCATGCCTGACAGATCCATCCGTGTCAAAGTGTCTCCTGCCCCCCCCCAAACCTCAGCAAATCATCAAAATGTGAACATTAAAGACCTTTTGTATCCCTCTCAGTTCTCTTCTATTTTGGGTGTATATTATCTTTCCTTTCAATATAAACTATTGCTAACAGAGTATTAAGTATTAAGATGGTTGACTAAACTTTTTATCACCAGACAACACCAGTGATCACTACTAATTTTACTAAATGTATTTTTCGTTGTTCTAGTTTTGCCTATTTGGTGTGTAGTTGTTCACAGTCAGATGTATTTTAACTGACTATTTAACTTCTGTTTGGAATATTTCTAATCCCTTTGTTGATCGTCTTTAGTTTAATTACTTGTGATTTTCAGTGAAATAAGTTAAAATTGTTCTTACCCTAAGTCCCAAAGCATTCCGAAATCATTTCCATTTAATTACCATTACATCATAAGCTAATTAAAGATAGTTTATTGTCGCACCTAAAGCAAAAAAAAAAAAAAAAAGTTTATTGTTGAAGTGAAGAAGTTTTGAGACATCCCTGGATATTGCATTACTTTGAATAATTTACAACAAAACATGCTTTTTCTGATCAGACATGTCCACTACTTTCCTGGAATAATGTTGTAGTCCTTTTATTTGTATGTTCTATGCCCATCTGAAAGATAAGAAAATGTCTGTACAAACTCACATTAAAACTAATTCCAGTCAAATTAAACAGAACTTTTGTTGCTCCAGTTATTAAATGAAATTAATAGTTTTTAAATTTCTTAGCTTTAAGTTACTGTTATTTCAGATGGAGTGGTACAACCATGAAATTGTGTTTTCAATTTTTGCAGCTTCCTCCTTGTGGAAATCGTGCTGAGTCTGTGGAAAAATATCTGAAGAGATCCTTAGAGGCTCTTCAGCTGGATTATGTTGATTTGTACTTGATACATCAACCTTATGGTGTGCAGGAATCAGACGACAATCTCTTCCCTGTAGGGGATGATGGCCGCATATTACTGGATGTAAATACTGATCTAGTTAGCTTGTGGAAGGTTTGTGGGATTTCATAAGTTGCTACCTTCTAGCATTTTTACAGATATAGCTGGATCTATTTTAAAATATAAATTACATGCATTTATATCTCTCTGAAATGTCATATATATTATTTCTCTAAGGTGTTTTTCGTTTGTCACAGGCCATTATCTCCCATCATACCTAACCAAAATTGATACATGGCCTGTCATTTTAAAGATTAAGGTAACCACTTTTGCTATGTCATATTTTAAGAAAGTAATTTTTCCAAATTCGACCATCAAATCGCAAAAATGTCAATATTTCTAAAATGAAGGTTTTTGTACTGTGAACTATTTATCTCACAGTATTCCTAACCAAATTGATAATGAAGTAACATTTTTAAAGATTAAGATCTCTGCTTTACTGTCATCATATATTAAGAAAGGAATTTTTCACAATTTGACACTTAAAGGGCAAAAGCATCTTTATTTATAAGAATCTTTACCTATAATAATTTTTTTGGCACGAGCCATTTATTTACCCTGATATCTGACCAAATCGATAAATGAGGTATATTTAGAGATTAAGGTCTCCGCTTTGGTCACATCATATTTTAAGAAATGAAGTTTTCGGAATTGATTCTTAAAGGGCAACAGTATCATTATTTCCATAACATATTTTTTTATCATGAGTTATCTTTTTTTGATATCTAACCAAAATGGATAAATGAGGTATCATGTTTGGCCACATCATATCATAAGAAAGGAATGTTTTCGGAATTTGACCCTTTAAGGGCAAAAGTATCATTATTTCTATAATGTGTTTTTTTTTTGTTACAAGCCATTTATCTCCCTTGACACCAAATCAAAATTGATAAATGAGGTTTCATTTAAAAGAGTATAAGGCCTCCACTCAGGCACCATTATAACTTAAGAACAATTTTTTTTTGAATTTGACCCTTGAAGGACAAAAGTAATACTTGTGAAAGTCAGTGTATGAGACAGTTAGGAGGCAAGCCACTAAATAACAGCAGCACATATCACAGAGATATTAATAAACTGCTTCACTGGTGTCGACTTTTGTTACTTACCTATTGCACTAAACAAATAAATAATTGATACAATTATCCTATTAAAAACCACCAACCTTCCTATTTATTGTATTCGTGAAATTTTCTGTATATTTCGGTAAAAAGGTGATTGTTGAATATCATGTATGTATATTAAGTCTTACTTGTCAGAAGTTCTGGTAACAATGGAAAGAGAGAACTGCAGCGAGGCGATATTTATATGGAAATGATTGATAAAATACACCCAGCACTCACCAAAGTTGAAGGGAGGAGGGCAGCAGCAACACAAAACAATACGTAAACCCAGAAAATACAATATTTTGGGGTAAACCCTTTGTCAAGTTAAAAGAAGTAAGTGGCAGAGCTCGCGCAAGCCTTGCAGTCAACACAGCCACTCCACTTCTGATTCTCTTAAACCACCTTTTGTATCCTTCCCTTGTAAGAGACCCCATTGCAAAACGTGCAGTATGCATCCACCTAGCACTACCTATTGCAACCCTACTACTGGTGAAACCTACTCCATCATAATTCATGCCACTTGCACAACAACCCAGCTCATATACCAGCTCACTTGCCTCCACTGTCAAAGTTCCTACATTGGCCTTACCTCGAACTCATTATCCATCAGAATGAATGGTCACAGACAAACAGTTTACTCCCATAACCTAGACCTTTCTGTTGCTGACCATGCCAGTACTCACAACACCCGCGACCTTAATAACTGCTTCACAGTCAGAGCCATTAAAGTACTTTCAAATACCACCTCCCAGGTGGGAATTGGCATATCAACACATCCTGCAGACTAGACATCCCCCAGGCCTTAATTTCTGATAATATCTTCCATCCTCACCTTGTACACCCATCACTGGCGAGCACAACATATTCATATATATTTATAGACCTTATCTCAAAAATGTTTGATTTTTTAAATTTTTTTACTATAATTTTTACAATTTCATTTTATTTATTTATTATTATTATTTTAATTATTATTATTATTTACCATTTTAATCTTTCTTGTGATTAAAACTTGCTGTCACATTATTATTGCTTCCCCCACCACCTCCGACGGTCAACTTCATTCTACGAGTGGCTGTGTTGACCGCAAGGCTTGTGTGAGCTAGCTGCTTACTTCTTTTAACTTAACAAAGGGTTTACCCCAAAATATTGTTTTTGCTGTGTTTGGGTATTGTTTAGTGTGGCTGCTGCCCTCGTCCCTTTAACTTTGATCTCGCAAGATGTTTGAAATATTTGATCAGTTACCCTGTGTAAAGTAGCAGATTTGGCTGAGTTTATAAGGATAGCCCATCCAAAGGCTGCTTATTCTCAGGCAGCTGAAGATGCATCTGTTAGTAACAGTGGTATTGTGGAGAAGCTGAATACCCACCGTGAATTGTACTCTGCCTTGCGAGTGGTTGCAGACATAAAAGATAAGTTTAAAACAGCATGTTGTTCAACTTTTTTTGTTTGACTTTGAACAATGTGGTATTCATCTCCCTGAGGCTGACAAGATGATGTATGAGTGGCTGTGTTGACCTTAAGGCTTGCGTGAGCTCTGCCACTTACTTCTTTTAACTTGACAAAGGGTTTATCCTGAAATATTGTATTTTTTGTGTTTGTGTAATGTTTTGTGTTGCTGCTGCCTTCCTCCCTTTGACTTTGGTGAGTGCCGGGTGTATTTTATCAATCCTTTCCATATAAATAACGTCAAAAGTTATCTTATTTTTGTGAATAACAGCTTAAAAAATAATAGCTTAAAAATGCAGCTTTGGTTGACAGTTTTAAGTATCTTTACTTCTACAACTGAGCAGAAACATTTCAAAAATAAGCAAGATACTTATGAGTCCCAATTAATGATATTTTGACATAAAATCACATTTTTCCTGTTTGATAAACATGAGTTTAATGCAGTTCAAGTATCAGTATTGAAGAATAATAACTGAACCAACAAACATAAGAAGCCTTAGAGCTGACAGACGCTACTAGATGTAATTCTGTCTAGCACATGAGTGTTTTTACCAAGTCAGGTAAAAACAGATAAATAATTAAAGGTCATGTACTGAAGGTCAATGTGTACACATCTGATTCTGTTGCCACTTGTTTCTCCTTTATACATGATAAAGATTTGTACTGGAATATTGTGAAGTTTGTTCATGCTTACATGTTCATCGTTTTCCTCGTGCCTCTATCCCTATTCTACCTTATTTTGATTTCAGTGTCACTATTATCAGAACTAAAGTTTTATAAATGGTGGAGGAGGAATTGCTGATTAAAGGCATAAAGTATAAAGAACTTGGCATATCAGCTGGTAAGCAGCTCACTTTTGAAGACACATTTAGGAAGAGGTAGGAAATTTCTCCATCTATCAGACATGACAATGAGGGTATGTTCCAGGCAAGTATATGGACCAAGCTGTGAAAACTTGGTTAGGCTGTTGTTTGAATTCTATGGGACCCAAATAATCATTATCAAAGGATCAAAGGAGAACAAAGGAGAGCTATAATTTAGCATTTAGAAATTGCTGTAGAATTCACTTGGTTGGCTAAATGTTGAAGGAACTGCGTTGTGAGTCAGTGAAATACAGGAGGCAATATATAAGGCAAAAAACTGGAAGTCTCTAAAGCTTTTGATAAAAGAGCCATGAAATAGTGATAAATAATTTTAAATCCATTGGAGTGAATGGAATAGCGACTTACTGTTTAGAGAGAAATTACTAACAGCTAGTTAACCAAGGTTAGGATAGGTAACGCAGCATTAAAAGAGATCAAACTGAAAACTTGAGTGTATTTGAAGCGTTGCAAATAAATGATTGTGTAGGTTGCTTACTTTTAGAAATTAGGTTGATGAAAGAATAGAGATTTTCCCAATGTATCAACTCTACAAACTTTTCTTGGGCCTGCCACTGGGGGGAACACAATTCATTCAAAGTTCATTCTGCCTTCTAGCTTTTAAGAATTCCTCTACCCAGTTTTTTCTGCTCCAATATTTTCACATTGTTCAATACTTTTTTATGGCTCACTCTGTCAAATTCCTTTGGAAGATCTAGTGCTACACTCTTAACTTGCCCTCCCTTGTCCAATGTATCCAAAATATCTTGTACATAGCCACCAATTGAGATTCACATAAATATCCTTACGTGCAGCCTTTTTTTTTTAAATTGCAAACTAGCTTCTTTCCTCACAGACATACCTGATATAGTTGCATATTGTTCTCCCCATCATTTTGCCTACAAGGATGTAAACTAATTGACCTGTAATTTTGACCCCGTCACCCCTCCTTTATGAGCTGATATTACTACTGCTCTTTTCATGTCTTCTGGTAGGCAGCAAGACTCCATACTCAACCTAAATAATATTTCAAGGTAAGAAACAATATCTTATCCGGCTATCTTTAAAATGTCTTTTGTAATATTATCTACAATGCCCTCTTTGAACTTTTTTTTAATAAAAAAAAACTTTCTTAGTTCTTTTATAATTTCGTGATAATATATCTCAAATTTTATAGTTTGCTCACTTCTGCTTATATGGAGTCACTCCTTTGATTTACTACCTTCATCCTAGGATGATAGTCCATAATGGTCTCATGATACCAGCAACTCAATCAATATTGGATTTATGAATTTTCTGACTTAGGGCAAAAACCTTGAGATTGCCGACTGCCCCTTCAAAAATTATTTTGCTGCCCCATTTCCACAGCCCAGGGTGGTAGTGGAGCTAAAAAAAAAGAAAGTTGCCACCACATAAGTTTTCTATTTGCTCCCCCTTCAAAAAATATGATTTTGCTGTTCTTCTTAAGTTGCTGATCAGGGCAAATGTCCTGGTTTACACCTTCCCCCCTCCCCACCTCTCTATTTGATCCACCACAGAACTCCTTATTTCTTCCATTTTCAAATCCTCGGTAATCCTTATCGACAGTTATCTGAATATTCCCCCCCTCCACCCCCTCAGTTTTAAACCAAGTCACAGAAATTTCTAGATGCATTGTTCAGTGGTCCCCTGCATTGGTATAAACCCATCTGTAGTATCTCTCTTTGCTACTGTTAATTCCTTATCTAGTTGTTTCAAGTATTATACTGCCTTGCTGTCTCTTAACTCTGTTGTGTCCCCTCATCTCCTTATCATAGTATGTAGGTTTTTCTCTTTATTTTCTGTTTTAGAATAAATAATTCTTCACCGTTTTGTTTAATATCTCTTTGAACTCTTTACACTTTGAATCAACTGTACTTGTGTCTTCGATTTGCTGGTCATTCCCCTGAAATTTCTCTTCAGTTCTGAAATTTTTGTCTTTTTGTAACTGTGCCTATTTCCTTCTTCCATTTTTGCTCCTGGTTTACTGAGCTTTATTATCCATCAGAATCATACTGTGATTACTTATTCCTTCAGTACCAGTGGAAGATACAACAGTAAATAAGTTCACTGATATCTCAATAGTTTTTGACAGTCAGGTCGCTTTACTGTAATAGTACTCCTTTTGGAATATTTAGACGTGTCTGAAAAATAAAATTGACTGCTCCAGTAAAATTCTGCTCTTAATAAATGGTCCTATTTACTCAAATTAATTTAATACCTTTTGTTGATTTCCCTTACCATCGAGGTTCTTGAAGTGAAGTAGCTATTCTTGGTGCTTGATGTGAAATTAGATGGTTTGACTCCTACTGCTACTTTATTATTATCATTAATTGCAAGGAGTATTTGCCTCGGTGGTAATTTCCATACTCACTTAAAATTTAATTTGGTTCATTATGTCAATTTTTTCAATGTGTATGAGATATATTATTTATCTTGAATTCATTTCTTAGAAGTGGATTCTTGCCTTACCTTATACCCATTGGTTCAATCCAAGATGCATCTTTAAAAAAAAAAGACATAGCTTCTTCAGCATTTCATATATATTCTTATAAATTTTATATACTTTGAGTACAATTTCACCATCCATCTTCTTTTGCCCTTTAGGAATTTTAATTTCTTTCCCCATTTCAGGTAAATTGTTCAGCATTTTCTTAGTAATTTATTACAGTTCCTGACTGACTAAAGTACAAAAGGAAATCATCCCATTACTTTACACAAGAAATCAAGTGTCAGCTTGTGATCATGATCATGGTCATCCTCTCTACATACTGTTCCTAATTCTTCTACCAACATCCAACTAAGCTTCATCCTCAACAGTTATGTCTACTTCTGCCCGACAATGACAGTGTGAAGTCCTGATCTTGGCAATCTGTTGACAGCATTATCCCCACTAACTCTTAACAGAGTGATCTAGAAGCTAAGTGCTTAAGATGCACACTTATGAATCAAGAGTTCCCCAATCAGAATTTCAGTTTCATTCGGAGTTTTTATGGGTTTCTTAAACTGTCTTGGAAAATGTTTAATACACTAGGACGCTCCTTTGCTTGGATGCCATGTTAAAATCTAAACTGCCATTGTCCTGTAGAAGCACCAAATTAAGTTAAATCACAACAGCCAGAATGCATGGAAAATTAAAAATTCTGAAAGTAAGAAAAAAAGGTTTTTTTATCAACTCTAACTTGACTTATCTTGTTTTGGCTCATTGTGTGAAGTTCAAAATCATTTAAAAAGATGTTTTGATCTTATCATTAGCATAATGCATTTTTGTTTGATGTTTGATGGCAAAACTGCTCAGAAACTTTAAATGTGATTTCTGGTGCATTAGAAGCTGGAACTAAACCCAGAAGTTCAGTGTGACAGTACACTAATACAATTAATTACAGTGCAGTGCCACAAAGTTTTATTTATGGGAATTTCAAACATGTAGAAACACTAAAGTTGTAAGTATGTGCTTTTTATCTGATAATAGTAGTGGGAAACATTTCATTTACAGGGAGGGGAATCAGGGACACCGATAAGTTAGTGAGAATGGCATTGAACAACACACCATAAAAAGTGAAATAATGCAAAGAAAAATATACACAAGGAATGAGTAAGCGTACAAGAAAATTGTTATTAAAGAATAAACTACATCACAATTAATAGTTGTAATAACATTTATAAAACTTCATTTAATTTTAACAGTAACTCCAGTAACTTCATTTTTTTTTTTTAATAATCAGCAGGGAAAAAAATGATATTACAGGTAGATAGAGCAATATGATGCTGGCTGTATAAGTAATGCTGTATAATTAACATCAGATAACAGTGAATTCACAGGCTTCCACAACTATCTTTGTTAATCACATCAGGATTTTGTGGGAATGGCATGTTATTTATTTGACAGTTTAAGCTTTCAGCTGGCATTTTACAGTTTTGATCAGAGATATTATTTATGCCGAGCACCAAGCATTGCAGACTGATAAAACACCAATTCTTTATGTGCTGGTTCATAAGCACACTGATGGACATTTAGGTCATATCATTTACTGCAAGGTGACCCACACTAATAGATATCTGGATGTGTCACACCATCACCCAGCAATGAAGAGGGGCATACTGAAATCATTGAACTTAAGAGTGAGGACAGTAGTGACTCGGAAAGTCTGATGGTAAAAATGGAGACTCTTACAAGAATATTCCGAGCCAACACCTATCATGAATCAGTCATCAGAAGAGTTTTAAGAACTAACAAACTCATGTAAGACATCAACTTAACCCATGATACCAATGTGCCAAGGAAATCTGCCTGCCTCCCACACATACAAGGTATCACTGATCAGATTAGCAAATTGTTAAAGCAGGTGGAGGTGCGGACAATATAAGGCTCATTGCAAACTTGGTCAATCATTAACCAGGGTGAAAAACCATTTACACCCACACCAGCTTACAGGTGTTTATGAAATGTCCTGCAGCTATGGCAGTGTTTACATAAATGAGATGGGTTGCACTGTGGAGGAGAGACGTAAGAAACATGTCTGCCACTATAAACAAAACCATGGCTTTAAACACACTGTAGATCACCACTAACACAGGGCATGAAATAAATTTCGGCTACTGTGTGGCGAAAGGTCTCGATGAGTGAAGGAGGCAGCAGAAATTTTGAATAATACTTACAACTTCAACGAAGTCAGCAACCTATTACTCTGCAATACTTGGTGCTCATTGCTATATCAACACAAATAGTATCTCTGACGAAGGCTGTAGAATGCCAGCCAAAAGCTTAGACTTTCAAATAAATAATGTGGCATTCCTGCAAAATCCAGTTGTTATTAATCAGATAATACTGTTTAGTGTAAAATGTGACAAATGTTATAGGGTATGGAGGCTCAAGTAGATGCAGGTCGTGCTCGCTCTATTGGTATATCCAACTTCAATTCCCGCCAAATAAAACGTGTCTGGGAGGCAGCACGCATTAAGCCAGCAAATCTGCAGATAGAGGTACATGTGTACTTCCAGCAGCGTGAACTGGTAGCATTTGCAAATGCTCTTGATATCACAGTCTGTGCATATGCACCAATCTGCTCACCACAGATGTATGGTGCTGTTCTCAGGAGAGGTGGAGATATCAACATGTAAGTGTATATTACCATTATACAGATAAAATTGTGGTGCAACAAGCAAAGCTTGATATTTGTTGTCTATATAGATATGTACATGCCGGTTGAGGTTTATACTTAGAGAAATAAAAGGTCAAACATGATTCAAATATGAGAATTTGTCAGGAACCTTCACAGAAAAAATAGCTGAAAACAAATGGTTTACAATACCAATTTCACTGTAACAAATTTGACATGAAATGATAGATATACTATAAATCTTCTAATTTTATTTCATACAAGTTTCAGGTGCTCTCAGGTGTTTAGTATTCATTTCAAAGGGGAAGATTTGCTTGAACTGAACTGAACTGACTATGTGAACTGTTTACTGATTAAGATGTTAAGCAAGTACAGCAAATGAAAGCTAACCTCTTGAGAAACAGCCTGGTTCAACTCAGTGTTGTCTGAATCAACATTTTCATCTTCTTCCTGGGCAGATAAACAATTCATGTCCTGTAAGATCCTAAGAAATGCATGAGAATTTTGTGTGTGCTTCCTTCCAGTGATGATGGGGTAAGAATGATGAATTATGGAGTTAAATGATCAAATGGATACTTTTTGTAGATCCACAATGGGAAAAATCAAAAGTGATAAAGAAATAGATGAAGCTGCTGAAACAATAATGGAGGGAGACAGATACCGGTAAATGCTGAAAATATCGGAAAGTTAGCTATAAGAGTGTTACTGGTGAACTGTAGAAGTATAATGTAGAAAGTATTAGAATTTGCAAACTTAATAGAGACACACAAACAAGTAATTATAAGGGTAGAGTCTTGATTAAAAGAAATACTAGGCAGTGAGATTTTTCCTGATGGTTACAAAATGTACACTAGAGATACAGCACCAATTGATGAAAGGATATTTATACTGGTTATGAAAGACTGCTACAGCTACGGATGATTATATATAATGAGCATGAATTGCTTGGGGTAGATTTATGGGGTAGCAAAAAAGAAAAAAATTAGGGTGTTGGCTGCTTATAGTAATGGTTGAATGAATGACAAAGGTTAGGCCCTGGGAGAGAAACTAAATTCGTACTCAGAGTTCAGATGTGACAGTAGAATGGGCAGGGATTTAAATTTATGAGGTGTCTACTAGGTAGGAAATAAAATAAATAACACAAGGGAATAGAGGCTTGCAAATACCTTAGTAATGGAAGGAGGCTTTACACAAGTGGTAGAGCAAAACACAAGGGACAAAACATATTGGATATATTCCTAGTAAATCCTGATGAAAACCTTGTGGGTTTTCACATAACTGAAGGAATATGTGATTATGGTGTAGTTCTGATGGATGTTAGAGGATTCAGTAATAAATGGCTAAAATTGAAGGGGAAAATAGGTACCAGTTATAGAAAGGCATAGATTTTGAACCTGAAGAGGTATTTTAGGAAAAGTTTCAGCAAATGAAAGGATAGCATAAGTACAGTGGAGCCGAGGTGGGAAGAGTTGAAGGAGATAATAAAAAAGGGTGAAGAAATATTTATTCCAAAACAAAAAATAAAGAGCAGTACAGAACCTACAATAAGAAGGTGACTAGGGCACGGAACCCTAATTGATCATACATTTTTTGGTGGATCTGCATTTTTATAAGCGTAAGCTGAAAAACCAGAGTCTCATCGGTAAGTCATGACAAACGGAAGCAGAACCATGGTAGCCTCCTCACAGCATGGTTATGACTCTTTTCAATTAACATTTTATTTAATTCTTGGATGGAACATGGAATCCCTGTGACTCTTCCATGGAATCACAGTGTTCCGCGTACCACCATTTTGGAACCACTGGACTAGAGAGTTTGATGAGAAGAGATCAGAACAAAGTTAAGAGACAGCAAGGTAGTAGTGAATACTTAAAACAACCAATTAAAGAAAAAAGGTGGCTAAAGATGGATTTATGAAGAATATTATTGGTCAAGGAATACCTCTTATGGATGCATTTAGAAATTTCTACAGCTATGTTAAAAACTTGAGTGGAAGGGAGGATGTTGTGACAATCATAAATAAGGATTTAGAAAAAGTTACTGAGGATTTAAACAAGGCAGAGTTTTTAAGTAATTTGCTTATTGAGACCATTAGGAACTATGATTAATGAATGGGAGGGTGTAAATTGGAGGATGTGCTTACCACACAATTAGAAATGAGCAAACTAAGAAATTTGAAATTCATCCTCAGGATATCATGAACTAAGAAAGAGAAGAAAGCATAAAGGATTGGGTGCGGATGATATTGCTATGAGACATCTTAAATATAGCAGGATGTGCCATTGTGGCTTATCTTGAAGCACTATTTAAATTGAGTAAGGATACTTGCTACAGAGGACTCGAAAAGTAAGATAGTACCAGCACATAAAGGAGGGGTGTCAAATAGAGTCTAAAAATACATGCCAATCAGTTTGACATTAGTGGTAGGTAAATTAATGGAGAGATTGATGTGCAACTATATCAGAAATATCTGTGAGGAACGTAAGTGGTTTTCAAGTCAACAACATTGCTTTTGACAAGGATATTCATGCGAATCTCAAGATATGCAAGATTTTTAATTAGTAATTCTGCACAACTAGATCAAGATAATTGTGTCTATGTCACCAAGAACAATAAAACAAACTTGAAATTAATATATGTAGACCACTCACAGAAATAGTAGACGCACTGTTCTATTTTTTCAGACAGTTCAAAAACATTCACAACTTTAAGAATACAAGATTAATTGCAAAAGGGGTTTGGTTATATTTATAGCATTGCATTAAATTTAGATCATAACAGAAAAGCTATTTTGAAGCATTCCATACTGAAATCTAAAATATTTTTGCTTGCCAATGGGATCTGTAAATTACAGAAAGTGAAAGAGAAATATCTTTTACAAAAATTTCAAGAAGTTGTAAAAACTTATATTTTTAGTTATAGTAAATCCTTAATAACAGTCAGTATGTATTAACCAATATGTTTTTATTTTATATTTTTTTCCAGTGTGCCTCAGCAAAATCCTCTGTCTAATCCTGCAGTTGTCAACATAGCAAAGAAACACAGTAAAACTGCTGCACAAATTCTGTTACGACACACCATCCAGCGTGGAATAGCAGTAATACCAAAGAGCTCAAACCCTCAGCGCATTAGGGAAAATTTTGAGGTTAGCATTATAAAACATGATTACTAAATATGTTTCTTTCGCTGAATGTTGGTTGGACCAGGTGTTTTTTTCACTGAATATATTTGTATCCAGTTTGTGTATGAATTCACTAAATCTGATCAGTTTCATTGTTTGTTTTTTTCACCTTTCATATATACTGCTAGAAATTAAAAGTGCAACACCCATGTGGGATAACTGAATGAAATTTGGCTCCAAGTATCCCCATATGAAGACTATCAAATGATTAAAAATTGAAAGTTTTACATGTAACAGTATGAGAATTTATTATACAAATTTGTATGTTTTTAGTGTATAAGTGGTGAACAGTGTGATGTAACACAAATCTACAAGTTCTTGTTGACCAGTATACCAAGACGAAGAGGGACAGCCCTCTAAGGCTAAATGTCTAACAATGAAAGAGGTCAGAGAATTGGCATGTTTGAAATGGATGCATCATATTGTGAAATCTCCCGAAGAATTGGCTGTAGTGCAACGTCAGTATACAGACTTGTTACACAGTGGATGAAAGAAGGCTCTAGTACTCCTAGAGCAGGCACTGGTCCACACAGAAGGACAACAGCACATGAAGACCACCAAATTGTTGCAGACGGGTGACTGCAAACCAAATCCAAGCAGTGATTACAGAGAGTTCCCCTCCCGGACAGTTGTAAACCAGTTGCTTGAAGCTGGGTTCCATACTCTGATCCATATGCAATGTGTTCCTTTAACCTGATTTCATTGCCAGCATCATCTAACCTGGTGTAATACAAAATGAAAATGGACACATACTTGGCGTACAATTGTGTTTAGAGACAGGTTGCGATTCTGTCTGTGGCAAAGTGATAACCGACAACATGACACAGGTACGGTGGAGAAATGGCTTACCCTGCTCTCATTTCAAAACACAGGTCCAGCCACTGATGTTGTGGTTTCAAGGCAATCAGTTTTGACAGCAGGACTGAGTTGGTTGTTGTTAAAGGCACAATGACAGTGCTCCACTATTTTGAACAGCATCTTGAACACAGTAAGCACAACTCCCTTTAAATGTGAGGTCTCTATATTGAGTATACTCATGAATAAAAGCAACATTGTTCATAGTTTTGGTAAATTGTTTACTTTTTTGTTAATGATCAAGAGATGAAAAGATGTAATAACATTTCCCAGAGACAAGTATTGTGTTCAGTGGAAGGGCTTACAAGGAAAGCTTTTCACAATAGTTGGTATATAGTTTCCAACTCTTTTAGGTTTTTTCAGTTGAAAGATGTTTTCTGGTTTGGAGAGGTTCAGAGTACCACTGTCAGAAAATGAATTCTAGAACATGATGTGTAGTAGGCTTATGGTGTTAAAAAAAAGAAAAAGAAATTGAACCTCTGCAGTGGATTATTTGGTGGTCCTTGCATGATGAGTCATCTGCATTAAATCCAGGTGATCGCTTGACATATCAGTGAACACATAACTTCCCAAAAATGAAGACAGAAGAGCAGTGATGGCACACAATAAAATAAAATAAAAGTATTCTGGCAATTTTCTAAATTTTATATAGTAATATGATAATAGTGTTTGGCTACCTCTAGCCACAGACTTAACAACACCTATGATACTTCCTTTGGAGTTTTTAGAAAGGTCTTGTTTTTGCGATGTCTATGGGTACCCCAGATGAACTATTACTAAGATATTTGCAACATGTGAAATAGTTAGAGAAATTTCTGGAACATTCGAATGGAAAGGTCAAAAGTTTCTCTCAATGCAATGCCTGGACTGAAGTTTGAGAATGCCTCTTTCCATATTTTGAAAGAATTAAACCAGACTAAAATCTACTTTACACTACGTGATTCTATGCCTAGTATGTTGATATGACCAACCTGGTGAGATGAGAACTTTCTCTGCGTACTTCTATCTGCAAATGTTGCTTGAAACTAAGATAAGTAATTTAAACAATTCAGTTTTTAAATACTACCTTGTATCTCTAGTTAGTTTGGTAACTGTAGACTATTATTAAAGATTAATTTATCAGATGCCATTAATATGCCAATCAACTGCTCTACATATACCGAATATACAAATGATAAGAGGATTAAAGAAATAAATAATGCGGGCAATAATCATTTATTCAGCTGTATAACTACAGCTTGATATTGATTCCAAGTGTGTATAATATGCTAGTGTGATATTAATTTTCAGATCTTTGACTTTGAGTTGGATGCAGAAGATGTGGAAACGCTGAATTTACTAGACAGAGGATCAAAGGGCCGACAGTTTAACACAGAAGTGCTTCCTGGGTAAATTACAAATATTATCCTTTTCTCTTTGCATATTATTTATAATAATAATAATAAAAATTCCTGCTACTGACCCTCTCTTTTTGTTTTACTAATTTCAGGACATCTGCTCATCCTGAGTATCCATTCAAGATACCATACTAAAAGAAGAAATCAAACTGTATTAATTGGTTCCTAATCCTAAATATAAAATAATAATGATTTGCAAAACAGTGTATGTAATGTCACTTGTAAAATAAACAAGAGCCTTGGAGAAACATTTTGATGTTCTGATCATTTTTGTGGATTCCAAGAATTGTAATTTTACTGAGACAGGGATGGTTCAGGAAGAAACCACTGTTGTAGTGTTGTATGAGTAGTAGTAGCAGCAGTAGCAGTAGTGGGGGTTCTCTGACTCAGTAAGTACCCAGCTATTTCAGTATGGGCCTCATTCTTTTGCCCATTCACTTGTCATAACCTCCAAACATTTGCATTGCAACAGATAATCCCACCAAATGAGAGATGCATGTTATAATAAAATTTATTTAAGCATAAAACATTTTAGCAGCTGACATGAAACTTTCTAAACATTTCCCAGAAAATTTCTAATACAGTTTTGCACAAGGTCATCACTGATAATTGAGGCAACAAGAAGTTCTGTACTCGAAGGATATCAAAAATGCTTACAGATTCACAATGCTACCCCTCACAGTGTTTGAAAAACTCATGAATATTTTTTATGGTTTTATGCCTCATTAACATGAAGATCATTAGAGCCAGGAATTAACTGGGAACAAGGAATGGGAATGAATTCAGCTGTGCCCTTTTTGAAGGAAGCATCTCAGCATTCACCTGGAGTGATTTGGGAAACCTTGGAAAACCCAAATTTGGATGCCCAGATGGGAAGAATTTGAGGCAATTCAAATGTGATATTTTTGTTCATCCCCTACAGCCTAAATTTGGCACTGAATGATTTTCATTTATTTTTTTTTTTTTCACTCACACAGTGAATTGGCTTATATTGCAGCACTTCAATAATGGCAATGAACTTCAAAATTCTAGGTACTTAGGTGGTTGAATTTTATTAATAAAGAATTTAGAAACTTGAGTGGTGACTATGATGAAAAAAAGTGAAAAGCTGTCATTTCAAAATGTAATAAAATAATTTTTATGTGTTTTTTAGCTATAGTCAAATGGGGTTAACCCTCTGAACTACTCTCATGTTTTAAGAAATGCAAACTTTGAGACAAAAAGTTTCTTATGCGTACATCTATCAAATGCACATTTATTTTTCTACCTCTATCAGCAAGAATGGTTTCTAGCATCTCTTTTGATGTTGTGACACCACTGTGACTTAAGTCTGTATTATATTAATACCAAATGCAGGACCTAGAAATATTTCAGAAAACATTTAAAATCTGAGAAGAGACCCCACAAAACATGGTCTTGTAGTTGTAGTAAAAGTCATTAATAGTCTACAAATAAACTCTTATTTTTGTATCGAAAAAGGACCGCCCATATCAATGTTTATTTTGCTGCTTTATGTAAACATTAATATCGAGGCTGGATGTGTAGCCATTTACAGAATTCTTAGGCAGATTTGATTGTAAAGCATGCAAGTATGTTAGGCTGACTGACCACACATTGATCAGTATGTATTCATGAACACTCCACAAACACAAAGAACGCAATATTTCAGGCTATGCCCATTTTCAAGAAAATCGAAACATGTAACTAAGCTTGTGCGAGAGCCTACAGTCAAAATAGCCATGCTCAGTCACATGTTTCTATTTTGAAAATGGGCATGGCCCAAAATATTGTGTTTGTCGAGTATTTTCTGCTGCTGCTGCCATTCTCCCTTCAACTTGGGTGAGTGGTGGGTAGAGTTTATCGTTCCTGTCCATATAAATTTGTAAGACTTAGATGTGCACTGGGGTTGGTGCACAAAGCTTGGATCTTAGCTCTGACCGTGCGTAGCCTTGGATATTACAGTTCTGACTTTATAAAAGTAACCAGGTCACCACTTAGCTTGTTTTGCACCAGAAGCAAAGGAAAGGTGAAAGTTAAAATGATGTTCATGAGTCCATAGTTATTTGAATAACTATATTCTTCAGATTTTACAAAGTCAAAAACTGTACAGGCAATCAGACAAGTTCACAGAAGAAAAGTTTACAAGTTCGATTAACCGTTCGAGCCAGACCGCACCCCAAAGTTCACTTTATACTGATTATTACTGGAAAGTACATATGGAAAAGTTCGTCACATGCTTCTGTTATGGCACTTGGTTAGCCAGTGACCGACACTTAAGAAATCCCGAGGCCCCATATGGAGTAATGCTATTACAAAACTGCATTGTAGTAAAACTTAAATTTGCAAACCTACATTATGCCAAAATAAAACTTTTGCACCATAGTGCTTAATATGAAACTTGCAGGCCTACTAAGCTACATGTTATTGCGCGCACGGTCCTGGACGACTGAGACTAACGTGTCGCGCCGACTGTTTCTGTACAACTGAGGGCAACTAACTGAATGCACGAGTCTATATCACATCGCGCTCCCCGCTTCTCGAAGATTCCTGGCGACTCTGCTCTCTCACGAACCGTGGGAAAGGATTCGTTTCGTCATTCACAGGAGTAGCTTCTGGCGGGCTCATCAGATATCAAATCGCATGTCAAAAAGATTTTGTCATACAACTTTTGACCTTGACAATAAAAATAATTTTATCACTTTGAAATTTTACAAATCCTCAGGTCTGGTAGCAAATGTTAACTTAAGTTATTATGAAAAAAATTTGTGACTTTAATAATTTAGCCAAAAATAAATAATTTAGATATGAACTTTCGCAATCCTATTCCAGGCGAATGCTGAAAAATCTTGAAATTGAAAATACAATCTTAAAAACTGTGAAAATCTGCTTTCTAGCTCAAATAAACATATAAACTGACAATAGAAATAAAATACAATATTATCCAATCTAACTCCCGGTTCCGAGAATAAAATTTTGTTACGCAGTTTCAAAATTGAAGAGATACCTTACAATTTGCCTCATGGCATTTCTTCCTACTCTATTATTAATTTACTTACATGATGAAAATTATTATTTTATACAATATTTTCCAGAGATTATAATTTCCCATAATCATCAGTTGCTTTCTCTCCCCTCCATCACCTTTCTCACCTTGTTCTTCTATCGTTTCACTTGTGTAACGGATCTCAGTGTGTACATATCCTCTTGCCAAGTGTTTCCTCTCTTTACATGATTAAGGTTTATACTGAAAGATTGTAAAGTTTATCTCAGCCCTTATGTATTCATCTATGATTGGTGATAGATTTACTTTCCCTAATCTTCTTTATTTTAGTATAGGAAAATAAAACACCACTTATCATATAATGATGTCACCGAGCATGGTGGTTGAATGATAACACACTGACCAGGTATTTGGGAATGTTTTGGAAGAGATCGACAAAACTACAAAATAATAAAATCTTAGGTACATTGTATGGTGGCTGCCCAGGGAATTTTTGGCTATAGTTATTAAAGCTGGACAAGAGTTGATTGCATACAGTGGCAGCTGGATTCAGGGCATTTACAACAGAGAGTCAAAACAGTTATAGGCAATGGAATGAGACTATACAGACAGCAACAACATCAAAGCATGTCAGACAGTCAGCAGTATTGAACTGTGATAGGACGACACTGGGAGGAAGATGTTAGGGAAGGAATTACAACTATTGGCTAAAGCTACTCCCCACTATTGGTACTATGGAGGGGAGGGGCTAACAAAACTCGGGTACATGAGGAGAGGGATGTCGGATGCCTCTCTTGCAGAAGGAACGTCTTTTGGGCAGCTATGGAGTGATGGAGCAAGGCAAAGATGAAGTTAGAGGCGAGTTGCAGATGGCAGTAGGGGCAGCCAGCAGTCTACGGCTACGACAGTCATTATAACAGGTGGGAGGAAACCATTGAAGTAGAAGTAAGAGGGAAGGCATTTAATAGAACCAAGCAATGGTAGGTATAGCCTATGAAGGAGTAAAGGGAGTTAGTAATGTCATTATTGTACATAACTGATGTGAATAAATTGTACAAATGTGAATATCATTGCTCAGAGTTTCAATTATAAGTGCTACTCCACAAATGACCGAAGAGTCTTACCCACAATTTATATGTTTCCCCAGAGGGAAAAGGAAAAAAGATACGCCAATCCACCACAGTTGTCATTGCCATTATTTAAAACTAGTGTAAGCCCATGACCATTTTTTTCGTATCTTCACATGTCTAGAATAGTTCCAGTTTTTAGAACGAAAGATTATAACAGGTTGACCTGATTTAACCAAATATAAACTTGACCTGTGTTTCAGGGCGAATAAAATCTCTTGAGCTTGAAGAACTAAGAAGCATTAATAGAGGTAGGTATTCAACATGAACAGGGATGATAGCACAGTCATATAATTGTTTCAAAGGTCATAGACTCGAATTTGCTTAAATATAAACTTAACTTCTATTTGACCCTTAAAATTCATTCTGCAAAATTAAAAAAAAAAAAATCCTATTTACTTTGAATGCATCATATTGTTTTTTTTTTAATTGAGACTGGGCAAACACTCGTAATTTAATTATTGACCATAGTACAGGGTGTTTCATTTACAACGCGTCCACGTGCATGGCAATAGTCGCCCGGCATAGCGCCGGCTTACTTGCCGCCAACTCATACGGGGCAGTGCCCGTGCTCAGGAATGCCTCTTGCGTGCATCGATTTCTTACCTTATATCACATGCTGGAAATGTTGGCCATTGGCTTCAATACACGCTTGACATCTTCTAAGGATGTTTTGTCTAACTCTCCAGTGTTTGTGAAGAATTGTTATTAATTTTACTTCTTATGTTTTCCCCAAGTTCCACTTCCGCACGGGTAACCCCTGTGCTCCGACAATGCGCGGCCTGCCCCTCGGTCGATATCGGGCCCTTTGCAACACAGCAAATGCGCTGTTGCAACTCAGTTAGATTTTGTGACGTGAAGATCAAGTATACTGTGAAGTCAAGATGAAGTATACTTTGGAGCAACGCGTTTACCTTTATGATTGTTATGTGAAATACGAATCTGCAAGGAGGAGCAGGTGTATGTTTATTGAAAAATTTCCAGGAGTCGAAGTGCCACACAGGTCAACTATACAAAGATTGATAAACAAATTGCGTGCTACAGGTTCCCTAATGGACATGCCTAAGAAACGTAAGTGCTCTGTTCTTACTGAAAGAAAAGTCGAAGAAATAGACTCTCATTTGGAAAACTCTCCCAGAAAATCCCTTAGACGACTCTCCCATGAAGTCAATGTTTCCAAAGCAAGTGCATTTAGGGCTAAAAAATATTCTGAAAATGCATCCTTATCGAACAACTGCTGTGCACGAATTAAAACAAGCATATTACACTCCACGAATGAGGTTTGCAAACTGGTTTATTCAAAGTGTGCACAATGGCGAGCTGGATCCGTAATTGACATTTTTCACCGATGAGGTGTATTTTTATTTAAGTGGACGCGTAAATAGTCAAAACAGTCAGTACTGGAGTACAGAAAATCCACATCTTATCCACAAACAGCCACAACACGATGTGAAAGTTGGAGTTTGGTGTGCAATTAGTGCGAGGCGAATTATTGGACCAGTGTTTTTTACTGAAACAATTACATCTTCTCGCTATGTGTACAATATTTTAAATACCTTTTTTGAACAGCTGACAGAAGATGAAAGAAATTACGGTAATTATATACGTGCTCTAAGCGCGTTTACAATGAGAATCAAATTATCAGTCGTGGATTATGGCCTCTGTATTCTCCATACATGACACTTCCTGATTTCTTTTTGTGGGGTTACCTAAAACAGCATGTTTATGATTCATATCCCCGTATGGAAGAGGAACTTAGGGAAAACATAAGAACTAAAGTTAATAATATTTCTTCACAAACACTGCAGAGAGTTAGCCAAAACTTCCTTAGAAGATGTCAAGCGTGTATTGAAGCAGATGACCAACATTTCCAGCACGTACTATAAGGTAAGAAATCGACACACGCAAGAGGCATTTCCGAGCACGGGCGCTACCCCACATGAGTTGGCGGCAAGCTAGCCGGCACTGCGCTGGGCGACTATTGCCGTACGTGCGGACGTGTCATAAATGAAACGCCCCGTATCTGTAATGGCCATAGAACATAATACACATTCCATATTATTAAATAGCTGAGCAACTCCAAAGAAATGAGTTGAATTGCCAATTCGGTAACATATTGGGTCTGATGTCCACTTAAAAAAATGTAATAACTTGCGTACAGCAAACATGAACAAAGGCCATTAATGAAAGTGGTCAGTAAAATACCTAAAAAGCTAATAAACTGTAATGCACAAACTTTGGTCAAGCAACAACATTAGTGAAAGCTTTAATTAAATTGTTTTAAGTTGCTTTCATTAACAACAGGTTACCAAAAAGCAGATACACGTTTGTTCAGCCGCAAAATTTATAAATATTTTTTTAACTGTGAAACGCTACGATAAGCAGACTTAATGAATGTACTATGGCAATTTATTTGGTAGCAGTTGCTATTAAATTATGGAAATAACCACGCATTTCTTCTAATGATATCTCTAGTCACCTTTTGCGAGCGAAGGCTGACACGTGACACCGTTCTCCAGCCAATAGTTATCAAGGTGAGGGAAAGAGGGACCTTACAAAATTATATAGTAGATGAGGGACAGATCGTTGCCTAGGCCAACATCATTTATCCTTTTGCCTAGCTTTCTGCCTGTATAATGTGAAATTCTACAGTTAGAAAATGAAATATTCATGCGTAACATTAGATAGGTGTGGACTGCAGTCATACCCTGAAAAAGGCAGAAAGCTTGATACGAATTATATTTATACAGTGATATAATGGGGTTATAAGTCACTGATAAATGTTTTTAACGATGCTGGTAAATTACACCATTTTTTAAAAAAATAATTAAATATCATTTATTTCTGTATTTTTATTAAAAATGGTGAAAAATGTTTTTCCTGAAAAAAGATGAGAAACTTCAGTTGATTAACAGTGAAGATGAACTGTCTTCATACATATATATGATACATATAACTGTTTATTTCTGAGTTATTGAGAAAGTTGGTTGAGAGCTGCCCAAACATCGGATATTTAATGAATCCACTGTAACTAATTGTATATGAATGTAAAGCATGTACTTTGGCTGAGCTGCATCAACTACAGTCACTGGATGTTACATAATACAAAGAAGTAATTGTATTTTTGGGTACTATTCACAGATGGATCTCCTGAACTTGCAAGGCTGATGGTATTCACAGATGCTTAAGTTTCCACTGAAATTCTTAAATATGTTAATAATGTTAAATGTGAGACATTTGATCATGTTGCATTGGGATGGATCAGATATTGTAGACCAGTTCCAAGTTTCACTTAGCTTCCTATAACTGTGTTTTTCTTTAACAGTATAATATCAACCAGACATCAGATTGACATGGAACATATCTGCATTTGTAATTTCATTGCACTTGAAAAATCTTTCAGCCTGAAAAAAGATGTAAGGCAGGATTATTGCAGATAGTGTGCTTTGTGATCTTACAAATAAGAAAAGAGAGAGCAACTATCACTTAACTACAGATACAGACAAGATGATAATAAAGTGGAGGAAAACTAGAATTTTCAAATTTGTGGCAGAATATTGTATATTAGTTGAATTGCTTTTGGTGCCAATAAATCGTGCTCATCTAATAAGAGTTACTTCTGTTTTATAAACATACTTTGTTTTTTAATGTTGTTATCTGTTATATTAACTGATTTTCCATAATTGTTTTATCATCAAGTGGAAAGCGAGATTATAGCGAAGCTATAATTTCAAATTATATAACTTAATTTTATATCACTTAACTCCAGCACCTTATTTTGAGAATTTCTCATGGTGCATGTAATTTATTGGCATTTAATTTGCTGATATTTAGTTATAATATGTCTAATAAATTCTCTCCTTAGAATTGTGGTCATTATAGAGAATGTCTTCCTTAAAATATCAAAATATGATGGTAGATGTAATAGTCTAATTTGTATTGAACGGAACAGTCAAGAAAATATAGAGAAGGACAGAACCTAACTATAACAGCGAGAGAAGGAAGTTAAAGTGGTTGGTGACAATAGAACATAATAGAGTAAAAGGATATCAAGGCAGAAAGGAATACTTGAAACAACTAAACAAGGAATTACTAATGGCAAAGAAGGTGGTTAAAGATCAGTTTATTAATATTATTGGTGCAGGTGGACCACTAACTGATGGAGAAGAAATAACAGGATTTGATAAAAAGGCAGTAAGTTACTGGTTAAATGAGACTATTAGGGACAATAATTCAGGAATGGAAGGTGATAAATAAGAGAATGAGCTTATCTGCACAATTAGAAATGAGCAGACTAAAAAAATTTGAAATTCAGTATGAAGATATCATGAAGGAAATAAGAAATCTAAAAAAGCATTAAGGGACTGGTATAGATTTTAGCATGTCAATGAGCAGACTAGAATTTGGAATTCAGAATGAAGATATCATGAAGGAAATAAGAAATCTGAAAGGTGTCTTGAAGATAGAAGAATGTAATATTGTACCTTATTATTATTTAAATTGATTCTGGATACTTGCTACAGTAATGCTGGAGCTATGGTTATGGCCCTGAAACAATGGAACAATTGGGCCAATGGCAGACCCTGAGCTTTCTTTTTGGCAAAAAAAGTAAAACAAGTAAAATCAAACATCAATATAAGAGTGATTTGTTTCTTTGATGTGTTAGGAGTTGTCCATTCATTGTTCCACAGAGTTTGGCAGTTAACCTGACCTACTTCCTAGATGTTTTGGCAATGTGCGATGGGAAAGGTCTGATTTGTGGAATTCAGATGACTGGTTCTTCCATCATGACAATCCTACTACTCACACAGCTCTGCATACCGTTTTACCCATCCCTGCCCCCCTCCCCTCCAAAAAACCATGACCTCTGTGATTCACCTCCCTATTCGAAATACTTACTGTCAGGCACATTGAGGAGTATAATAAACGAAATGAAGTCTTCATGGATGTACTGCCAGATAGTGTTTTGAAAACACAATATTTTGACGACTAGCTCCGTCGTCTTCATCAGGTGTCGAGACATCTGCACGGGTCGGCTGACCGTCAGATACTGACTGAGACAGCTGAGGTACTGCACCTATTAATATAGGCCAACGGCTCTCTCCGAGGCCTGCGCCCAGCTGCGAGTGGGTGGGGCTACAGGTCTTCGTGACGGGCCGTTTGTGGCGGTTGCTGGACATGCCTACCATGTTCTCTGTTGAAAGTATTGGCCATTCTAATTTTAATCACTACTAGGACTATTGAATCCCAAAATATGAGGTCTTAGAAAATATCGTGACATTGTTGAAGTCTACCCTGTGGCCATGGTCGTACACGTGCTCAGCAATTGCTGACTTACTGTATTGTCTTAAGCAGAGATGGCATTTGTGTTCTTCACACCAAAAAACACATCAGCTAGAGAACCATAGTTTACAGAGCTTTTTATTCAAAATACTCCATGTATAAGTTGGTGACTACAGGAGAAAGTGGCGTTCCCATGGCAACGCCATCCACTTGATAATAAAATTCCCCTAAGTAAGAGCAATACGTGGACGTCAGCACTAGTTTGGAAAGTTCCACAATGGCTGGTTCAGATTGGTGGCATATTAGCTCCAACGTGTCCTTCAACAGGATGCAGGTTGTAAAGAAACACAATCTCTTAGTTTTTAAAGACTTTTAATTATTCTTTTTTTCCATTTTATATTATTTCAATGGGAAGTGTTTATTGATAGTGGTATTTTCTAATCACTATTTGGTTTATGATTTATCTGAAGCTGATTATAGATGTATGTTGTTGAAAAGTGCTTTACATCATGTTATTATTATTTCTTAAGTATTGTGTCAAAGAAATCCATGCGTCGTTATTACCAGATAAACAAAGTACATGAAAATCTCTGGACGATAAACAGTACAAGAGGAAGATCTTTGGCAACGAGAAGAGAAGAGATGAAAGCAGTACGCACGGCAGACGTACGTTTATATAAACTGTGAATTATATCTGTGCGCGAAGAAGCATTAAAATTAAAGGAATTTAAAATAAAAACTAAGTGGAGTTTTTATTTGTTTATTTTTTTTAATGAAGAATAATAAAGAAATGTTAATCTTTAATACTAACAGGAAAGGTTAGTAAAGCAAAAATATCATAGGGTGAATAATGAAACAAGATCACCATTATGACAGACAGAGTCCTTCAATCCATGGTCTTGATGATCTGGAACTGAAATACCCAGCATAAAGTTTACAATGAAACTAGAAAAAGGCCAGCTGCCTACCTTTGCTAGACATCCTAATTGAAAGAAAGCCGGATGAAATGCTAGGATATAGCGTATACAGAAAATCAACCCACATGGACCAGTATTTGGGAGCCAAGTTTTCATCATCCCATGCATTGTGACACTTCTAAATATGCCTGTACATAGGGGTATGGTAATTTCTGACAAAGACAGCTTACCACAGGTATTGGAACATCTAAGAATTGTCTTCAGGTAGAACAGTTACACTGAGTCAGATAATTTGCTGGTATTTGCAGTTGATCGCAAGCCAGAGAAAAATCCAGATTAACAGGAAGAAATGCCTAGGACCACTACTTTTCTGCCATTCGCCGTAAACATCTTGAGGAGAATTGGCACTGCATAGAATAAAATGTTTCTACTGACCACCAATTAAACTACAGGACAACCTCCGCTCAGTTAAGGCATCAGAGATCTCAGAATTTACAGCATTCCCTGTAAGTGTGGAAAGGGCCAAACTATCCAAACTGTACAAAACTGGTGTGATGAACACAAATGCCATCTCCACCTAGGACAATACAGCAAGTTGGTGATCACCAAACATGTGTACGACTGTGGCCACAGTGTAGACTTCAACAATATTATGATTGAAATTTGATTGGCTGATATGTTCAACAGAGATAGTGGGATATGTCTCAGTGAGGCATGGAAACCAGCCTTGGCAACTCTCTTCAGAGAGTGTGATACGTCTGTCGAGCAACAATCATACACGGTTCAATATTAGCTTCTGCAGACTGCAACGAAGAACTGTAGCCATGCCCACTGATAGCCAACCACCGAGTGTGGTCTGTGGAGAGTGCTGTTGGCTATATAAAGAGGTGCATGGCTGGCCTGTCTCACTATCTGATGGTGAGCCGACCAGTGCAGATGTCTCCACACCTGATGAAGACGAGGAAGCTAGTCGTCGAAATATTGTGTTATCAAAACATAATCTGGTGGTACACCCATCAAGACTTCATTGCCAGATTTAATATCTAATTTTAACGTTGCCTAGTCATATCATGTTTTCTCATTCATCATATCCCATTTTACAGAACTCTAAAGTTAGACTAATTCTACATTTGACATCATCAAATACCAGAAAATTTTTATGTGCAAAGAGTTTGTCATGACAGAAAATAGTCCAGTGATTATCTGAGACTGCATGGCACATCATCTATAGATATATTCACTATATGCACATTGATTAATTTTTGCACCAGAGGATGAGAAATTAACGTGACAGTTTATCAGTTAACTGTTTGTGGTATCTCACAGCTTGCAGATGCCACAATATCTTCGTGGAGATGATGTTAGTCACTGCAGGATGTGTGTCAAACAGGATGAACTATGTGGATTCAGTGATGAAGATGTCACCAACAGATTCTGTATTGTGGAAAAAAACTTATATTTTTCGCCCCATAAACAGTTTGACAATAGATGGTATAGTCACTGAGTAGAACATTCATTTGCTTACTAATGCTCCTGCCCATAGCTATATGTGTAGAGAATTGAAAAAGAAGCTTTACTTATGGATGTAATTCACTTACTGTGTCCTATAGAAGCTTGTCCCTTATATCTGTCACCCCACTATGCCAGAGTTCAGCATTTTCCATTATTACTATTGGCCTGTTTCCTAAGGCAGCACATACTTACCTTTCAATGTCAATAGTAAAATAAAAATACATGTTGAGGACAATTACATTACCCCAGCCAACGTTCAGTTACCTGTCATATGTTTATCACACAACTGTGCTATCTTGGTGGCATTAGCATTATCTGGATAAGTCAGCTATTGTTTTCAAAGAGTTATTGCCTGTAGAGATTATCTGTGGCAACACCAGCATGTGCATTTTTTTTTTTTTTTCTGAAGCACGAACATTGCTCGTGTAGATATATTATATCCCATTTAAGTTCCTCAATCAAATTCCTCACTTCGTGAAATAACATGTTGCTTCACATGGTGTTTAACTGTGCTGTTCTTAGTTTACAACATATTATATCACTTATTGATGTCTACAGTGGACATTGCACTAGGACCATGGAAGTTTTGAATAAAAAACTGTATGTCTATTAGTAAATATGTACTGTTTATACTTATATCAAATCTGGATGAAAATTTTTGTTCCTTCTTGTAAATATCTTTTACACAAGAGGAGAAGGTGTGATGTCTCTGATGGTGGATCAGTAATAGATTCTACCTGGGATAACGTTATGAATTTACCGGGTTAAATGTCACAGTACAACATTGAGATTAGAAGCCTCCTGCAGTCGACAAAGTTTAAAATTTGTTTCAAAATCCTTATACAACATTCTAGGATCAATGAAAATATGACCACCCTCCTTGACAAGAAGATTACAGAGATGATTCACAAAAGTTGAAGAAATTTCTTTTATGTATAATAGAAGATGTAGCTAGTGACAAACAATCAAGTTATCCAAATTTGAGTCACATTGTTATAGGCCATTATAGGCTACTTCTGTTCCTTTCATTAATTACCTGGAATTCTTTGTTGCTTGGTAATCCATCATGAAAGTTCTAAGTTTCAGGAATAGGGTGATATGGAGAAACTTACAGATTAATCCTAGTCTACAAATTGTGTCATATGCTACAGGTAGGTCTAGAAATAGAACAGATGTTTTAAGTTGTTTCTGGAAACAAATCTTTATGGAGGGTATAAGTAATAATCTATACTCCCACAAATGACTATGAACACTATCAGCTGAAACTGAATCTAGCTAAAACTCAGCTAAGTGCTTTCCACCTGCAAAACAGACATTTTAACAGGAAACTAAAAGCCAGATGAGAGGTTGTAAAATTAGATCACTGTTTCCATCAAATATCTCAGAGTTAAACTGGATCACTCACTCACTAACAAAAAGCACTGCTGAAAAAAAAATAATGTAGCCAATAACAATAACCTGTGGAAACTCACAAGAAGTGTATGGGGTACATGCACATCCTGCAGTGCTCTGAACATCAGCTCTTACAATGTGTTTTTCTGTTGCAGAATATTCCTGTCCTGTTTGGTCCAATCTGTTTATACCAAATAGGTAGATGTAGCACTGCATAAAACATGCAGCATTATTATGGGTTGTCTCAGAGCCACACCAATTGAAAAACTACATAGTCTGCCTGGAATAGCTTTACCTGCTATATGTCGGGATGTAGCTACAAAATTGGAAGGAAGTAAGGTTAATTAAAATGCAGCTCACCCTTTATTTGAGAGTATACTGCCCATGCAAAGGCTTAAGTCTAGAAAGATTTGCTGACGATGACAGTTGTATCAGAAGTACTGCCAAAAGTTGGCTGGCTCAATCTGTGGCAAGCAAGATTCTAATGTAGATCAATGGTTATCCATTGTAGACACACTACGTCCAGCTGGCAATCTTCACTGGAAAAGATGGAGAGCATTAACAAGCTAAGAAGTGTGTAGGCAGGACAAAAGATAATTTAACAAAATGTTATCACCTTGAAGATCCAGCATCCAGCATCTATACAATTGCCCACAGTCTCCAATAACCTGCACTTTGGAAGACAGCCTTAATGCAAGTGACATTGCTGTATGAGGTGCTGACTTTTGGTCATCTGCAGTATGAACTGATTGGTGCAGGTTGCTTTACTTTTTTAAAACAATTTATTTACTCTTTTTCTTCTTTCTTTTCTTTCTGTTCTATTCTTGTTAGTATTTTTTTCCCATTTCTAATGCATTTGATATGAAACAAATAAATAAATGTTCTAATATTGTTTTATTTGGAAAAGATAACCAAAATAAAGTCATCCTCCTAATATATTTTACAGAATTTAAAATGCAGTTTGAGTCCTGGCATCTGCTCCCACAGCCACTCCAGTATACTGAGATCCTCTATGTTTCCCTCCAGTTTCAGGACCCTGGCAGAAAACACACAAAAGCACAACATTTTTGTACATAATGGTCTGTAGTTTTGACCTTCACAACATTTTAACATAGAGAAGTTGGTTTCACATTGAGTCTTATAAAGGTCATGTAATGAAAACAATATATAACATTCCATAAATAAATCACACACAAATAAGGAAACAGCAAGAAATTGTCACTTACTTACTGGTGATAGCAGGTACAGAAAACAAAGCAAAAAATCACAAACATACCACAATGCTGTAATTCCCAGTTTTGACCAATAGTACAATCTTACAAGTAAACATTATCTGGCAGCTCATTGTTTAATGTCAATGACTAAATGAAGACATTGTGAGATGACTCTGAACAGGGAATTGTGAAAGGGAAAGAAAAAGAAGTGGCATAAAATAAAGAAGAATGTAGAACTAAATAAAATAAAATATATAAGACTTCAGTAAGCAGTCGCTTATGTTGTGCCAGAGTATGGGAAGAATAACATTGAAAAAAGTATTTATTTGTTGGTGTGGAGGTGATAAACAAGGGGGGAAAACCAGAGGCAGATCCAGCTCAAGGCCCCCACTCCCCCCCACATGACATTGTTTTTTTTTTTATTTTTTTAGTGCTACTGTTCTTTTAAGGGCAGCAATGTTGACAAGCGATTTTCTGTCGTTGACCCTCCCCATCCCATAATGCCTACCCTCGCCCAAGCCAAGCCTCCTCCAAACAAATATCCTAGCACCTCCCAAAACAAAATCCTGGATCTGTCCCTGGGGAGAACTAAGGTTATCACATCAATCTAGATTTTATGGTGAAAACCAATTGTCTGTGTCAATTGTCAGTGATAACTGCCACTTTTCCCTTAAGAAACACTACCTCATCTACACTATATGGTCCACGGCAGTAGTATAATCTATATTCTGCAAAAAAGTTCCATGCTTAATACAGATATGCCAAGTCCTATCAACCTGTAACTATTAATAAGCTGATTTTTATGTATTAATTCAGTTCATACAAAGCTCAGCTCACAGTTATTTTGAACCATCCACCAGCCTTGCATTTGGTAGGACACGGGTTCAAATCCCCACTTGACCATTCTGATTTTTCATGTTTTCCTGAAATTGCTCCAGGCAAATGCTGGCATGGTTCCTTCAAAAGATCTTTGCTGAATTTCTTCCTATTCCATGACACCAATTTTTTTCCTGCATATATTGACCTGCATGTATGTCAGTGATGTATAAAGCCATAAGAAAAAATAAATTCACTGCTCTATTGTGAGATTAATTAAGTATTGCGCCTGAAAAAAAAGTGATCCTCAGAACTACATGGTACTTACCACA
>CM061918.1:66371068-66421077 GCA_031002005.1 Vandiemenella viatica | reverse complement strand
CTGAAATTTTGGTAGTAGCTAGATAATATTACAAATGTCAAATTAAGTTATTATAAATTTTTTTTTATAACTTTGATAGTTTCGCCAGAAAAAGAGTTACAAAGATGTGATTGCCATAACTTTCGAAATATTGCTCCTATCAAGCTGAAACAAATTTAATTCTACTCTCCTATTGCTTATCTATTATCTGATATCAAATAAAGAATTTTACCTGATTTTGAAAATGGTATAAAACTCGAAACCAGAATTTAACTACTTGAAATATTCAGGATATCGACTTAAAAATAACTCCAAACAAATTTCCCTATTGAAAAACGGTTACTGTAAAAATTTGGAATCTCTAAGTATATTCCCTGATTTATTACGAATTTTCAAAATGTTATTCCTCCCGAATGTCGAATGATTCGCATCATCTCGTCCAAGCATTTTCTCGCGCCAAAACCCATTTTATTTTATTACAATCAAATGCTTTAATATTTTGAAATAAAACTTTTTCAGAAACCTTTATATTTAAATAAACTTTACTCTGAATATAATTTCTTTTCATGAATCCCGAATAAGACTGAAATATTTAACTTTTCCATGAAGCACATGTCTTGCTATACCAAATTATATTTAAAAAACGATCATTAGAATGCATGAAACTTTCTAAAATTTTAATATGTTGTTTCAACCAAAATTACGATATTTTCTGTCTATCATTTTACTTCTTAACTGTTTTCTAATAACTGAATACTTCGATTTTAGAGTGGAAAATTACGTGATAAAATTCTTTACTGGCAAATCACTACTAAACATATTAAGACTCTAAGTAAGATCTTTTAACAACAAAATTAATCATCTTCTGGCTATCTATTTACCTAAACATCTTTTGAACTAAAGAAATATATTGATGTAGCGAAATTATATGAAAGTTAAATACTACCTATTCAAATCTGAGGTTAAGTTTCTTAACAGCTGTTTAAATGAATTTAACTCTTGAATTTACTGTTCATACTTGAATAAATGCTTATATTGGACATATTACTAGGAAATATTATCAAAATTTACTATAAAAATGGCTTTAGAAGGGTGGCCCCATATACTTCAACTGAACTCGCTATCTTGGAAACTAATTTCGCTATGCGAAATTCTAAGATGTGTTACAAAGGGTGTCAGGGATTGGAACAAATTACCAAGTGAAGTAATGAATAATTAACCAAAAGCACTTAAGGAATTTAAAATTAAATTTGTAAATCAGAAAAGTGAATGGGGGAGGAATTTAATACTGCAACTATAAAAGAAATTAAAAAAAAAGAATATAAAATGGGATAATTAGATGATTAGGGGAATTTTCACTGCAGTGTTAGCTCCATCACAATTAAATTAATAACAATAAGTTAATCAAAATGGGTTTGGAGGGCTTTATTCATTAAGTTTAACATGTATAGGAATTATTTGGAATCGGAATGAAGCATTTTTTTTAGGGTTTAAAGAACTATTTTCAATGAGTTTGATTGTTTGGTAAGTCTTGAGCTTTTAAGAGGCATTGTCGGTTGCCAATAGTACACTATAAAAGATGTGAATTTGTTATTGTTGTTGTAAGAAATGAGTATCGCAGTCAGTGGGTACCAGTCTGTATCTCAGCACAGTGAGGTTGCAAACCTGCACTAAGTGTAGGCTTAAAATTATGTGAAAAGAATTGTAAGGTTGGGGAAAATGACCAAAGATTACAGCGCAGTGAATTTGGAGTATTTAGATAGGTTTCTTTATGGTTTTTGGACTATATTTCAGAAAACTTCAGGAATTTGTTAAAATTGGCTGACTTTTGATGGAGCGATTGTTGCTGTGGTGTTATCTAAACTGAAACCTGTGACCAAAACCAGCAATCTTTGAGACACAAATTCTGATGCTTTTATCCTGTATGCTCAACTTGATTAAATTGTCTACTGGTAGTGTGGAAACCGTTTATGTGATTTGTCGATAAAAACTCAGGCTGAACTTTCAAACAATTAGCAGCATTATCATTTTATAAAACCATTCTACAATGTAGATACAAGTTGTTTCATGACAGGGCATTAGATTTTAGCTGATTATGTGCTTTTTTCTCAAATGCCAGTTTGTATGTTTTATAATGGTTCATTGAAACAAGATGAACGTTTTGACTTTGGGTCATGTTATCATTTCCACATGTAACTTTCAATGTTAATTTTAATATTCTTTTTGACTATTTGTATGAGGTAATTTGTATAGGAAGATCAGCACACATTGTAAAACTTTAGTGATTGACGTGGAATTGTAGCTCACCACCATCAAGTTTTTCTGCCAAGGACAATGTAATATTTTGTGTTTATATGTAGAAATTTTCATGTTTTTTTGGTGTGCATGAGTGTGGAATGTATGTTGCAGTTGACTGTCTCTGTTTTTGGGAATTTATTCTTGCTATTATACACTCAGTCATTTAAATATCAATCATAGATTCAGGTGGGTTGTAATGAGACAGTAATTTTTGGATGTCAGGTTAAACGGGTTTGCAGGACTATTCATTAAGTTTAATATGTATACGAATTATTTGGAGTTGGAGTGCAATATTTTTTAGGTTTAAATAACTATTTTCAATGAGGTTGGTTGTTTGGTAAGTCTCAAGCCTTTGAGAGGCATTTTCGGGTGCTGCTAGTGCTCTATAAAAGATATGGATTTGTTATTGTTGTGGTCAGTTGCAGCATCAGTACATTGGTCAGTTAGTGGGTATCAGTCTGTATCGCAGTTTAGGCTCCAAATTAGGTGAAAAGAATTTTAAGGTAAGGGAAGATGACTAAAGAGTATACTGCAGTGAATTTGGAATATTTAGATAGGTTTCTTTATGGATTTTGGACTACATTTCAGCAAACTTTGCGAATTTATTAAAATTGTCTGATTTTTGATGGAGCGATTGCCAGTGTGGTGTTGTCTCAACTGAAATCTGTGGCCAGAACTTGCAATCTTTAAGATATGAATTCCGATGCTTTTATCCTGTATGGTTAACTTGATTAAATTGTCTGCTGATGGTGTGGAAACCGTTTATGTGATTTGTGAATAAAAACTCGGACTGAACTTTCAAACAAATACCAGTGTTATCTTTTCATAAAAAAAATAGCACTGTTATCTTCATAAAACTATTCAATATCGTGGACAACATGTTGTTTCCCAACAATAGGGTGATCAGTTTTTTGTTTTGTTTTGTTGTATAATTGCATACAGTGTTATTTTTCCCACAATAATCTGATTAATTTGATATTACCCAAAAAATGTGTTGAAAGTGTCAAATAATTTGGGGTTTCTTTCTTGAGATGACTTATTTTTGTGGTTGTAAATGCTGAGTTATAAGATGCAGCCTGTATCAAAGGGAGTGAATTTCTGTAAACTGGATGATAGTGCATAAATCTAACAAAACTGATGATTGCTACTCAAAATTAAATGCTTGTACCATCTCACACTCCCTTTCTCCAAGTCCACCATTATTCTTGTATCCTTGGTGTGTAAACTGGCTACTATCAATGGTGATATTGATAATGTGGAGATCTGTCTTCATTAAACACATTTTGTGGAGCCTATTCAATGGATTTTCTGCTAGTGATATTGTTCTCTGTATCTTATCTGAATTAAGGTAGTTTTCTGTTTAATTCTTGCTGTTATATTTTCATTTTTCTTTTTCAAACATTTAGACAAGGTTTTTAAGAGATATCTGTCAAGTATTTTCATGTATGGAATACGTAACAGATATTCAGTAGTTTTACTTTGTATCTGTTTTACTGGTATTGTTGTTTAGATATAATGGTAGTGATAGAAAAAGATACTGCAGTTTGCTTATTATTGCAGTGAGTTTGTTACTGATGCTGAAGTGGTGTCCACTCTGAAGAAGGCTCGTTCACTGCGCAATGTCAAAATGTGGCGCAATGTCAAGCCGTCAGTCATTCGTGCTGTGTGTAATAATTGCCGTCAGCTCACTACTCTGGATATTGCACCTACACAGAAGATAGCTGGATATGTAAGTTGTTGCTAAATGATGCTAATATACTAAAAGCTTAATGTACAGTACTGATTTTTTAAGGTAAGTATAACACCTACATGAGCTATGATGAGTTCTGTTATATCGAAGATTACATCAGTTTAATGTTGTGCATATCAAGGTTTTGAATCACAGTTTGATTATCCCCTTGCAACAAAAAATGAAAAAATCTAACCAAATATCATAATTTATGATACTATTTTGATTTCAGCTATATTTTTATGGAAAGGAAAGGTACTATGCACTCACCAAAGTTGAAGATAGGAGAGAAGCTGCAAAAAAAAAAAAAAAAAAAAAAAAAAAAAAAACACTCCACAAATACACAATATTTCTGGCTATGCCCTTTCTCATGAAAACAGGAATGTGAGACAGATCATGCAGGAACCCACAGCCATGTGAATGGTGAAGTTGTATATTACATTCATACTAAAGGTGATGTGGGAGCAAAAACAATATTAATGGAATTGTTAATTTATGGAAACAAACTTAACACAATGAAAAAATGTTACAACACACTATTATACAAACAAATTGAACAGTTCTATCATATACCCAGGATTAGAAGCCCTTTATATTCTGCAAGGGCCCCAGCAAAAAGCAGCCCAGATGGACTCAATATATACAAGTGAGCTCACCGAGCATGGTGGGTGAGCGGTTAACATTCTGGCCTCACATTCGGGGAGGATGCCGGTTCGAATCCCCGTCTGGGCATCCAGATTTGGGTTTTCCATGGTTTCCCCAAATCATTTCAGATGAATGCCGGGATGCTTCCTTAAAAATGCCATGGCCGAATTCCTTCCCATTCCTTGTCTCCAGTCCCATGCCGCCTCTAATGACGTTGACGTCAACGAGGCATTAAGCCATAAGTTAAAAAAAGAGATCAGCTCGTTGATTGCATAGGGTTCATCTTCATCTAGTTTGCTGCAGTTCAGCAGGTGCTGTGGGTTGTACACTTCTCCACAGAGCTAATCCTCACAAACATAAATCCATTTCATTAGATTTTGTTTGCATTGAGAAACACCAGTTCTGGCTTTCTAGGTTGTTTACAGAAGATTGTAGTCTGTTGCAGATTTCTCCATTTGTTTTTCCCAAATTATTCCTGGGGCCAGATTTTTCCAATGCTCGGTGTTTTTTTAGACAGGAAGATGAGAACTGGAACTATAGTGGAGATAATGTGACACATTTCAGGAAGAGATTGGATGAAGTCATAGCCACAATGAAGATTCTGGTCCAGGGATTCAAGTTCAAGAGAGTTGTGGGTGAGAAATAAGGATTACATTTGGTTTTGGGTTGTTTGCTTCAGTGTGATGGAAAGATTTTGACTCTGTATATGTTTTTGGACTAATTCTGGAGTATAATTACAGAATATGAGGGCTTGTGTCATGTTTGAGTAAAATGTAAAGGATTCCTGGAAATGTCTGCCACATATGGCAGGAGTGTTTTGTGTGAGATTGGGTAGCTATTATCATAGTGTAGATATTATTTAAGGTTTATGAATTTAATGTGGATTTAATTATGCATGGAGTTCTACATCAAGGATGGTGATGTGAGTGTGAGAGTATCAAAAATGCAATCACTTTTCCAAAAAGTACAAAGAAATTAGCACAGATGTTCCATTAAAAGTCTTGTTACAGCGTGTATAGATACAGCATGCCACCTGAATATAGGATGCATTATCTCAACACTGTGCATTGGAATGGAATGGAGTGCATTGGAAGGATAAACATTTAAAAGTCTCTTGCTTGAAGTGAGATTCAGAGTGCCTAGTGAAAATGTGGTAGGTTCGTTCAAAAAGTAATGAGACTATTTCAATAAAACTGTGTGTTTATTTGTTTATTTAAGATTGAACTTCATCTTCTTTAAATATTTATCGTGGGTGGCTGCATGATCCCTGAGACATTTCTCTCACTCCTCATAGAAGTGCTGAAGTTTTAATGATGTCTCATTCAGTTGACCTGTTATGTCTGTCTAAATGACATTGACATTGCCAAAATGGTGCCCATTGAGATGACTTTTCAAGTTTAGAAACAGGAAAAAGTTGTACAGGGACAAATCGGGGGAGTAGGGTAGCTGAGCTACCACAGAAATACCTTTTGCCTCAAAAATTGTATAACAGAGACACTGAGTGATGCAGCAAATTGGCATGATCCAGCATTCATCTTCCAACATTTCTTGGTCTCACTTTAATAACTCTTTTTCTAAGGCTCTTGACATGTTCACTGCATAATTGTTGAATGTAACTGTGCTCTGAGAAAGTGGCAGATCAAGGGGGGGGGGGGGGGGAGGGGCTAAGGGCAGTACGACTATAAAACTGATCTTTACCCGACACAAGTCCCTCCCCAAACGAAATCCGCTCAAGCGCCCCCCCCCCCCCCGAACCAAATTCTGCTCAAGCCCCGCAATCCAAAATCCACTCAAGCCTGCCCCTCCCCAAAACTGAAATCCTGGATCCGCCACTGCTCCCATAGGTCGTACATCACAAAATTTCTCACTTTATCCAAGTTTTATTCAGTTTTTGAGGTGGAGAGTTTTCCAAATCTGGATCCTTTTTTAGTGTGTTCATGGTTTTGTAAAAAGGAGTTGTGCCATTTTATAACTTAGGCTTTTGATAAAATACTCCTATGTCGACTTTTGTAATGTTTTCATTGCATTTTCACGAAGTTTGATCCAATTTTTTTTTCACATAATGTTGCTCTAATTGTGTTTCATTTTCACACTGTAAGAACAAAATTCTTGAATATGTATCACGAAAATAGTGTAGTGATGATGGGGTGTTGAACTTTTCCTGGAAGTAGATCATGTTTACTTAAGCAACAACAATGACAGAAGGTCTACAGTGTTGGCAGATCATGCACTGCATATGCATTCTCATTACTTCTTGAACACATCACATAGAGTTATCTCAGTTGTTTGGCTACGCCACATTAATTAAGTTTCAATTGAGCTTTCTGGCATTATACAGTGACATTGAGGTAAACATGGCATTGAATAAGTGTGGAGTGCCATAATATGCTGGCAAAAAGCTTGGTAGAAATTAGGTTTATGCAGTGTTTCCAGGACAATCATTTCAAGTCCATGATGAATATTTTTAATAAAGTTGATAAATCATTCTTTCGCTTAATCTTCTTTGAAAACTTTTATCAATTTAACTCTTTCTTGCAATAGAATTCTACCATGGATGGAATAAATTTTTTTCATACTATCTGGGTTGTGCAGTGACCTAGAATTATATGTTGATATCTCAACCAGTCTATTTTAGCCTTCTTCTAGGGTGAAACTGCACTGAGATGTAGCACCACACAGGTAGCATCGAAACTATTAACTTATTCTTAGAAACAAATCATTAGTTCTCATTTACTGTTGTTTTTGTATATATTCTGAAAAGTGTTTCAATAATTATATGCTAGATTTGTTATATAGAAAAACTTCTAGTGATTAACACTGATAGTGAAACTTCTTTTGTTACCATTACGTAAAGTTCTTGTCCATTTCTGCAGTTGATGAAGAAGTTGGTCAAAAACTGCCCAAATATCAAATCACTAACCATTCCATGCCAGCTAATTAGTGATGCACGCAAATCAAATATTTGGGCTCGGCTGCATCTACTTCAGTCACTGGAACTTGAAGATGAGTCATATATTGACCACAAAGCTTATTTAGTACCATTGGCAGACCATTGTCCACAACTTACCGTGCTGAAATTGTCCGAAAGTGTTGAAATTTTCTTTGAAGATCTAGAATATTTCATTAATGTTAAATGCAAGGCTCTTACGGATATTGCATTGCCAAGGTTCATAACCAGCTATGGGTAAGTTTCAAGGTTCAGTTGGCTTCTGGTGACTTATGTTCCTAAAGTCAAGTGGACACCATATTATCACAATACATTATTGCATTTTTAATTTGCTGACATCTTAGATTTGTTACAGCCTTATTTGTTTAATATAAATTTTTATTTAGACATAAGGAAGTTTCAGTTGTAAGGAAAGAAACCAGTATACCGGGGTGGAGTATAGGTTTCGTCACCTTAACTGGATCATAATTTGTTGAAAGTTCTTCTAAGTTTGCTTTAATAAATTTAAGTGACCATGTACCTGCCAGGATAGTTCAACTGTAAAGGCTATTGTCACCACAAAGCTTATTTAAACCAAAAGCTGAGGAAAGGTTATTGTTCACTGTGAAAGTATGTAAAAATCCAATTAATGTAAAATTTTAAGTTTATTTCACTGTCACATTTACAGTCGAATTGGCTATTGAACTAAACATCTCCAAAAATCACAAGTCATGAAGAGAAAGATTGCCCGACAAACCCCGATAGAAAATTTATAAGTCCATAGTCAAAGCTAGCATCGATAACTGTCGAGAAAAATCAACGTGGCCGTGAGGCGTCCTTAGCATGGTTCAACTGTTTCCGGAAATCATCCTGGTCTAACCGACACACACAAAACACACTAGCGCATGTTCACTATGCAAAAGGTTCCCGGATAAAGACGAAAGACCAAATTGGAAGAGCCCAAATTGGAAGACAGCCACACGGCCTGAGTCGCTACCTGTATACCCTCAGCCGCATACTAACGGTGACCTACCGCTTACCAAAAATAGTCTAAAAAGATGTAATTATAGATTGTGTTCAAAATTTAATCGTGTGTAGCCTGGCTCTTAAGGTTTATAAAAGTATTATGATTTAGTTCTAAAATAACTCGCTTTCTTGTAAATGAATTAATTGTGTAAGCACATTGGTGATTAGTTTCCGAAAAACAGTTGGTGAAACCCCTAAATGTATCTTGATTTGAGCAATTTTCAGACGTCCCCGCTGATTTACAAATTATCATGTTAAAATTAGTATCAGTGTGTTCAGTGCTTGCTCCTGATTTCAAAGGTGTAAATTTTATTATTATCGGTGGTGTATTAGCAAAGTAATCTGTTTACCAAAAATCGGGTTTGAAACTATCGAGACGCCATAACGTAAAAACCTGTTTCTTTTTAATAATTATTCCAGTGTTGTTTATATCGAAAAAGTGATATGTGAATTTTCTTTGAAATTTATTACGTGTTTTAACAGTTGTTTTATTTACAGAAGTGGCTTAGTTTAATCGTAATTTAATTTCGAAATTACCATGTTTTTGTTTACGACGAAATATATTTAAAATTGATTTAAAATTTATTCTACTGCATGGAATGTTTTGAAACTTTAATATAATATACTAGATTCTTTTGGGAAATTTACTTTTTGGTTTGAGAAATTATTGAAAACATGCGATTAAAAAATGTTGAAAGTGCAAGTGTGTCTAATTGAAGTGTTTAAAATTTTATTTACTCTATTCACACGGACTGAAATTACAGAAGTTTAGTGAATTTAACTTTCTTTCTGATTATTATTATTGTAAAATTACTTTACTGCACCGAAAAGTGTTAAGAATTAGTGAAATTATCACGTAACAAAAATCAACTGTTTACAAATTGGATAATAATTGATTACACTATTTCAGGTTAGTTTAACGGTTATTTACTATTATAAATTGTTTTTTTTAGAGCTTGTATTAGTGACTTTACTGTTTTTAAATCAGCTTATTTACTGAGTTAGGTTGCACTATCGGCTTCTGTACGAAACCTTTCTCTCATGTCCTGTATTTACGAAATGAAGAATTTTATATTTACTGGCAAGCTTTCTCCCTGCCTTATGCTCTACAGCCAAGAAAACTAGAATATACCCAAATTCTAAGGTGCTTACAAGTTCACTTACTTCCTCCTTTTCTAGTCTTGTGTACCACTTCTGCTTCTGTCTGCTTAGTATTTGTGGTGGAGATGTTCTATGTCAAATTGACCAGTTAAAAATTATTAGTTTTAACTAATTTAAGTGAAGTTTATCAATTGTTTAATCAAAAACACCCATCCCTTTTTGCTGGATTTTCTAAGCTTTTTTGTCTGAAGTTAAAGAACTGCATTGTAAAACTGGCATGTATACAGTATGTGTCTGTTCTGTTCATCGAAATATGAAACTTATGATAAATCTGTAGGACCTCAAGTATGCTGGATAGGAATAGCACATGATTAAAATCATAATTGACTGGACAAAATAATGTGCAATCTACACACACTGAATTACTACATCAATACAAGTGAAGAGTGAAGCTCTGACTAAAGAAAGGTGAGGATGAAGTTGTGGAGGTTGTGGGTTACAGAAAACACCTGCACAATGGAATCAGTAATTAAAAGCAATGATGAGTTCATTATAAAAAATATGGATGCTCTGCTGAAAATTTAAATTCACTGTTACTTCTGTACTGAGTAAAGAAAATTTAACAGTTAACTTGTTATTAACCGTAATTACCTTCCAAAAATCATCTACTTTTCTGATGGTAGCATGTCACAGTATAACAGTAGGAGAAACTTCCACAATCTATATCTCTGCAAACAGATTTTGAAATTGAAGCAGAGTGGAAGTTCTTCACTTCTTTTACATGGAAAGAGTGTATGTTGTGGATATGGCACATCTGTTAAAAGACTTGTTATTAAAGAAAATTTACAAAGGTTATGTGCAGACAAATTGGACCTCAATACAATTGTATAAATTTTCTGTTAACTACATTCTGGTCGTAGACTATTACAGCTTATCATGGAGAAGCTGAAAGAAAACTGTTACCATACTATAATAAATCTAAAAGGATTGTGGGTGCTCAAAAACTACATTCCTTTTCCACAACCAGCTACTTGTACAGCTTTATTACTCAACTTCCTGCATCCTAAATATATATACATATTAACCAGGAAATAATAGATGTTAAGCAATGGAAAGGAACAATGAATTAGGATAGCGAAATGAACCACCTTAGATGATGGTTGCATGGCATTAATACATAAAAAAGACAACAACACAAAAGGCATCGAAATTTTCGTTTATAGCCCTTTGTCAACAGGAGAACATTATGGACGGTTCTGTGAGGCAGGCTCTCACAACATCCACCCTCCATAATGTTCTCCTGTTGATAAGGGGCTAGGCCCGAAAATTTCAATGTTTTTTTTTTGTGTTTTTTGAATTCACGCCATCCGACCTTCAGCTAAGGTAAGTGGTGGTTCACTTCGCTATCCTAGTTTATTATATATATATTTAAGTCTGTCAAAAATGATGGACGAAAGGAATGTTCTGGAAATTCATTTCTTTGTGGTTGCCTAGATAAATAGAATTGTTGTCATGCAGTCTCATAACCATATTTTGCAATGCTGTACATATTTCAATTGTAGTGTACAGTGATACATTTGGAACTTCAACTGAATTAATGATGTCAGAATTAGGGAATTGATGAATTTAAAAATAATTAGGAATCCCAAAACCGTATGCTATACCATGTTATCCAGGCCTCATTCAGCATGATAAATACGGAACTACCTCCATCTGTATGAAATAATAACTTCAGTAACTTGGCTCTTATGAAAGCTTAAATTATTTATAAAATTAAAATCATTGTGTTATTCTTTAAAAAATTGTGTCAATTGTCATTCTGATCCTGCCTGCATTTTGACATAACCATTGCTTCCATTAATATTGCTGTTAAAAAATCATAGCTTCTATTACCTGTGTACAAATACATTTACCGTATTGTTATCTAAATTTGACCCACTGGAAATATGTGTCTAATGTAGTGACATCAGTAATAAAAAGAGTAATTAATATATTAATTTAAATGCAATACATACATTTACTTCAGTGTTTTGGCAATTTTAATTTCTTCGATTATACTATAACAGTGACTTAAAATATGAACATTGAATATAAGTATCTTGTAAACCCGTCAAAATTGACTTGTTGAACGCAGTATTTTGGCACTTCATTTCTTCGCTAAGCACAATTTTAATTAAATAACACTCTTAACCTGGTAAATGATCTAACCTAGACAGTTTGTTAATCCCTTCCACATTCTCAGTCTGAGTTTGAATTACGTTCAGCCAACACATTATTTTTGACAGCGCTGCAATGAGTTGAGTTTTTGTTGGGTGTTACAAAAATGGAGCATCAGAATTTAGAGCACTGTTGTGCAATCAAATTTTGTGTTAACTTTGGGAATCCGCAAGTGTGACCTTTGAAAAGTTGATTAGGCATATGAGGAACATTGCTTATCAAGTGAACAAGGTTTTGGCTGGCACAAATCATTTTTGGAAGACCGAGAACACGTTGAAGATCAACCTCGCTCAGGAAGATCTTCAACTTCACAAACTGATGAAAACATTGAGGGCTTTTGTGAGATCAGACCGTCGTTTAGCAATAAGGATGATGAGTGAACAGTTAAATTTAACACTTTCACTGTACATAAAATTTTGACAGATGATTTGGACATGTGAAAGGTTTGTGCCAAAGAACCTCACAACTGAAGAGAAGGACTGAAGAGAGGATTGACATTGACCAAGAATTCTTCAATTGTGTGATCACAGACGATAAATCCTGAATCTCCTCGACCGAAAAAAATGTCGAATGAGCAAATCAAAGATCAAAACAATGCCGATTTGCTTTATTGACAGTAGGGGTATCATGCATAAAGAATTTGTTTCTCCAGGACAAACTGTCAACCAAGTGTTTTACAAAGGTGTCCTTGAAAGGACCAGGAAAAGAGTGATTTGTGTGAGACCAGACATTCCAGACAAGTGGATGCTTCATCATGACAATGCCCCATGTCACACAGCTTGTTCCATCAGTAAATTTTTTACTTCAAAATGCATTGCTGTTGTTCCTCAACACCCCCTCCGCTCCCCCCACCCCCTCTGTATTCACCTGATTTAAGTTCTTGTGATTTAAGTTCCCGCAAAAGGACGTCACTTTGGAACATTCAAAAGACTGTGAAGCTTTCCAGCAGCGCTACCAAGAGTGGAAACGACTCCACTGGTGTATAGCTGCCCAAGGGGATAATGTTATTATTATTATTTTTAAAACTATGGTTGATAAAAAATTTCATACACCTCGTGTATATTTTCTAAAAGTGTGTTTTTGAGAGTTTCTCCTTTCTTAAAAAAAATGTAATAAATTATATCTCAGTCATGTTACACTTCATATTAAAGCCCATTTAACTTGGAAACTAGTAATTTCACACTAACGAAGTTCTTTTCTGATATTTGGATACTTTTAAGGGAAAACCTTGTTAAACATCCCACTCTCCTCCTTTTTTTTATCAGAAACTTAGAGTCTGAAAATTCTTTCAAAATTTACAGTGAAATTCATCATGCTAAAGTTTACACAAAAACTGAACTCCAGAAAGATTGCTAGGTAATTTATTTTCACAAATAATCTTTCAGCGGTGAGTTTCATGAATCATATAGTAAATATGTTAAGAAAGAGTCTTTTCAAAAAAATTTCAGTTTTTAACAAATTTTTAAATTTTTTTTATTTATATTTACCATTTGAAAGACAAGTTTGCAAAATGTGTATCTGAGTCTATTTAAAATTGACATTAAGATTTATTATTATTAGTCTTGCAGTGTTCAGGCATGTCTTCTTAGTTGCTTAACTAAAAAGAATATTTATAAATTAAATCTCAATGCAATTCTTCGTGACTTGTGCTGTAGTAAAATGTTTCAGTAGCCATCCTGGACCAGATTACATTTCAACCTAACAACAGACTCTGCTAAAATTGCCACTAGAAAATGAATGTTTCAGTCGTACACGAATTAATACATTCACTGTGTCACATGTTAGTGGCAATAATGCATCATGATGTAAACTTGATCCAAAATATTCATGGGTTCTTACATCTTTTTTTTTCCCCCCTTTTTTTTCGTTAGCTGTGATCCAGACCGATATTATAATGTTTGAATGGCTGACACAGTTACACGTGGCTGAAATAGTGATCTCGGTAATATGGCATCAGTGAATACGAAGGAAAATAAAAATAAATCTTAACAACTCATGCCATGTAATATTTGTTTTAATTGTAGTCCAGGCTGCAAAGATCGTAATCAGTGTGGAACTACTTTTTTTCAATGAAAGTAATGATTTCATTAACAGGACACTCATGAAAATCAATTATTTAAAAATATTAAATTGCTGATGCCCTCTGCTGTAATGTCAAATGCCAATTGTAATTCTGAGCCAGGCTAAATTACAGTGTAATCGAAGCTGACACTAACATTGCTAATCAAAAACGAAAGCTTTTATCTTACACATCAATGGGCAAAGGATTTAATGAATACTTCAACATTCAACAAATATTTAGTAAAAATAATAAACTAATATTTATTATGTCAATTTAAACAACAAACATACTTTTCTTTCAGTATTCTGACAATTCATTTATTCGTAGACACTTAGCAAAATAAAACTATTATTAAATAACATGCGTAACGTTCAAAAACATCTCTGGTCATTGTAAGCAGAGGCAAAAAGCTTAATGTCATAGTGTGATGTCACTGTGTGACAGAACATTGTAACCAAGATTGGCATTTTATAGGTATAGATTATTATTACGGAATATACAATCTGTTTACGGAATCCTTTGCATGCAATAGCCAGAATAGACAATGTTAGTTTAAATTATCCTTTAATTTCTGAGATAATAAGGATTATTATTATTAGTAATAAATCAGACATATAGTGCTGAATGATACAGTGATAATGGTTTGTGCTGATCCTCAGATGTGTCAAATATATCGATCCACTGCTGGAAATGTGTACATCTTTGACTCATCTCGACCTGAACTGCTGCAGAACAAAGTTTGACAATGAAACACTGATGGACTTGCCTTGGTACAGAGTATTTGACAATGAGGAAGTAATGAAGTTAAGTGTACTGGCACGGTTGGTGAATCTTCGTTCACTGGTTTTAAGAGAATGTTCAAGTGAAATAGTTGAACCTGTTATAAGGTAATAATTTTGTGAAATAGAGAAAAACTTCCTTTAATAAATACTTCAGAAATGAAGTTATGTCACCGTTAATCTGTTTCTCTTTTGTTTGTATTTTCATGTTTTTTGTGTTTCTGCACTATCCTGTCATTATGAGGCACTACCCAAAAGTAACTGGAACTTTGTTTTTACAGATTGTTTATTCTGTTTGTAAAAACATTCTTAAATTCCCTAAAAAGTTCTCTCCATTAGAGTTAATACACTTATCCAGTTTTTTTTCCATATTTTCAAAACATTTCTTCTTTAAATCAACTGTTGTGATGCTGGATAGTATCTCCATAGTGTTTTTTTCCACTTCATCCACATTAGAAAAATGCTTTTCTTGTTAAAAAATTGGCGCACTGTATGATCTATGCAGGAAGGAGTGTTGTGATTTTTTTTTTTTTTTTGAAAAAAGTCTCCTGTCTCCCACAAATCTGTCCCCCCCCCCCCTTCCTTGTCAAACACTGTTGTGTGACCTCACCACCTCTAAGGGACCATGCACAAACTACGTGGCTCGGTCCAGGGGGGGGGAGGGTTGGCTGGAAGGCTACGCTGGGCTACGTGGGGGGAGGGGGGGTTCCGAGCCAGGCCACGTAGCTTTCCTTTCATAACATTTTTCACAGTTAAAATGAGGAACAGAACTCACAATAGCAGGTAAATATTTATTTTCCTCAGTTAATTATCTCCATATGAAATTTACAATGGTCTGACAAGAGAAAACAGTACAAAATGTCTTCTGGAATCAAAAGGGAAAAAAAAAGCTACGTGCTACGTGGGGGGGGGGGAGGGGGGGTGAGAGGAAAAAGCCACGTAGAGCTATGTGGGGGGAGGAGGAATTCACAGGAGGCCAAAATGGAGCTACGTGGTTTATGCACGCTCCCTAAGTAGAAAGGGTAGTTAACAATCTTATCTTGAGGAGCTAATTCCTTATGCACCAACTCTGTCACATTGTGGGGGTGGGGAAGGTGACACGGAAGTTGAAGGATGTCTAGACCGTTTGTGGTCATCCTTTTTTTTTTTTTTAATGGAAAAAGCAACTGTACAATTGAGTTTTAGCTATAGCAACATCCCTGTAAACTGTTTATAACATCTCCGAAATTTATGTTGCTTTTTCCCCAAGCATGAAGCAATACTCGCTATTGATATAAGGCTGCCATGACAAAAAATGAGGAATAGGTGAAAGAGCCTCCACAAATAAACCTTCCCAACAAGATTTCTTTGCACACTGCCTCAGGAAGCATGGCATTCTGCTCTACTAGTGGAAGAACCATATACTACTGATGCTCTGTTGATCCCAAGCCAGTTCCAGTTACTTTTCAGTATCTACACTCCTATGTCAAGTAATGGTGGCTTTCTCTGTTATTATTAATGTAATGTAATTAGACTTTCTTATCATTTGTTGAAGTGTAAAATTGATCTTGTATGTTCTGTTGTGGTCCTATTCCTCTTAGGAATGTAAGATGCCACATCTACCGCAGAAACTTAGAATGTCCTAGCTCAGCCTTTGAGGGGTTTGGGTCCTGCAGATTAGTACGATAGTTTAGGGAGCAGCAAGGGTAGACTAATATAATCAATCTGTAGCTACAAGCAGTTTATTGGCAGCCTTCCTCCAGAAAGGTATTCAGCCATAACAGTGCATAGCATGAAATAAGCTTCTATGTACACAATAGAGCTGTGATCACAGTGCAGAAAGAGGGAAGTGCAAGTAGCTGGTCGGATGCTACTGTGGGTGTCCTCCAGTAATCTCCATAGTGCTTGATTGAGCTGCCCTGTATACTGGTGGGGAAACAACCTTGGTGGTGAGGTTTGCCTACAAAAGGCCTCGCAGACTTGGTGATTACTGAGTAAGGTTACCAGCAGCATCAGCTTGTCAAACAAGGTGCGGGGGCCAGCGGTGATCGAAGCTTCACAGGGCTACTTTTTTTAGATAAAGCACCCTGGGTATGACCTCTAAGGGATAATGATTTAGATCCTCCGTCTAGTGTGGCACTAGACAGCTGTGAATTTATCTTTTTTCTGAATGTATGATTGCTTTTTACCCTGTTTTCTGTCTTCTAGGTCTGGTGCCCTTTCACGCTTGGAGACACTGGAGATGAATGAATGTGAACTGTTGGATAATGTAGTGGTGACCATTTGTATGTGCTGCCCTGAATTGAAAGAGTTGTGTCTGGATAGATGTTTGGAAATTACCGATGATGCTCTTAGGGAAATACATCGCCTCAGAAAGCTTCATACGTACGTGACTGGTTGCTGAATCACATTTTTGTGGAAAATGTCATATTATCCATAGAAAATTGTTATTTTTTGTGTATTACTTTTTTTTATTAAATGACTAGCTTTTGCCAGCATGCGTTGCAATGCCTATTTTTATTTCTTAAGTGGGTACACATATAGAAAACAGACACATTAATATGTACAAAATAACTGAAAAACAGTTATTTTTATCCACCAAATTAAAATTGAAAAAGTTTATTCTGGTGCTTTGGATTATTTTGTTATTTTCGGTCTTCAGAAAAAGTAGTGTGCCCAGCGTTGCTCGGCAGGTGGATTTGAAAGTTCAAAATCGGATAGAAACTGTAGCTTTGTGTAAAGGACATTGACAAAAATTAATGGGGTGGAAAGGGTGAGAGGGGTTGGGTTTCTGAAAATCAAATTTAGACAATATTTTTCTATTGGTTTTAAAGTACACATATGCAAAGTTCTGTCAATAGTGGATAAAAACTGTGAGTATGTGTAAAGAACATTGACAAAAATTAAGGAGAAGAGATGTTGGGTTTTCGCAAATCAAATGTATACAGCACCTAACTGTTTGTTTTAAAGTATACATGTGAAAAGTTCTGTCAATATCAGATAAAAATTGTGAGTGTGTATAAAAAACATTGGCAAAAATCATGTAGGCAGGAAGGGGGAGAGGGGTTGGGTTTCTGAAAATCTAATGTTTGACAGTATTTTACTGTTTATTTTAAGGTATATGTATGCAACGTTCCATTGAAATTGGATTAAAAAAATGTGGGTTTGTATAAAATTAAGAGTTGTAAAAGGGGATAGGGCATGTTTTTTTTTTTGTTAGAAACCTTCGAATTTGTGCGCGCAATAACTCACCAAAGTTTCACCGTAATTGGATGAATGGTATAGCAATGCACAGAACACGAAAATATAAACAAACGTTCATTTTTATATAGAAGATGTTAGTTGTTAGGGAGAAAAGTGTTGCCAGCTGTGCAAAAAACAATGCATCCTTAATTAATGCATATCTTCATGATCATTGAGATAAACTCTTCTGACATTGTAACACATTAATTTGATATTGCTAAAACAATATTAGTTCACATCTCCTTCTACAGGTTTCTTTCTCTGCTTTTGTTTATTTTTACCAAATTGTCTGTTTTATCCGGGACCCTCTTATTACGGACAAAGGCGACCATTGTTCTTAGCGAATTAAAAATGGGTGCCGTCGTCATGTTAGGGGCAAGTGATCGCGGGAAATTTGAAATCCTCATATATTCATGTAACAAACCACTGCAGAATGGAAAATTTTATACTGTTACGGGTCTTCACTTGCACAAAGAAGATCGAATGACATTAGCCACAAGCTAATTACAGAATTTTCACTGACTATATTAACTTTCGGACTTGTTTTCTTTACTCTGAGCCATGTTAAGATTTTTCTCCCTCTTCATGCAGGCTAATGCAACTGATTCGGAAAGAAATTAATGTTTCAGTAATAGAAATCCATTTATAAATATAAAGGAGGAAAACTGACGAAATACAAGTACACACATTTAATAGGTCTGAGCCCAAACAAAGTTTTCTTCTGAAGTTGAGCAATCATCTTCTGTTCAATTCAAAGACAAAATCTGACATTCATCACATTGAAATTAAGAATGTGAGCGAGCAGTTTTTTCAGTATGAAGACAATCGAAGAAGGAAAGGTTTGGTTATTCTATTGTGAATATTTTTATTGTTTTTTGTTCAATGGTATACTAAAATCATTCCTTTCTAAAGACTTAACAACTCAGCATATGGCTCTACGAAATCTAAGCATGATACTCCTTGTTAATCAACTTTTACCAAGGCCATCAAAATATATTAAAATACTTTACCAGTTTATCCCTTGCCTGGTATTGCTAAACCATATTCTTCGTTTGGGCTATGACTTTCTTAGATCCTTTCCTTAAATGTGCCACATTCTTCCTACTAAGCTTCCCACCACAATCCGAGTCACCTTCAGCTGACTGCCTAATCTAATTCTAATCTGGTGTATGGCTTCTAGACTTCGAAGCCGCACACGGGGGCAGTCGAACAGGCTTAAAGGCCAAGACGCTGAACTTGTTCGTCTATCCAACCGGTTTGATGTATTGTCAGAGGCTGACTCAGTCCCACAATTGTCATCCTGTGAGTTGACGGCCCCCAGCCCGCCAGGTCTGAGCAAACGCAGAAGGGCATTCTGGTAGTTGGGAGCTCTAATGTTAGGCAGTTATTAGAGCCCCTTAGGGAAATGGCAGATTCCTCGGGGAAGAAATCCAACGTCCATTCAGTGTGTATTCCGGGTGGCCTGATCCGAGATGTGGAACAGGCCATCCCGGATGCCATAGAAGGGACGGGGTGTAGCCAACTACAGATTGTGGCTCATGTCGGCACCAATAATGCTTGTCGCCTTGGGTCGGAGGGTATCCTCTCTTCCTTCCGGGGGCTGGCTGTAGGGGGGAACTCTGTGATCAGTGACCGCAAGATATTGGCAGAGCTAACCATCTGTAGCATCGTAGACAGAGTTGATTGTGGACCTCTGGTTCAGAGCCGTATTGAGGGGCTGAACCAGAGACTACGACGTTTCTGTGATGACATTGGCTGCAGATTTCTCGATCTTCGCCATAGGGTCGAGTCTTGTAGGGTTTTCCTTAATAGGTCAGGTGTACACTACACACGTGAATCAGCTACACGGTTGGCAGGGGCCGTGTGGAATGCACTGGGTGGTTTTTTAGGCTGAGGGAGGAAGACCCGAAACACGAAATTCAGTTACGGGCAACCCAATCAGATGCAACACCGGAATGTAGGAGCAACGTAAAACAATCTCGACAGTTAAAAGTTCTCATAATTAACTGTAGAAGTGTTTGTAACAAACAACCGGAACTTGAAAGCCTTATTTGTAGTACAGAAGCGGATATCGTTATCGGTACAGAAAGTTGGTTGAAACCGGAAATAAGTTCCGCCGAAACTTTTAAAGATAGGATGAACTTTTTTCGTAAAGACAGATTACATTCTCATGGAGGTGGGGTATTTATAGCTGTGAGTAAATTTCTCCCATTTAATGAAATAGACGTCGATACGATCTGTGAAATCATATGGATTAAACTCAACCTTGCTGGGTCAAAACTCATTATAGGCGCCTTCTACCGTCCACCCGATTCCGACATAGCTATCGTCGAGGAGTTAAGAAATAATGTAAATAGTATAGCTAGCCATTTTAAGGATCATGCTATGATTCTAGGAGACGACTTCAATCCGCCTTATATTGACTGGCGTAATTACGTTCACATCGCAGGTAGCAGGGATTAGGCAGCTTCTGAAGTAATTCTCGAGTTGTTGTCAGATAATCATCTCGAGCAGCTAGTTAATGAACCTATGTGGTGTCATAACGGTAGCGAAAACATTTTAGACTTACTGGTTACCAACAGGCCAGAATTATTCACCGACATTTCAATGACCACAGGAATAAGCGATCAAAAAGCGGTAATTGCGACTATCAAATTAATGACCAAGCGAAAAAGGAAAAAAGGGCGGATTGTATACAGATTCAGTAAGGCCTCAAAGGAGTATTTTAGAACCTACCTGAGGAATAATTACCATAACTTTAAGTCAACAAAGGACACCGCTGAGGAGATGTGGCATTGTTTTATACATATAGTCAGGGAAGGCATGGAAATACATATACCAAAGCACACAATAAAGGGGGAGAATGATCCACCTTGGTACACATGCAAAGTCAAAAGATTACTCAAAAAACAAAGGAAAATACACACACGCTCAGGAAGGAAGTGGTGTTGCAGCGATTTTGAAACCTTAGCTGATTTAAGAGGACGTATTAAGAATGTAATGCGCGAGGCCTTTAACGATTTTCACTCCAACTCCCTCTCTAAGAGTCTCACAGTAAACCCAAAGAAATTTTGGTCGTATGTACAAAAAGTTAATTGTACCAACAGCAATATTCCAGCACTAATTTGTGAAGGTTCCGAGGTTAATGAAAGTCACGATAAAGCTAACGTACTAAATACTGTATTCAAAAATTCATTTACAAATGAACATAAGGATAGTATTCCCGTTTTCCCACGCCATGGCGAGTCGGTGATGGAATCATTATGAATAGATACTGCAGATATCATAAAGCAATTAGAGCTCCTGAAGTGGGGGAAAGCACCGGGCCCGGGTGGATTTCCAGTAAGAGTATTTTCAGAGTATGCGGCGGAAGTCGGACCATTACTGTCTGATATATTCAGAAATCATTAGAAGAGCGAAAAGTACCTTCAGACTGGAAAATTGCGCAAGTAACTCCAATTTTCAAAAAAGGTGATCGAAGTGATCCTGGAAACTATCGTCCCATATCTATAACATCTGTTTGTAGTAGAGTTATGGAGCATATTATATGCTTGAACATTATGAATTTTCTAGATGATAATAATTTGCTTACAACAAATCAATGAGGATTCGGAAGAAAAGATCATGTGAAACACAGCTGGCCCTATTTACACACGACGTAATGAAAGTAATTGATGCGGGTTAACAATTAGATGCAATTTTTTTTTAGATTTTGAGAAAGCCTTTTGATTCTGTTCCACATACCATCTTTTTAACGAAGATTCGAGCGTACGGTATATCGGATCAGCTTTGTGAATGGATAAAGGATTTTCTAACTGGTTGGTCGCAGTATGTCGTTGTTGAAGGAGAAAGTTCTTCTAATCTAGATTTTACATCGGGTGCACCTCAAGGAAGTGTAATAGGACCACTTCTTTTCTTAATTTTTTAAACGATCTCGTAGACAAAGTGAAAAGCATTTTTAGATAGTTTGCTGATGATGCGGTTATTTATAGGGAAGTAAGGAATTTGGTCGATTGCTTAGAAATTCAGCATGGTCTGGATGTTATTTTGGCTTGGTGCGCTGAGTGGCAACTTACTCTAAATTGTAAAAAGTGCAAGACAATGAGCATAACTAACAAAAATAATCCAATTGTTCAGAAATACAAGTTAAACAATACAGTTATTGATATGGTCGATTCTATGAAATATTTGGGAGTAACAGTACAAAGGAACATGAAATGGGACATACACATTAATTCGTTAGTAGGTAGAGCAAATTCTAGGCTGCGATTCATAGGTCGAATCTTGAAAAATTGTAATGAACAAACAAAGGAGATAGCATACAGATCTCTTGTGCATCCACATTTGGATTATTCTTGTGACATCTGGGACCCGTTTCGTAAGGGGTTGATCGAAAGTATAGAGAAAGTACAGAGAAGAACCGCTCGATTCGTGACCGCTTGCTACAGTCCTTATGAAAGCGTCACAGAACTGATTAACAGACTAGGTTGGGAATCTCTGATAGATAGACGACACATGTTTCGTTTAAACTTATTGGTAAACATGCGTACTTTCACTTTTGAGTGTAGTGAAATACTTCTTCCACCAACCTATTTGAGTTGGAAGGACAGGAAAGATAAAATTAGAGAAATAAGGTGCCGTACTGATTCTTATATGAATTCTTTTTTCCCTCGTACCATTAGGGATTGGAATGCATAGCAAAGAGATTAGCTTTGGTGCTGAGCACCCTCTGCCACCCACAATTTTGTGAAATGCAGAGTATATATGCAGATATAGAAAAAAACTTCCTTATACATAAATATCTATCCCCTGATGCTCCTAAACCACTGTTTGGGTCCTTCGTTTGTAAGAAACTCGATTGCAAACCTTGCGGTATGCATCCACCTACCACTACATGTAGCAACCCTACTACTGGTGAGACCTATGCCATAATAGGTCATGCCACTTGTACAACCATCCATCTCATATACCAGCTCACCTGCCTCCACTGTCCAAGTTTCTACATTGGTCTGACATCAAACTCATTATCTGTCAGAATGAATGGTCACAGACAAACAGTTAACTTCCAAAACCTGGACTTCCACCTCGATATCAACAGATCCTGCAGACTAGACATCCCCCAGGTCTTAATTTCCATTAACATCTTCCATCCTCACCCTATGCACCCACCACTGGCCAGTACAATAGTTTCGTATATTTTTCAAAAATTTTCAATTATATTTTTATTTATTTATTTATATTTTTTATAACTACTATTTTTTCAACCATTTTAATCTTTCTTATACTCGCCATTATATTATCGTTGCTCCCCGCACCACCTCCGATGGTCTATTGCGTTCTGTAAGTGGCTGCATCCCACGCAAGTCTTGCGCAGACCAGCCACCTCTATGTTAACTTGAAAAAGGCATTTTCACCCGAAATATTGTTTTTTCTTTGTTTGTGTGTTGTTTTGTGTTGCTGCTGCTCTTCTCCCTTCAACTTTGGTGAGTGTTTAGTGTATTTTCCCTTTCTTTTCCATGTAAATATTTCCTTGCGGCAATATTGTTATTTTATATATATATCAAATTCATCATTTAACAAATGCTGCATCCATTTTGCACAAAACTTTCTTGTATTTAATTCTTGGTATAAAATGTATCAAGCCCTTTCTTCTGATATGACTATTTCCTTAGTTTTAGTTTAGTAGGTTATTGGAGACACATGAACCACAGATGGTTATGGTAGTCGAACCTTGTTTAAAGGAAGGACTTCTTGGTGATTAGGTTTATACCTTAGAGCTACAGTGTATACCTTACAGTTAGAGAAGAAACTGGTGGAGGAGTATTTATGCTAGTTAGTGATGAGTATTGCAGTTTATGTGTATTCACAGATGATGAAGATGAATTGGGGGCTACTGTTTTAGGGGTATCCAAAGGGAAAGATACGTCATAGCTGTTTACAAAAGGGAAGATGAATGAACAAAATAAGACTATGGTGGAGGAGATGATTCCATATAAGTTCAGAGGTGGAAATAAAGTCGTCATATTAGGTGTGGATCTAAATATACCAGGTGATGACTGGAAGGGGAATGGAGATAGCAACACAAGGGAGCAGAGACATGGGAACACCTTATTATGGAAGGGAGTTGTTATACAAGTGATGGAACAAAATATAAGGGGTGATTTTGGTGGGGGGGGATAAGTGATCACGAGGCTGTTGCTAGGGATAGAAAGGGGTTCAGGAAATTAGTAATCAAGGAAGATGGAGATTATATAATAATTACAACAAGGCAAGGGTTTCAGAACTGAGGATGTATTTTTGGAAGAGCTTCAATGTGTGGAAAGAAGGCACTAGTATGGTAGAAAGAAATTGGCAACAATTCAAGGAATTAGTAAGATCAGGGGAATAAATGTTTGCTCCAAAACAAAAACTAATTGGGTGATGGTGACAATGAATCTGCAATTAAAAATGAGGATGAGCACACAACCTGCATACTACAACAGGGATGTGAGGAGGCTGAAGTGATTGATGAGAAGGGAATGTAATAGAGTAAAGAAGCAGCAGGACAATAGAGAATGTAAAAAACTTAACTTAGTCCACAACCCGAAGGTTGGTTGGATCCTCCAGAAGGAGGCATACTAAGCCATTGTGTCAGAGGTAGGACGGCCAGTTCCTTTCCTCTGGGACCTACAGTTTAACGTGGAATCCGAACCATGGAGCGTCCTGGCATAGCTCATATGATTAAACACAACTCTCAAAATTCCTGCGCCTGCCAGGATTCGACCCGCGGCAGGAGCAGCGAACGTTTTGAAAGCAAGCGCTTAGGCACTGAGCCACCAGAGCGCTCATAGAGAATGTATGAAACACTTAAATTGGAATTGCAGCAAAGAGGGTAGCTAAGGATAAGTTCATGAAAAATATCATGGCTGGGCGCTGAGCTCTGAATGAGAAGAAATTTCTATAGCTATGTTAGATAAACAAGATGGAATTAAGACATTTGTATAATTATGGATAAGGATGGAGAAGAAGTAACAGAGAATTAAACACAGCTGAATAACTGGTTTGGTGGGACTATTGTAGGTTGTCACACAAGGAGAGATGGGAATTTATCCAAGAAAAATCATTCATGTCTTAGTGTGCCTACTGGGAAATTAGAAACAAAGTAACAGGGTATTATGAGAGAACTGCATGGTTTAAGGAAGCATTAAGCACCGGGTAATAGATAATATTATCATGGATGTGGCAAAGATCTGCTGTATTACAGAAGACTAGAAATAGTCATAGCAATTTAATTGTGATGGAGCACCACGCTCTGGTGGCAGTTTCCCTTCTCACCCATTTTTTTACCCTTTCCTGTGCCCACCAACTATTACCCTCAACAAATTTCAACTTTAAATTGTTTCACCATTTTTAGTAATTCACAAAGGTGGGGGAGACAAATAGGCTTGAGAACTATAGACCCATTAGTTTAGGCAAGTTAATGGAGACTTGTACAGCCATACTTTATGGAAAACAGTGAGGAAAAGAAGTGCTTTGTAAGTCAGTAGCATGGATTTAGAAGAGATTATTCATGTGAATCTCAGTAGATTATGGTAATGCAATAATAATGGAGATATCATTGAGATGTCACAGGATAGTGTATTGAGACCATTATTCTTTTTTATTCTAATGAATGATTCCAATTGTTGAACCACAACAAAATGCTGTATAATAGGATTACACTGAGACGATTGTGAGCAAATGCAATGGAATCTAGACAGGATATCTAGTTGTGTGAATAGGCATGGAATGACAATAGCAGAATAAAATTTTTGTACAATTATTCAGTGAACAGAGAATTGCTTGTTGAAGGAATAAAATGTAAATAAATACCTGCAAATATCAGTTGACACTGAGCTAAACTGGGTAGGGCACATTCAGTAAAGGGTTCATAGTATTGAATCTATTGGAGAGGAAAAAGAAATGATACACTAGGGAAGTAAGAGATATTGGATACAAAACTTTGGTCATGCCCGAGTGTTGTGGGATGATATGAGACACGATTATGAGTATCAAATGCTGGAGTTGGAGGGTGAGCTGATGAGAGTAGCTGGATTTGTTTTTGGAAATTACTAAACTGAACATTAACTGAAATGACAAAAGATTCTGTGGTTAATTAGGGAAATTCTTGTATGGCGCTTAATTTTTACCGAAGAAGTTGTGTCTTATAAAAATATATTTAAACCAATCGCAGTACAATTATTCTTGCACAGCTCACTAACATTCTACGAGGGCGATCCTACAAAAGAAAATTTTGAAAAAGTGGTGATTTATTCTCAACATAGTCCCCTTTTAGCTCAATACAATTGACCCAGTGATGCTCCTACTTCTTTAACCCATCTGAAAAATACGTTTTCTGCAGATCTGCAAAGGAGGCCTCCGTGGTGGCAATAACCTCCTCATTTGACTCAAATTTCTGCCCAGCGAGTGTCTTCTTCAAGTTTGGAAACAAAAAGAAGTCGCACGGGGCCAAATCTGGAGAATATGGTGGATGGGGCAGCAGTTCGTAGCCCAATTTGGCCGTGGCGATGGCGGAGGTGTGAGCCGGTGCATTGTAATGGTGGAAGAGCACTTTTTTCTTCTCCAAATGGAGCTGCTTTTTCTGCAATTCAGCATCGAATCGGCCCAATAATTCGGCATAGTAAAGCCCTGTGATTGTTTTGCCATTCTTCAGGTAGTCTGTGTAGATCACACCTTGTGAATCCCAGAAAATGGTGGCCATTTCCGGCCGATGGGGCAGTCTTCGCCTTTTCGGAGCACGTTTGTCGGGTAAAGTCCACTGTTTTGACTGTTCCTTGGTCTCTGGTGTGTACCAGTGGATCCAAGTTTCGTCGACGGTCATGTAACGACGCAGAAACTCCTTCGGATTGCACTTAAACAGTGTTAAACACTGCTGTGAAGTGGTCTCATGGTTGCGCTTGTCCGGAGTGAGCAAACGCGGCACCCATCGTGCCCAAAATTTCATGCAAGATATGACCCACGCAGTCTTTTGAGATCGTTGATTTTTGTCACGTTATCCTCCATGGTAACCATTTTCGGGGTACCTGGGTGTGGCTCATCAAAAATCGACCTGCGACCATGCTGAAACTCGTTAAACCAATTTTTGACAATCGCCATCAAAGGAGAAGAATCACCGTACACAGCATCCAAGCGCTCTTTGATTTCACTTCGCGATTTTCCTTCCAAAAAAAAGAATGGAATCACCAACCGATATTGCTCTTTTTCAATTTTCTAAAAACCGTGGACACACCCACTTTAACACGCAATCAAAATATGAGTCCAATTTGGCTGAAATTTTATCAATAGCCTTCTAAGGTAATGTACTAGATGATAATAAATTTCTCTGGCAACTGTGGTACCATCGGGAAGAGAGGCTAAGTACTTATCGGACCTTCCTCGTATATGCTTCCTTTTGTTTGATCAAGTCTGATATTTGCTGGACAGGGATCTTACTGCAGTTCTGACTATCTATTTACATTTTAGTTTTCCAGCAGATTCTAGCCATCAATTTTATATTTACATGCTGTTCCAGCTTACACATGCAGCATACTGTACTCAAACATAACATAAACAATACCACATAGTGATGGCAAACAGGTAGAATTACGTCAATCTTCCTACAACAATAGGTTCTTTATGATTATATGTCTGAATGTAAATTTATTTACTTTGTGTCTTTTACTTGTTGATGTGAAAATCTATTGACAAGCCTTGGGAGTGAGACCGACTCATTTACTGTGATGGCAAATGGCATCATGCTCTCTTATGCTTTTATGCCTCGTCTCCACTACCACTCTCTACTCTCTTTTGTTTTCAAAGGAACATTGTCTGAAGTGATTAATATACTATTATAATTCTATTTTATTCGTTCATTTGAGGTTTTAAATGTGTATACTGATGCAAACAAACGGTTTATTTTCTGTGCTTGTGTACTTGTCATGATGGCAAATGGTATGACACTCTCTTCTGCTATCATCCCCCCTCTCCACCACTGACAATTTAGACGAACTTCCAATTATTATGACAAAAGATTTTATTGTTAATTTTGCAACAAACAATTCAATTCCTTTGACAACATTCCTTGAAAAAAATTTGTATTTGAAAATCAATAATAAGCCAAGTGAACCTACAAGTAGATATAGAACAATGATCAATGCCGTATTTTCAAGTCATCTCTATAACATCACATCTGATACTTTTGTTACATACTGTTACCATCGGCCAATGATTGCTTTACTACTGTCTGTTACACCTTCAACAACTGGTATTAGAGAAATCACAGAAGGTACATCAGATAATATTCTGTAATTGCATTGTAAAATAAACTATATTAAAAATATTTATTTGTCTTATATTTATATTCTGAATATATTATCTTAATAATAATAAGAAAAATGTATTTAGTGTATTAATGAAACACTTTGTTTTATTTATTCCACTCCATATTTATTTATTTGTTTTCTTTAATTATAAATTCTTTCAATAATCATCAGTTTTGATGTTTCAATTCTGCCAGAAGTCCCATGATGGCCACCGTTTTTTATTTGAGACTATAACATTGGGTTAATGAGGCTACTTGTATTAATATTTAACTAGTTTACTGTTTATTTGATTCCTTTCCCACATCTTTCATTGTTACCTGTTTATGTTTGTCATTTGCACACAGGTTAAATTTGAGTGAATGTGATAGACTATATGGAGAAGGATTAAAATGGGTGGCCCAGGTATCAACGCTCCGAAAATTATATCTGGAAAATATGAAGTTAAGAAGATGGTCACCTGACCTGGAGGAAAACATAGCGGATATGACTTCTTTGGAGTTCCTCAGCCTTCATTATTTAGATAATCCTTTTCCTTTCGACATATTCCCTGGAAGGTTTGTCAATCTCAGGTGTGTAACATGTTATACTGTCCTGCTTTTTATTTGGTGCCAAAAGTTGCATGAATATAAATCTTTATAAATGGAAGTTCTGAGATAATTCATTTGATATCCTATCTCTGAATGTTCAAACACACTTTGCAGATAACATAGGTATATGAGTGTAACTATTTTTTCATAATTAGATTATTACGATTTGTGCGGTGATTTAAAATTTGCTTACAACAAAGCATAATATATTTGGAAGGTAGGGGAGGGGGTAGACAGTCTCTCGGTCATTATCTGTGAAGATTTTGTATTCCACTCTAATAGGTGTTAGAACAAATGAGAACATGTATTATGATAGTGATCATTATCTCATTAGAGTTTGTTGTTGTTGGGGTTTGTGAGTGTGTGTGTGTTTTTTAAAACAGATTTGGCTCTTCTTTTATTTAAGTTATTGACATTTTTAGAACTAGTGTAAGCAGTGGCTTAGTGATTGTTGTAATAAAACTGGGAAGCATGGTGACAGTAGTTGAAATGCAGTTGGCGGATACTTTGTGACGTATCCAAAGAAAGAGAGAGATCCTGCAGTAGAAGGCTTGAATGGTAAGTGCTATTGGGAAGGTGGTTTCAGAAAGCTCATGTGCTGATCTTCGCAGTAACTGGCTTGTGAAGTAAAAGCAACTCAGGAAAATTGTTCCAATATATAAAGACTTGAAATATGTTAGTTATAAAGATTGGAAGAAAGCTTGTTCTGATGTGGAACCTAGACTGTAGATAAGAGAATTTCTGTTGGAAAATTTAGCAGCTTCTAGTGGCAATGGTCACAGACAAATTATGTTCTCCATATATCTGACTATCCAGTTATTTGATATGTCACCCAAAAAACTGAGATAACTTCATTTGTCCATGTCTGTTTCCTCCCCCCCCCTTTTTTTCTGCTCCAAATAACTCCTTCTTCCACTGTTATGGATCCCTTCTGCAACATTAGTAGCTGCTACTTACTGTATTTGTTTTGATATATGTCTTTATATTATTGATTTAGGTCTACTGTCTTCTGTATTTAACTTCTTCTCTTTTCATTTCCCACTCCCTGTTGTTGCTCTTCTATCCATATCTGCGAATTCCAACATTGTTCCATATCCATGAATTTTTGTTTGTTTATTTTATTTTCTGTAATTGCAGCTATCATCGGTGATAACTGATTACTGCTTTTTGTTTTAACATTTATGTATGATTTCAGTATGTAAAATAAGTCATTACATACCTTCAGAATCATCCTTTCAGTACTTGCAATTAACTTTTGAAAGTTTTTCCAAGGGAGTATTGAATAATCAAAACTACAGGGCATTATTTTAATAAATAATATGCTTTCTTGTGTTTGCTGGCAGGGTCCTGAAAGTGGCTGGATTTGTTCATGATGAAATGATAGAAAGCGATCTGCAGAAGCTAAAAGAGCAGATGCCAGACCTGAAGGTGGAGTGGCATAAATGTTAACTATAACTATGAATAGATTGTTCTCTGTTTGTGATTTTTTGAATTATTATTTTGTGTTTGATTGCACTTTGTGAATAAAACAAGATTTGAGCAACAGTAATCTGCTTATAATTTCCTTTTCTTCTCATTTCTGCGTGTTCTGCTGTTCCTTTAATTTTTCTAAATGTTTTGTTGTAATTGTGAGGAGGTAATATTTAAAACCTCTCACAAATGTTGTTGCAAGATAAGAAGTCTATGAAAAAATAGAAATAGGCTCTAAGCAGGCTGCATAGTTACTACATTGTACATGTTCAGGGCACACAGGGGCGTAGCTACTATGGGGCTAGGCGGTGCAGTGCACCGGGGCCCTCACGCTCATGGGGCCCCTAAGCGCACCTCAAGCACAGTTTAGAGGGCCCATGAGCCTTCACGGCAAACTGGCGACTTTTTCTTTAGCTCTACCGTTGTCTAAGGGGCCCCTGAGAACACAGTAGCCTCGCTGCTCAAGGGGGCCCCAACCACTGCTCAGGGGCCCCTAAAGAACAATTCAAGGGCCCCCATCCTCAGATCAGGGGGCCCCTACCAGCACACAAAGCAAAATAAAGGTCACCTGAGGGCCCAAAATAAATTTTTTGCACCGGGGCCCTTGTTGACCTAGCTACGCCACTGGGCACACATGCTGATTTCAGTTGTTTACTACACTCAAAATATTTCTAACATAATTTTAATAATTTTCTTATTGTTATTTTAATATTGCTTCACTTAATATATGTAATTGTTATTATTTAAATTAACAATGTTGTTTTATGTAGTTTCTTGTTTTATCCATTGTCAATGTTCTCAAACATGTTTCTGGATTGTTCTAGTTGCTATAACAATTTTTTAAATTAAATCTTTATTATAAAACGAAAAATCATTATATACAAAACTCATACAAAATGTAGAACCAGTAAATAATCATTCTGCAAAATGATAGATAGAATAATAAGTTTTAGACAAGAGTATAACTAAACTGTGCATCTCTTCAGTTATTTGTATTGGATCATCAAAGTAGTACAGAGGACCCATTAAATATTGCTGCACAGATTTACTTCTTATATTAGTTAAAATATAATTAATTATCACATTCCAATGTGGTACACAAAAATTGGATAGTTGCAGACATTTGAAAAAAAATTGCTATAACCATTGATATAAAAACAAAGTAAGGCAGAATATGCACACAAACATATTTTTATCTTTTCATTTTTTTTCCTTTGAAAAAAAAAAAAAAAAGACAATTATGCAAGAGTAAATTTTCAGTTGCTTTTCAAACCACTGAACATTTTATTTTTAAAAGTAAACATTTATTAACTGAAGTAAATTCTTTAATACCCTTTTAATATTCAATACAATTCAAATATTTTGCACAAACCTTGCAATAAAACAGGTGTCTCATTATATAAATTCAAAGACTTAAGCTTCACAATGAACAAGCATTTATACTATCAGGGTTCTCCCGGTGGCACTGCGTCGATTTTTTAAAACCTAACATTTCAGCCATCGTGCTGTGACAGTCCTCTGATGAAGCCACAGTTTCACCCGGAGAACCAAGATAATATGTAAAACTGTGGAAGCCTACGCAATTAACAAGCAGTTAACCTACATGAAATGACAGATTCAGTTTTAAATTGACAAACTAGGTAAATACAAATATACAGCCATTCACTTGAATTAACTGTCTAATTACTTTAAGAATACAAGATCTATAACAGAAATTTCTGCAGAATTTGCAGGAATCATAAATTCATCTGAATATATTCTCTGATGCGTTTCAAGGTTATCCGAGTACACAAAAGACTCTATACACAGTTCAAAAGAAAATGACTGTCAATTTCAATATACAGTATTACTCAATGCTTCTTGAGACAATAAGAATTTTAAAAAAATAGATTTTTAAGCTTATCAGACCACGTGTAACGCTTTCCATAGATTTAACAAGGAAAGTGCTGGTAAAATGAATAATTTTTTCTACGATTTTTTAAGTTATTTGCATAAAACGATTACACAGGCTTCTTGAGAGAATGGACAAACACATATAAAAATTCTTTGATAATTTTTTATGATCTTTAGAATTAATTGGAAGTAGTCTGGTAGCACAGTAGTTAAGGAGCTTGCTTTCAAAAGTTTGTGGTCTGGTACTGGGTTCGAATCCTAGTGGAACCAGAAATTTTTGAGACTTGTGTTTGATCATATGAGCTATACCAGGATGTTACATGGTTCAGATTTCACATTAAACTGTATGTTCCAGAAGGAAGGAGCTGGCTATACTATCTTTGACACAATAGCTTGGAACACCTTCTTCAGGAGGATCCAACCAACCTTTGGAATGTAGACTAAGTTAACTTTACATCTAATTAAAGACTTAAGACAATTTTTTTTCAGTGAAATAGTCATTCACCAGAAGGCATTCTTAGATGTTTTTAATGGCTTAAAGACACCATTAAACATTTTCTGAAGATTTATTTATTCGAAGTATTTGATGGCTCCTAAGGACATATTTCATAATACAGATTGCATAAGTTAATGGTGCTACATGTAAATGAACTCTGATACATATGTAAACTTTTGGAATGTGTAAACAATTTTACATGTATTTTGCAAACAACTGTACTTTTGTCTAATTGTTTTATCTCATATCTTTTTTTTTCTTTTTTTTCTAACCTTTTGCTGACACTGTAACTTGTGACTGGGTCCTCCTTCATGTTGTTTCTCTGAGGTTTAAATGAGCTATAATGCAGTTCATATGTGTAATAATTACTCCAACAATCATGAACATCCCTAAAATTGAAAAAAGATAGATGTCAATAATCGGTATCACAATTATAAAACTGTAACAGAGAAAAAGTCTGTACATTTCAGATACTTTTGGAAAAAATGAGTTTGGGAAACTGTTAATAATGTAAAGAGTAGGATTCAACTGGATTTTTTTACATTGTGTTTGTCTGTGTTTTTCGGCGGTCATAGCTTTGCTACCATTGTTAAGTGACTCACTTGACTGTAGCAGCAGAGACTATGACGCCAAAGTGTCGTGTTTTATCAGTGAACTCACTCCGCTAGTTACTCGAGAGGATTTTATTCATATTCAATACCGAGAAAACCTCTTGTCTTACATAACACTGATTTCTAGTTTGTATGACTCAACTGTAGCAGTGGCCATAATTATTAACTAAAAACACTTGACTACTGATAGTCTCCTCTGTTTTTGATAGCTGGTGATTCTAAAAACGTAAATATGAATGATCTTGTAGCGAGAATTTCATTTTTCAACAAAATGCCACAAGCCATGATTAACAACTCTGTGGTTTAAGGATGAAGTTCTCCTCTAACCCATTCAGAGCTTGGATCTAAACCTTATTAAGAAAAGGGGCATCGAAAACTGAAAGGCACAAATAAAAATCCAAAGCATACCAGAATATTCTACCAGCACGACTTGGCAGAATGTAAACAAGGACAATTTTTGCAGACTGATAGAATTTATTCCAAAGCCCCTTTGAGCACAAAAAAGATTGCTGGAAGATGAACTGACTATTAAATAACTATGACACAAGAAAAAACACATTTAAATTGTACTTTTTTAAACAGTAGTACACATTAAGAAGGAAACTTCAATATTTGTGTATATGTGTTTGATTAAGATGCCATTAAACTGTATGACAGCACTGACCAAATTATTTGCAGGAATGTAGAATAAAAACATGGAAAAGGAAATATGTTACTGGAAAAATTATCAGTGTAAAATTAAATAAGTTTTGTTTAATAGATGAGTAAGTTTGTAAAGTCTGTCCATGTTTTTTGGTTTTTTTATCTGTGATTACTGATGGGTTATTTTCCCTATTCTTCCTTTTCTGATAAAACTAGTATGACAAATCAAATAAAAATTATTAAGTAAATTAGTAAACTCTTAATTATTCCAACATAACTTGTTTACTTCATCCACACCGAGAAAATAATGTAAGAAATTTATTTACAATATTATATCAGACATTTATTGTACTAGTGTTTTATTCCTAATATTAAAGATTCATATCCATAGGTAAGCTTCATCGTATTACATTTGGAATATATTAAATTAGACTTGTCTATATTTAAGACTGATTCAGATGTTACTCAGATTTCAAAATTAGTTGTAGCTTTACATCAATTAACTAATAATGTGGTATTCCCAAATACCAGGAACAGGTACCCAAAACTGTAGGAAAGTGAAATAATATGTAAAACTGAGAAAATAAAATTACTGAAAGCAATTCAAATATTAGATATCAAATAATATTTCATTCAAATGATAAAAAGCTATTATTAGAGAAGTAAAATGGCAAATAATGTAACTCTGTGAAGAAGAGCACCACATAATTACTTGCAAAACAGGATTAATGTACAGCCAAATGATGTCATGTGACATTGTTCCTTTCATTTTGTTCATGTATCACATAAAGGTATCAAGCAAGAGGAGGGGGAGGGGGGACCAACCACATTAGAATATCTTTTGATATTACAGCTTAAGTTGTTGAAAGAATATGAACTTCAAATTCTGACCAAAGAAAAATTCCACAATTTGTTGCACGAAAACTCTTTACTGACTGCTGTTGCTAAATTAATAAAAATGCTCTGTAATGCAACTAAGGAAAAGGAAGCGGCTTCTAGGCGATATAAATAAGTAAAAGAAAGGGAAATTAACCCACCACATACCAAAGTGGACGGATGCGATGAGAGAACTAGCGTACCAGAATATCCTGGATACGAGACACCCACCTGAATATTTGTTCTCTCATCGCATCCGTCCACTTTGGTATGTGGTGGGTTAATTTCCCTTTCTTTTACTTATTTAAAAATGCTCTGTGAAATACATTGCATACAAACAAAACAGCATAAAGCACAAACAGTTAAGAAGATTAAGATTTGCCAGTTTAATTCAATCTGAAGAAGTTTTCTTATTTTTGTGTTATCCTGTCATGGTACGATGATGGTTGCTTTGTTTAATTAGTTAGCACATTGGCAGTCTTACTTCGCAGCCACCACTCACTCACACTATGATATGTTTGTAAATCAGTTTACAGAAAAATTTGAAGTATATTGAGACTTTTATTTTGGTGGCAGAAGAAATTGATGAGGGATGATTGATTGTTTAAATAAGTCTGTCATAAATGGTCAGACTGGAAAAATTGAATATCGTGCAGTAGTAAAATTCTTATTTGTGTAAGGTGTAGCACCAAAACAAATTCATGAACAATTGTTAAAAGTGTATAAGGACTTTTGACCTTCAATTATAACAGTATAAAGATGAGTTCCTGAATTTAAACATGGTCGTGCAAGTCTTGAACATGATCGACGTGAAGGATGTTCAAAAAGTGCATCAACACCAGAAATCGTAGCAAAAATACAGGACATGGTTTTAAATGATTGTCGATTAACAGAGAGCAATTTAGTAGAAGCTCTAGGCATATAATTAGGTAGTGTGCATAATATTTTGGGTTTCAGAAAGCGGGGTGCAAAATGGGTGCTGCATTCGCTAACAATGGAACACAAAACACATTCGAATGTGACTTTTTCAGCAAAATTTGGAGCATTTTAGAATGGATAAAAAGGATTTTGTGCATTATTTTGTCACCATGGATGAGACTCTGATTTACCACCATGACCCTAAATAAAAATAGTAGGTTAAGGTGTGGTGTGAACCAAGTACTTTGGCTCCAAAGCGAGTTAAGGTTCAGGAAATGACCAAGGTGTTAGCATCAGTTTTTTTGGGGTGCAAAAGGAATTTTTTTCATGGATTACCTCCAAATGGAAAAAACAATAAACTCAGATTGTTATTGTAACCTTTTGGACCAGCTGGACAAATTTTTTTTTTAGAAAAGACCTTGCTCACTGAAGAATAAAAATAATTTTTCATCAAAACAATGCACCTCCTCATACTGCTCAAAAAACCATAACAAAAATCAGTGAATTAAGGTATGAATTGTTGCCACATCCACCATATTTGCCAGATTTGGCTTCCTCTGACTTCTGGCTGTTCCCATATCTAAAAAAAAAAATCAAGTGTGGAAATGATTTTCATGAAACGAAGAGGTAATAGCAGCTGTAGAAGCCTACTTCGACAGTCTTCCGGATTCTCACTTAGAATTGGAATATAACTGGAATTAGTGTATTGAAGTTCAGGGACATTACTCTGATTAATAAAATGTATTTCAAACAATAAAATCGTGTTTTGCTTATTGAACAACAAAACTTATTGAACAATCTTGTACTCTCTAATTCCTCACTTAAATGTTTCAAATGTTCCTTGGTGCCTTGCTGTTTGCTAACACTAATGTGTTCTGTTTTTACCAAACTTTTTTCCAAACTCTTTCAGGTTCCTCTTGTTCCTATTAGTTATGCAGATTCTATACTAGTCTTTATTTTCTGTTTATTCATAAAAAATTCCCCTTCCCCCTCCCTTTCTGATTTCATTTTAAACTGTTTCTACCTGGTCTGCAATATACTAGTGCCCTCCTGCCATATACTGAAACATTTTCTGCAATATCCCTTCAATTCCAGAACATGTTATTTTTAAAAAAAATTTTACTTGTAACCATCAACAATTTTGGCCACTGCCTCACTGAATCCTCTGACACCCATCAGAACTGCTTCGTAAAACTTCCCTAAAAACTGCCTGTAATTTGCACATATCTATTAATTTACTGCATTTGATTAGTTCATTATACTCATATAGTTCATTAGTAACATTATTATTATTAATTTTAATTGCGATGGAGCTAACACACTGGTGGCAGTTCCCCATGTCATCTAATTACCCCTTTTTATACACGTATGTTTTAAATTTTCTTTTATGATTGTAATGTTAAATTCCTCCCCCATTTACTTCCTAGAACTGCTGTTGGATTATTTTTATCATTGGTATTCACCTCCTTATTTTTTTTCTTCAGCTTTAGAATTTATATGAGGGTTATTTAAATGAAAAGTAAGTAACATTTGTTTTATCTAGACATTTTTATTTAAGATAATGAAACAAAACTTATTTTAGAATATAATTGTCATCTAAGCAATTTTTTCTACATAGTTGCTACTTAGATTTAAACGTTGGTTGGTTGCAACTTTTCACCAACTGCATGCCTTCAGTGCTAAGCATTTGAACCAAACATTAACAGCCTTTTTCAGTTTGTTGTCATTTCCAGAATGCTTTCAGCCCAAAAAAAAATCGTTCAGTCTCGGGATTAGATGATAATCATAGAGGCCAAAGTCCAGTCTATAAAGTAGATATTGAAAAAACTTTCTATTTAAACTACTGAAGCAAGTTCTTTGTCAATGCAGCAGCATGTGGATGTGCATTATCTCAAAGAACAACAATCCATGCGATCTGGTATGAATGGCACACGGAGCAGCATGGTTGGAGAAGGTCTGACAGTACGCCACTGCATTTATGGTCTCCCTCAACTCGGAAAGAACTAATTTTCCATTTTTCTTTATGTGTAGTCATGCCAAGTGAAACACCACCAACCAATAATGTTCCCTTACTGTTTTAGCTAACACCTCTGAAATTACCCCCTTTAAATGCAGGCCGTGCTTAGTGAAATAGCAACAACCAGTGGTGTCTTCAGACACAACTCCCTTCACCTATCTCATGCCTTTCCTAAGGAGCACTTTTGACTATCCATTTACCACCATCATAACTGGGCTCAATTGTAGATAATCTTGGTAACATCAGTTTCACCCTGGTATACTCAACATCCTTCATCACCTTCCTCAGTTCACTCTCTATAACTTACATTTTTTTTCATCACTACTATTTTATATATCACTAACCTATCCTCCTCAGTGAAACCCATATAGATTAATTACCTGACCCAGCATTCCACTAGGTTCAAAAACACTGCTACCTTGGCCTATCTGGTCCTGCAGAAGTGGGGCAATGAGCTACTTCATAGCAGGAGATCCTTTTTTTTTATTTTTAATATTCACACCTCTGTTCCAAAAAGCCTACTGTGCCTTACCTCATCCTGTTACTACATCAGGGCTGCATTCAAGCATAGGCTACCTAGGCTGTAGCCTAGGGGCCTGCATCATAGCTGGAGGGACCCCGCCTAGGACAGCAGTAGATCACCCATTTAAAAAAAAAAAAAAATTATTATGCCACTGCTGACTGCAGGCAGGGGCCCACAAAACCTAATGTGGCCCTGATCTACATGAAGCTCTTCATTCTTCAAACAAGTGAATCCTCTTTATCCAGACAATTCCTAATAGTCTAACAATCACTCATCTCATCATATACCAGCTATCTTGCCGCCATTGCACTAGTTCCTATGGAGGCCTGACTACACAACAACTTTTGACCTGACTGAATGGCCACAGACAAACATTCCACACCCGCAATTTATATCTTCCAATACCAGAACATGCTAACTACCACAATTCCAACAGCCTCATTGACTGTTTCACCATATGAGCAATCAGAGTTTTCCCCAAAACCACTACCGCCTCAGAACATCGGATATGGGAACTTGCATACCAAAATATCCTAGATACCAGACACCCACCCAGCCTCAACCATCGATAAAATTCCTTTCTTTGACGCATCACTCATTATTATTAGTATTAGCATTATTGTCATTTAACAAATTATTATTTTTTTCAAAATTTATCTATCTACATTTATTTCCCTAATTTTTGTTTTCATTTCTACATTCTGCACCCTTTTCTATCACCTGCGATATATATATTTATATATAACATCTCAGTCCCACCACCATATCAATAATCCATTCAGTCATGTAGGAAATATGTACACCTCCCGAGGACATGACTCATTCTCTTTAGCATGAATAAGGTTTAAAATCGAAATATTGTGTATTCTTGTGTTCGTGATATTTGTTCTTCTCCCGTCACTGCCTTCAACTTTGGTTAGTGATGAGTCATTTTTCAATTCCTTGTAATTTATATTGCCTAAAGCCACTTCCTTTTTCCTTTGTTTAATCACTCTACCTTGTTTCTCGTATGCTCCGTTGCCAGCTCGCATCACCCTTTTTCCCATCTCTCTTATATTATCATGCCTCTAAAAGCTTAGAATGAAGGACCTTGATCATTAGCTTGCCCTGCCTGTTTCGTCCCACTTGTTGGTATTATATCATAGCTCTGACACAAACAAAGTGGACAACATGGAAAAGCCTCATTTCTCTAGACACTACAACTCTCACCTCCAGTAAAACTGCTTCTCATACATACTGAAATTAACACTGTTCACCTAAGATATGGTGCTATGATATGAACCACACACATAATTCAAGCAATGGAAAAGAATGAAATATTTATAGATATGTTTCATGACAGTCCTCATTTTAACTACTGATACCCCTTTAAACAATTTAAAAAATGCTTTTACCCTTTTTTTTTCTAGCCAGTTTTCAGTAATTACAAATTGTAACTCTTTCAGTTGCTGTACTGAAGTAGTGAGTAGAAAAAATTACTTACAAAAATGGCTACATTTACGTTCACTAGTGAATTGGAAAATTAAAACCTACTATGGAAATGATTACAGTCAAATCAGATTAATTTGCAAGGATGCAGGAAAAATTTTCTTATATCATACAATGTGGTGACGTAATTTATTATAGTTCTAATGTACAGTAGACACCTTACCTCTTCTTCACTAAACAGCTCATTACTGGGGATAGAAAATTCCTTCTTTTACATTTGTTCATTCAATAACAGCAGAACTAGGCACACCAGGGCCAGGAATAACAACATTCTCATGTGACTGTATACTCTTGCTTTCTGCATATGGTGTTTGTTTATTTAAATTTTCAGCTAAAACTTCTGGTAAAGCTGTATTTTTTATAAGCACCACTTCGTTTTGCATAGCTAATTCTACAATATCTTTTGGTTCAACATCTTTATCATCAGTGGTTGTCTTCCCAATATTAACTTGACCAGAATTTATATTCAATACAACTTTACAATTAATGTCTTTTCCAGACTCATCTTTGGCACTCCAAGAGATTTCGAGGTTAAATGTTCCAAGCTTTGTAAAGAAGTAGTTCCTCTGTTGCCTCTCATTCTTTTCAATTGTTATTATTCTTTTACCATTGTTGTATATTTTCACTCTTTTTATCTCACTTTTTTCATCTTCAATTCTTTTAGTTGTTCTGCTGAAATAGCTGCTGGTTTCTAAAGTCTGAGGTTTAGTAACATTAATATTAAGATTCTCATGAATATTGTGATTGTGTCCTGGACATGGTATGTGATATCCATTGAAGAAAGCATCCAAATGATCACTGTTATCTAAAAACTCTTTTGCATCATATTCCCCTTTGCTAATTCTATCTAAATATATATTCATCCTCTTTATAAATTTTTCTTTAGCTTGAACATCACATTTCTTACTTATTAGATTGATTATCTTTTCCAATTGTTTTGTATCCCGCAGCATTGAAATAAAAAGGAAACTGTTTTTATTTCTTCCATAGTATTTTGCTATTTTGTCAAATGGATCTGCTTCTTTACCTTCATTATAATTAACATCATAGAAATGATGGTCAAATGGACCGTCTGAAAAATCTAAATTATCAAAGTCCAATAGTATGTTTTTTACTTCAAGATTATTATCAAATCCATGCTTTCCTTGAGAAGCTTCTTGCAAAATTATTTTCTCTTTATTCTGTGATTGATTTAAGCCCTGTGGACAAAAAAATAGAAATTAGAAATATACATTTTTTTACTAAAAAAAATGAAACTTCTTGTTCTTCTGGAACAAAGCTTATGTTCAATAGACAAGCTACAAGAATCAGACAGTAAAATTATCTATTCACTTAGTCATAGGTTAGTATGAATCTGAGCTGTTAACTAAGTAATACACAGTTTAGTTATAATATAGACCTACTAGTTGACCCGACAGACATTGTCCTGTCCAAATTTCAATTAATTTGTTTACGACTGTTTTGTGAACTTTTGAAAATGTGTAAACAAAGTAAAAATGAGAAAAAAAAAACATATTTCTGAGTGATCATTGTATTTATTAACTGTTGTGTCCATGGTTATTCAATTTGACGAGGAGTGCATTCAGAAGTACGCCAATGGGAAACTTTACATACAAGATGAATTCTATCGGCAGTACACCAGTGAAATGCTGGAAATGAGTCATGTGCCTGGAATGTGATAGACTTGGAACCATGCGGTTTAGTTCCAAAATTTAAGTCACAATTAAATTAAGTCAGAATTTCATATTAACCAAATGTTACATTTGAAATCTCAATGAATTTCAAGGTGTTTAATTTACATTTCAGTCATCGCTCCACCAAGCCGATTTTTCTTGTTTCGTATATCTCGCATTGTTCAGTCTAATGCCTACAAACAATCAATTTGCAACTCTACAGAACTTTGGTCATCACACATTTATTCAAAAGGTTGCATATTGGAATTCAATTTATTTGCATATTCAACAGCAATTTGAATGCTGAATGAGAAGTTTGACTGTCTTCCAACAATGTAGCTGCAATTACTGCTGAAGCAAGCGCAAGTGCAATTTCATTTTGTGAGAAAATTGTTGCCAAAATCAATGATATCAAAAAAGTTTTTTCACTTCCACCAGGAGCGTCCAAGAAGAAAATCCCTCTAGTTCCATTGTTCACAACTTTCATGAGCATATTTTTGCTGCCCATTCAACAGTAAAACATTCATTTGAACTGATTCTCTCGGTGCATCACAATCATATTGTTTTTCGTGTTTCAACTCTTGATTAAATATGTTGTTCATCGGACAATTGTGCCCTGTCATCCCCAATTGAGGTAATACATTGTTTGACATCATTCTCAATGAATATCAATGTAATCAAAATAAAATAACTACATTTGATGGACAGCTCACAAAACAACACAAAAGTAAAAGCAAAGGAAATTTTAACATATGCAGTAAAGCATTTTCACAATTTTCTCCAGATCTTGCATTTTTTCAATTTAAAAAAAAAAAAAAAAAAAAATAAATAAATAATTCATTGGGTTATTTCCATGGTGCAAGCATAAGGAGTAAGACAAAAAAAGAATTATGCATATCTCGTTTGAATCATAAGTTACTATCTTGAATTCATTCAAAAATCTAATAGAAGAATGACTTTTGTGGGCTTTTTTTGGGAATTTTCATATTTTCAAATTTTTCTTTCTCTAAAAACCTTATTCAGATTATTGTGATTTAAAAAAAAAATCGGTCTGTAGAAAAAGCACATTGTTTTGTTGCTAATTTTCCAATTTTCTGGGAAATTTTTCTTCTTCTAAATTTCTGTTTCTCTAAAACCCGTATTCAGACTTATATGAACATTTAAAAAAAAAAAATTACAATATCGGCCCATAGAAAAAAGCACTTTCAGTTTTTTTTTTTTTTTTTTGCCAATTTTATGGACAAATTTTCTAATTTTTCTTTCTCTAAAAACCTTGTTCATACTATCACCAACATTTAAAAAAATCATCCAAATTAGTCTGTAGATTTGATCTTAATTTTCCAGGAAACTTTTCCAATTTTTCCTTCTCAAAAATCCGTAAACTATTACAAACATAAAAAAAAACTTAGCCAAGTCGGTTCAGCCATTCTCAAGTGATGCAGTTATCAGCGAACCACATTTAATTTTTATTTATATAGATGATAATCATATGTAGTAAAATACATTTAGAGTGATGCTACTGAGTTATTGGTTATATGATATCAAAGGAGATATACACAGAATTACTTCAGTTAGATAGGCCTAATTTGTTTATTCCAACGGAAAAAACCATTTTATATTGATATATGTTATGATAACTATATAGTAAACACAATTATCACTATTTATGAACAATTAGTTACAGTGAAAACAAGAAGATGGCAGAAAATAGCAAATATAGGAAAATTTTTCTGAAACTTTCTGTTAGCTAAAGAAAAATCATTACAGGAAATAAGAGAAAGAATCACAGGGGGATAACCAAATAGTTATGACAGTACTTATACTAAGTCTAAGTGGTAAGTACAGATACCAATCACTTAACACAGATAAAGGCAGGAGGGTGAGACAAACACGTAAAAACACAAGAAAATAAAACAAATGCACAATATTTCGGCATGAGCCTTAATCATGTGAGAGGCAAGACATATGGCAGAGGGAATGATGTGGTCACATCCTGACCTGCCACATGAATGAAACAAAGGCAGAACCCGCATGCGTGGTGGTGGTGGAATTGCGAGGGGTGGGGGGATAAGGTTGATCAGCGATACATGTGAAACAAAATAATCTTTGCCTAGCATAAATCAAAAAGTTATTGTTATAATTTTATTTAGATCGGTTATAAGCGAAAATAAATGGAGATAGAAATATATAATATATATAATGAAAAAATAAAATATAGATATATAAGTAACTGACTGTAAAGTAAAATGAATGAAGGAAAGTGACAGGTTTAACGTAAGTTTAGGCCAGGGGTGTGTCTGGTGTCAAGGATATGTTGGTAGACTAGTTCCCATCTGCGGAGTTCTGAAGGGGTGGTGGTATTTGGAAAAACTGTAATAGCTCTACTGTGAAGCAGGAGTTGAGGTTGTTTTAATCATGTAAGTTGGCATGAACTGCCACTGGCTGGTCTGGGTTGGAAGTATAAACTGTTACTCCATCGTGGGCATGATTTCCTATGGTTCTTGCCTGAAATGCATCTCCTCCTTCCCCAAATCCTACCCACTGCTCCCCGCACTTGCTTCAGCAGACCACCCAATCTGAATAACATCTTATATCATGATGTAAAATGATAGTTATATAATTTCACCTACCATTTTAATTCTCCAATTTTACCCACTCTGACACCATGTGATTTTTATCTCTGGGGCTTCATAAAGAATCATGTATACCCTCTGCTACCAGCTGACCTACCCAACTTAAGAAATGGGTTGATGCAGTTGTTGCATCAATTACTTCAGACACACTGATCAAGGTATGGGAAGAACGTAGTTATCGATTGATTGAATGTGTGACAACTAATGTAGGCAAGCTACTGGTAAAATACTGTTTGATTTTTTCTTTCATTTGATGTATCATTTATAATTGTAAGTCAAACAATAAAAATTCACCAAAGCCTCTAAACCCCAATATTCATTTTGACATGCTGTTTAGTGTAAAATTAGGATTGCTTTCCTTGTTCCTCTGAGTATTTAAAATGTTTCAAAAAATTGAAAATGGTACCATTTGTGGGGTGAGACCTTCAAATGATCCTTAACACAAGAAACGAGCTTTATATACATTGTCAAAACAAAAAGTTTAGTGGATACAGTGCAATGGATGAGGAATATACGGCGATGGTATCAAAATTTTAACTCGGGAGAGAAAATGGTTAGAGGATGCCTGTCGGCCAGTACAAACGATTGCTGAATTCAGTCGACAAATTGATCGGTGTATCACACTGGCTGGAATCAGTAAGTAATTTCACAAGCTTTGTGTACCATTTGCCCTAAGGTTATCAAAGATCTTTTGAAGAATGGAAAGTGATGAAACCGTAGCATAGGAATGTGAAGCAGCAATACAAAAACTCATTACAACGTATGACAATAGTTTGAATTTACAGGGTAACTATGTAGGAAATTAGTGTAAGTTATATTGATGTAAAATGAAACAATTCGCTAAAAATTATTTATTAGCAGCATTATTATTGTTACGTGGGTACTAATTTTTAGACAATTCTTAGTTTTTCTGCTCACCCTCTGCAAGAAATTATGATTGGTGTATGTTGCTTCAAAATCTGAGCACTTTGTTAACAAAAAAAAAAAAAAAATGAATTTTTTGTAACTCAGTTACTGCATTATATTTTAGAGCTTTCGCACTTATGTGAACAATGATCTAAATTTAAGAATATTTAGAAAATTTTGGATTTGTGGCAACTTTGTTATTTTTAGTTTATACTTCAGTTGTAAACAAGGTCATTTGCAGATGCGGATGTCATCTGCGGATGTTTTGTGGAAGTGAATGCGGAGGTGAAAAAATAAATTAATAATAATTTAGATTTTAATATATTATCAAAAATAAACTTAAAATCAAAATAAGTATATTTTTATGCCAAATTTTACATTTTTTCATACATAAAATCTATTTCCATATAATACCTCCATGTTGATTTATTTTATCCCTCATCATTAAAAAAAGGGGGACGATTTTACAGTTAAATTATTTATACTACCATGTACGTGTCTAAAAATTAATTTTTGTCATAGGAATTTTGCGGAGTTCATGGCACGACTAATTCAAGAGTCAAGCACAAGGCCACACCATCGCACATCTCCCTGTCAGCCACCCGCCTTTCCACCACTGTAGCAGACCATTCTCAGTACAACTTGTAGGACCTACAATGATCCGATTTTCTGATAAATGACTCTTGATGGGCCATGAAAGGGGTTGCAGAACCACATGTGCGATGTGCTGGATGTTGTTGGACTCCCAGACAACCAACTTGGGTCCTTGCAATCCAACAAGCTATGGCATTGGATTACAATTGGAGAAAGCATCCTGCATATATGCGATAATGACACTGGTTTGCAGCAAGAAACTATGAGTGGAAAGGATTGCTTGGAACATTTTGTTGGGCCCCTTCTAGTATAGTGAATGGGTGAACGCATCCTATGGTAGCTCTACATGGATATTCTATAAGCTGGACCATGAATAGGCCCCTTTACTTTATATCCAAGTTCAAACTTGTAAATTTATTACTTAGGTGATAACACCGTTCAGTTCATTGATGCATTTATTGCAAGATTGTAAGGGAAAAAAAAACAACCATGTCGTTGTTAGCTTAGAGAAGATGAGCCGAATTTCGTATAAAGAGAAATTAATAATGTGTATTGCAAATTAAACAAAACATCTGCCATATGCCCACATTAAAAATCGTGGAAGCAGAGGTAGGATTTCACATGAAAGTCCTACACTTGAGGATGCGGAGATCTGTTACATCCTTACTTTATACCCACACATTTGTGGTGTTACTGAATGATAAATTCAGGATCTTTTATTTGATTCTTTTTGCATTCAAATTCAAGCAATTTTGTTTACCAAAAACATTTAGATTTTGAAGGAGCAGCTTGCTGATTTAGAAGTCAACAATTAAAACTCAAGTTCCAGTATGACTGGGATTATCATGGGCAATAGGAAATACGCATTAAATTCAAATATATCTCTAATATATTTATTTGGAAGCTTTATTACTCTAGAATTGCCGCTACAACGTATTTCCTATTTATTCACTTTTTATTTATTGATTTTAATTAATCAAAATCAAGGGAAATGTAACTTCGTGGAATCGCAACGTTTTTTGTCAAATCTAATCGTGATGTCAAAGTACATGTTCATACTGTAAACAAAGGCGTATTTACTGGACATTTTTATAATTTTATGACTGTGTTTAAGTTTTGTGGTAATTTATCAGTATAATTCGTGAAATATTGCTTTCTTGTGAGAATACTCTTATGATAAAAAGTGAATGGAAGCGGTTTTGTAAAATAATCTCCAAAAAAATGATGTTTTCATGATGAAAACGTATTTTGAATCAAATCCAGATTCTACAGTCGCTTACGTAGGAGGAGTGAAAGCTGCAAGGTAATTAAGAGTTACCGGTAGAGATTTAAATTAATAATTTTCTTTCCCTTTTAGAACAATATTTAGGCCTACGTTCGATCTAATGTGAATCAACGGACACACCGGAGTAACCAATAATGAAATATAGTTCTGGTATATTAGCGGAGTTTGTGATAAAGTTTAAATGCACCCCGGACCAGAGTGAAAACTGATAGTTTTTTGTCACAAATGAGACACCAGGAATTGCATTGCGCGTTGTTTTATAACAATTTTACTAAGTTAATCAATTCCAAAGAAATGACTTGCCAGAACATACCGTCAGTGCCGGATCTGGGGGGGGGGGGGGGTCAAACCGGGGCGACAATTTCAGGGGGGCGGCAAAATCATGTTTGAAGGAGCGGTAAATGGCAAATTTGTGTGACGGTGACCTTTTTTTTAGCTCTACTGTCCCAAGCGGAAACCATCAGGGGGCGGCAAAATCAAAGAATAGCTCTGTACCGCCCCGGGCGGCAAATTCATGTTTGAAGGAGCGGCAATCTAAGTTTTTTCCCCGACTCCGAAAATTTGTAGATCCGCCACTGCAAACCGTTCAGCCCATCATTTTTGACGAGTTTTGAAACTAGTAACCTAATAAAGTAGCAGAAAATCATTTTTTCCAGAAAATCATTGATTGGAAATGAACTCCTCACGGGTATTACGCTGGATTCTGTTTTCTCAACACAATCCGGAGGTACACACGTGAGGACTACATTCTTACTTAATTTTTTCATGTTTTGTTAATAAGTTTATTGTTTTGGTGTTTTTTTCGGTTGAAATAGATATTAGTTTTTACTTTATTTCATTTCCGCCGTTTCTGTACTTGTATTCCGTCAAGAAGTATTTTAAACGTAATACATAACATGGAGAAGATCGATTTTTTTTCCCTACGATTCCTGGAAGTGGTTGTGTCCAAACGGTTGAAAATGAAATAATGTAAGTGACGAAAACAGATTCGCCTCCTAACCAAATTTCAATCGCTGTTGGCGAAGCATAGTAGGAAGTCATTGGCCAAAATTACATTTGTTGTATTTCTTAGATGTAATGAGATTTGTTTTAAAGTTGAATTAAAAAAAAAATCTGCAAATAAAAATAAATAGAAATAACTGATACTGCGAGGATTTAAATCTGATTTGGAAAATTAGGAAGCATACACCTTACCGCCTACATCACGTTGACTCTGAGCAATATATGCAAAATTTTGTAATTAAAAGACTTTTTTTTTATATACAGGCGCTTTTGAAGAAACGACGGTACCATAGACATATTATTATCAGCCAGTTCAGTCATTAAATGATGTGGTCTCTTAAAGTCAAGAGTTCAGGTAGACATGCACCCTGCAAAATTATTCAGATTGAAATTCGTTTTTAAAATTTCAGATGGGTCTTCTGTGATGTCTTTAAAAGCTTCGTAGTTGCTTTAGGTTAAGCTTGAGTAATAAATGATTTGAAAATAAACCTAGTAAACTTTTTTTACTTTTTTCTTACACTCGCATCTTGCGGGACATTACACTTTATGGGATGCACTTCTTATCGTATTTTTGCACATTGGTACAATAAAGTAGCTCTAAAATTATTTCCAATCTCCTTCCATATCGAAATAAGTTATAAAACACAAAACTTTTGAGATATAATACTTCACAAAATACAATACGCCAATGTAGTCGTGTACAATGACGTCACAATGCAGCGCGCCAAACTGGCGGCGTTTAAATCGTAGGAACTCGATCGCAGTTTCAAAATATTTTTTAAAATTTTAATATTTTCATAAAAATTATATTTTTTTCGGTTATATAACAGGGTAAATAATTGATTTAAAATATAAGTTAATACATGCATATACCCTATTAACATGTCCTCGGCCTCTGCCAAACCTTGCTTTGTGTAATTGGGGTCCACTGCTAACGTTTCCATGTTACTGTAGGCCCAGCCTTGTTTTAGGCGGAATGTAGTAACTTGAAAATCTGTAACTTATTACAGCATGAGACCGCTCAGGAAAAAGCTGGAAAAGTTGTATTAAAAATCATGTGTGAGAACGATTTCGTTGTTTACTCAATACACTGGAGCGATTACTTGTGGCACTCCTACGGTATCAAAGGGAATAAAGCAAACAATCCGACAACGTAGTTTCGGTGATAAAGTCGTTGCACCCTAAAGCCCCCCTCCCCCCAATCCCATTAACTCGACCGATGATGGAGCTGTTTGGAAGAGCCAGGTTTGCTGCCGGCTTTGACAGCAGTTTCATGGGATTGATAACTGGCGGTTTTAACACAATATGGAACGTGCGTAACACAAACGGAAACGGAGCTGTATTTCTGCTACTGAAATATGTGCAATTGTAATTAGTTGATCGATATTCATATAAATGTGACGTTAATTCACTGCTATAATCCGTTTCACGAAAATAATAGTTTTGCCACTGTCTCCCTAGAGCGCTGAAATTCTGCATTTCACTTATAACAGCGGAGAAATTCTAAAAATAATACTTTTCGAAAAATGTGATGTGCTTTTTTTTTTAAGTTGAAACATTTTGATGACTAGTGTTTAAAAATAAAAACTATTTCCCATGGAAATAAAGAATGAAATTACTTTTTTCACTTAAATCAACAGAAAAAGCTATACAAACTATGAACAAAGGCCGTAAAAAAATTATGAAGCTTCTTAAAAGTTAACACGCTTCGTTGTTCCAACTGTGTAGTGTAAAATGTTGTCACTGACTAACTTCCATGCTATAAAAAATTTCCAACGAGCAAGTTTTCACTAAAATATTAAAATTAATTCTTGCACCACAGACAGCATCTTCAAATAACACATCTTGTTTGTTTTAAAATTTATTTGCGTCAATGACGCGCACAGCGCCCGCTCTCAACGCAGACTGGCTCGGATCGCACACGACAGAAAATTATCATTCACGAAACTCTGTTTGCGGCTCGTCTAATAATTACTACTGTATACAGTGAACCCTGTATGGTAAAACCGACGAGGAAACTCCAGAAGCGATGAAAAACTATAAAATAATGTAACAAACATAATGAACCAGT
>CM061918.1:66310396-66370068 GCA_031002005.1 Vandiemenella viatica | reverse complement strand
GTAGATGGGATTTCAGTAGGCTTATCCTATATCTACATAGAAGAGGCAAGGCATTGCTTTCTGAGTTGTTTGCTAAACCTGTAAGTAATAGGATGGGGTCAGGTCTGGGCTTTTTTTATGTTAGAGGCTGCTGGTGAAGAGGAAAAAATTGTTGACCAAAATTGACATTGAATGCAGAAATGTGATTGTAAAAGTCATAAATTCTAAAGAAATAATTGAAGCTGTTGAAAGAATCAGACAGAATTGTAACTGGCAAGATGAAGATTAATGTTGAAAATATCGCAAAGCCAATTAAAACACACTTACTGTAGGAGTATAATATGCAAAGTAAAACAACTTGGTTACTTGATAGAGATACTCAAACCACAAGTAGTTGTAGGAGTGGTTAAAGTACAGAGTGATAGACAATGAAGTTTTCCCTGATGGTTATAGGGTGTACTGCAAAGATAATAGAACAATTTCTGGAGGGTATTCAAATTTGTTAGCAAAGACATTTATAGTTCACCAGTATTCAATGATCATAGACAAGAGTTACTAGAGATAGACTTCTGGGGTTGAATAAATAAATAAATAAATTAAATAAAGTGTTGGCTGCTAACTGCAGAAGTAGAATGTTTGATGAAGATGAGGCTCTTGAGGAAAAACTTTTATTTTCATTTACTTTTGTTATTACTGGATGTCTATGTTTCAATTTTAATCAAAAAGGGGTGCAGCATGGGAATCTTTTCATAGGTGATGGTGTCCCCCATCAATAATTAGAGATATACTATTTTTCACACAAGTGGCAACACTTTTCTCTCACACTAAAACAAGTATTTAACAACAAAACTGTAACATGTAAAAAATAATTATTATTCTATTGTTAGTATAAAAATCAGATTCAGTAAACCAGTTCCATACGTGTGAAGTTTTCTTAGTTGACGTAACTCCCTGAGAGCTTCATCAGTAATTTCAAAACATGCATTTAGACGCAACTCTTTTAGTTCAGGGCAGCACATACAAATGGTCACAACTACACTATCCATCAGGTCATAATCAAACATCTCCAGAACCTCAAGGTGTGAAAGGCTGCCAGACCTAGCAGATAGAAAACAAGAAAAAATATAATAAAACACCTCAACAAATGATAAGAAAGTATAATAACGTTGTTATAAACAAAAATAATTCAAAATTTCTTGACATGTGTGGGGATACCAAAAAGTAACCTAATTGGTTTACAGAGCATCCATTGTACATGGTTCTCCAAATAGAAGAGTGTAAATCCATGCTACGTGAGGCAGTGTGCAAAGTAACATTCCTTTGGCACTCTGAAATTTATTTTTGGTGGCTGTTTTCCCTGTTCCTCATTATTTGTCATGTCAGACTTATGTTAAAAGCAACTGGTCATAAAGTACTGCTTCTGACTTGGGGGAAAATACGCAGAAATTGTTGAGATGCTGAAACCAGCTTATGAGAATGCTGCTATGGGTAAAACACAATGTATCATTGGTTTTCCTGTTTCAAAAAAGGTGAAATGTCAACTGATGACTGTCTATACTCTTGCAACTTATATTTTTTCAATGTTAGAAGGGTGATGCATAAGGAATCAGTTTCTCAAGATCATACTATCAACCAGCGTCTCTACTTGGAGGTACTGAGATGATTGTTCTACAGTGTCTGACAGGATTAAAAACGTAAAAATTGTGGCAGAAGGGGTGACTGGTTTTTCCATCACAACCGTGTTCCATCTTGCTCAGCCATTACAATGCACCAGTTATCAACAGGAAGCCTAGCCTATTCTACTGATTTAGACCCTCGTGATTTTTTTTTTATTCCCACAAATGAAGGGGAACGTGAAGGGAAAACATTTTGCCAATTTGGATGAAGTGAAGACAAAAACAGTAGAGGTACTGCCCAGCATCACAATGGTTGAATTAAAATAGATGTTTTGAACAATGGAGGAAAAAAGCTAGATAAGTGTGTTAACTTAAATGGAAAGTACTTTGTAGAGTACTAAAGAGTTAAAAAAAATGAGTAAACAGTTTGAAAAAATAAAATTCCAGCTACTTTTGAGTACTCCCCTGTAACAGCAGGATGGTGGAGAAACACAAAAATATAAATGTGCACACTAAAGTGAAGTAGATTTAATGGCAATATAACTTCATTTCAAGAGGGATTATTAAATGAAATTTTTCTACATTTCACAAAAGTTAAAGTGCTTACCCAAAAAGAGATTCAGCTAATACACTTGGACAGTGTCTTAAGATCAGTGATCGGATATTTGTTAACTGACCCAGTACACTTAACTTCGTCACTGTTATACTGACAAACAAACTGCAACCAGTCAATTCTTTGCTGTCAATTAAACTGCAGCAGTTCAGGTCAAGATGTGTCAATGATGTGCACATTTCCAGCAGTGGATCAATACATCTGGCATTTCTGAGGACCACACAAACCATTAATGAGTTAGACAAAGTATTACTATATCAATCTGCATTATACAACTGATTCATTTAAAATATTAATCATTCTTGATAACTCAAAAATTAAAGGATGGTAGGTTACATAATTTTACTGAGTTTAACGTAGCATTGTTAAGTACAATGTAAGCACCTTACTACTGAAGAGGTTATGGAAAGGGAGCTCAGCTTACCATGCCGATACCGATTATAAAGCAATGAAACAAACCATTTATAATAATATTCTGTACATTTCTAATGGTTCCAGAACGTTTTAATAATAAATATCAAAGTGATAATAATATTTGGTTAACAGTCCCACGTTGCGACTTTTCAAGAGTAAATTGGAGTTCATTGGGATAATCTCAGGACCTTAAAAGTACATTTAAACACGTCCTGTAATAGTTTCTCCAATATTAAATAAATTCTAAATAAGGTCATAAACATTTAACAAAAGATAATAGCAAACCTAAAATGTGAATGATACTACGCAGTTAGCCGGTAAGTCAGACATGAATTTCAGCTAAAATAATATATTTAAATAAATAAAAACTTTTGGAAAGTACTTAAAATTAATAAAGGAACATTGTAAAAGAAATACCTCGGTCTGAAAAGTTGTAAATAAAAAGTCAAATTGTATCAGGAAAGGTAGAAAATTACTGATTCTAAGGAAGTCCATATCTTTTAAACTACTGAATAAATTTGGATAATTTTTACACCAGCATAATCAGCACAAACGGGAGAGCATTTCTAAAGTAGCTGGAAACCCGAAATCTAAAATTTTTGACGGTCCGTTTTTTGTACACAGATTTTTGAAATGACTACGTAATCCAGTGTAGCAACACACCCCAACTAAATAAATCCATAACTCCGTTCTGGAGCACTTAAATCATTATTACCAAGAGACAGTAAACACGTATTTTTGCGTGATCTACCCACCATGAATTTCTGGTAAATATCGGGAGATAAATCAAAAAATTTCTATGTCTATTTTGACCACTTTAGTCCTAGTTTGATATAGGGAATTGCGGCGCCATGACGCTTCAGTGTTCAGTCTGGCTTGGATAGTGAGAGAAGTAGGATGTATGCTGGTTAGATTGAGGCGAGCGAGCCTCGGGTGACTTAGGCATGAAACGAGTCTGCTACTTGGCTGGCATGATGGCGGATAGACGCCATATTGTGATTTTTCAGTTACATAGTAAAGTGTTGGGAATTTGAACTTTGAATTTTGCTGGGGGAATTATCGGTTCTGGTTATGCTTCATAACTTGCAATTTTCGTGTGATGATATTCCGATGCCTTGCTAACTGAACAGTTGTAATACAGTGACATTTTTGAATATATGTGAATAGTGAAACTTCAAACCTGACTTTCATTTAATAGTATACCCTTCCTGTTTGGGGAACAACGAACAGGTGGCGACCTCTTGAAAACCAGTTAGCATTTTCCTTAGGCAATTCACGGTCAACAAACTATTTTAAGAACTTCAATATTTTCCAGTGATAAGTAAGTGAACTATAGTTGAGGAACGTACAGCTGATATCCACCGCCACTACCTCGGCCTTTCCTTGTTCCTTACATGGGACTTGTGTGATTCGCGCTTGGAAAGAGCGGTGAAGTATAACCGAACCGAGACTTATATTTTGTTTTCAAGATAGATTTTTTTTTTTCACTTCTTCTTTTCGCCTGGTATTACGAACTTTTCATCTGTACAATTGCTCCTCACGTGAAGATCGACATCGCGAGTTCACGGAGAACTGTGAAGTGTAACCACCTGACTTCTACATACGGTACCGGTTATTCAGTGACCGTTACGAATTTTTTTTCTCTACCAGCAAGATTTTTTTTGAGGAAGGCAACTTGACTGACCACCAAGGAACTCACATCAACTGCGCTACGGTGTACTACGCCAGCCCTTCCGGTGCTGATACACGACTTTGACGGCGACTCCACATCAAGAGGCATCACCTACGCCGAGCCACCTTCTGCCAGGACGGGCAGTTCTTCAACATTCATCGCAGATTTCTCCGTGGGTACATACCGGTTGCTGTCCACTACTAGCTTGCACGGCGACAACATCATCTTCACCTTACCGGCCGGGGATGCTGCCACAACACTTCGGACCCCTGCTGTTCCTGCGACGACTACATTGTGGATTACCCGCATACTGCTGCTCTACACACACCATTGCAGCACAAGTTAAGTAAATTTTTTTTTGTGTGTACAACTTTCTTCGGGTGCATCACAATCAGCTGTTAAGACATCAGCGATCTTAGTAAACTGAGATACAGCAGCTAACTTCAGAGTGTGGGCCGTAGAGACTGGCTACTGTACACTACCGTCGCTGCATTGTGTATTTTTCAATCGTCGGGATATTTGTGAGGTTTTATTGTTTTTTTCTCTGTGTTACGTTCTCACAATCAGCTGTGAGCAAGTCAAAGAGTTTCAAACCACAGATATGCAACTTTGCCAAGTCAACGAGTCTTTACAGAGTGCCAGCTGACATCTATACAGTGTGTTAGCATCGCTGTTTTGTTTACATTCCAGATTTCGAAATTTTTTTTTGTTTCCTTTGTAATTTCTTTTTCAGGTCCACGTGTGTTTGCTTCTAGCGATTCTTATTTTTTTTTGTGTGTGCATTTTGGGGGAATTTGGGAATTTTGTGTATATTGTGCCAACATTTTCGAAAATTTTGAAAACAGCTGTTTATTTTTACATGGTGACTCATAGCCTTTTGGCCACTTTTGTGATTGGTAATTTTTAAGAATTCCTCTCTTTCATTTAAAATTAGTTGTCCCTTTTTCATATTTTACCATTTTCACATTCTTTACTTTGTCAGTTCAAATAGTTTGACCAACCATGAAGAGGCCTGGCCTATTAACAATAAATGTAGATGCTTTGTGTAACGAGTTGAAGGCAATTGAACAGGGTCTGAAGATTCCACCATTATTAGGTTCATATACAGAGGAAGTTAAGAATTGTATACGAAGGTTACAAGAGCAATACAATGATAGATGTCAAAGGGTGTGGAGCTTAGTTATGCGGAATGTGTGAGGATTACAAAAACACAGCATTGTATGCACAACGTTGCATACAAAAACACATACTGTCAAAGGCCGATAGACATTTTGTTTTACTTGAGAGTGATAGATGGAAATTGAAATTCTCTGGGGAGATTGAAGAGGAGAAACAACGTGCCAAACTAGTAAAGGGAACTCCATTAGCAGTCAGATCTGAATTTGATAAGAAACTCCTCCACTGTAGAGGAATGTTAGAGTCTGGGGCAGAAGCTGATCAATTACAACAATTGGCAGTATATTTTGGTTCCATAACCAAAGTAACAGATGAGGTATTTCACATGATGCTAACCCTCTTTGTAGACCTTAAACCCTTCCAGATTAAAACTATGGAAGACCTTCTGTCAGACTTTACTTCCTTTTGTGACAATTTAATGCAACAGGGAGAAGTGAGTAACAGTACTGTGCCTCCACTTCCTGTTGTGAATACTGTACTAAAGACAGAAACTTCAGCACTCACCCCACCCCAACCCTCAGAGGAGCAGTCAGTCCATATAGGGACATCACCTCCCATTGATACCCCTTGCCAAGGTATTCAAATTAACAGTGAGCAGAGCACCCTGCATTTTGCTACAGAACGAGAGTTACAGAACAACATTGAAACAGAAGACATTTTTGTTGTCCAACCTCAGAATATAGCATACAGTACAGTTCATGTTCAAGTAGAGGAATTCTTTGTTGCATCAGATCAGTTGCCTCCCAGTACCCACTGTTCTGAACTAATAATACCCACACCTGAAGTGATAGGTAACAGTAACCCAGTAACATAGATGAGAACCATGTTGCACCACTCTTTGAGGATGTTAAACATTCTATTTCCAATGTGACCTCTGGCCCTGAATTTAGAGCAGTTTTAGAATTACAGAAAGGATGTTTGCCAGGGGAAGATTGGTGGACCCATTTACTTATTGAGCAAGGGTATAAGATTAATAACAACCCTTCAGATTTCCAAGAATTTTGCGATTTTCTTCAGCGGGCACCGCCACGTTTTAAATCTTCCTACATTCTGGAAGAAAATGCTTTTGAGACCTTATTGGTTACACCCATAGAAACAGAGGATACAGTGATAGCCACCACCTGTCCTCCAACACCAACTATCCAGAAGAATGTGCAGATTTTGCCACCACAGCAGATGGTTACAGCTGACCTTGACATTACCACAGAACCTCCAACTACAGGGACACAACTAGTTCCATACCCTGACCAGCTGGTAGATCCAGCAACAGAGCTTGTAACACCCACACCACCCCAGCCCTCAGCTGAGCAAACCAGAATAACCCCTGCTATTCCGCTTATTGATATTTGCTCTGCTTCAGTATCTGACCCTTCAAACCAGCTGATTTCTGATATACAATTGGTAGATTCCATGTTTGGTGCTGTTTGTTCACATACTCCTACCAACAATGTTTTCAAGAAGACAAGAATGAGGAAGCCCACATATGTAGACAAATTGAATGGGCACTTACAGGCCAAAATGTTCCCTCAGAACACCAACAATGATTTACTTTGCCATTCCGTTCCCAGGTGGGAACCTTGCACCATTAAGAAAATTGTTTTCAGTGCATTACTATTCCAGCCCCTTTCACCTGAGATGACTGTATGGATTTTTGGTACCCTCCACCTTCAATTGGGCTCACCCACCTTTGCAAGAGATTTTTCCCTAGTGCACCCTTTAGCCCACCATGCCATTATGATTCTCAGAAACTTTGGGCATTTCTTACCCTCTTCCCCACAGTATGCTAACACAGAAACGTGGGTAGAAAGAAAGCAATTTTCATGACTAGTTACCAATGCTTTGGGAGGGGTACCAAAATGAAGAGTAGATTGAACCCCTTACCCCCACATGATAACAGCAGTATTCTGAAAGCAGTTTGTTTTGGGAGGGGACCCAAATTTAAAAGCAACCTCAACCTTTTCCCACCAAATGAGAATTCGTTATTTGATGATTGGAGGAATGTCATAAAACTTAAAATATTTGCCCTTGATATACAGGGTCCCACACAATTATTCAACCATGCTAGGCATAATATGTCAGTTAACACTTTTTCAGATTTTGCACTAATAGGTAACCATATTTATAGTAATGAGACAGTTAATATTGCCAGAGATTTGGTTTATTTTTTCCCTTTTCCCATATTTCATATATGTTTTGCTGACTTCTTCATGAAGCTGATAGTAATTTTTAAGGTTATATGGGAGCTTGAACTTTTGCTCAACCTCGTTTTTTCTTTTGTGTACATCCATATGTTATTTTGTAACCAGCTACCTAGGGAAGTTATTTGCCAGGCTGGGTTTGATGAGAGATTTGATACATTGGAGATGAAGCTGAGAGATGCTGAGAAAGACTGTCAAGGAGGGGAAGTTGTTTGTGATAATGAAGAAGTAGATGTGCCTATTGAATAAGGGGTGGAGATATTACTTGTGTTTCTATGTTTACAAAAAAGGGGGGGGGAGGCTGGAAGAGAGAAGTACCAATAAGGGGGGAATGCTACATTATTTTAGGACCAGGACATGAAGCTAAGACTTGCCTGCGATCCATTATTATTATTATTATTGGCATTCCTACCCATTCCCATTATTATTACCCTTGGGCCAGGAAGCGAAGACTTGCCTGCGAATCCCACCATATTATTATTTTCCCACAATATTATTGCCCCACAATATTATTATTTTCCCCTATATATTATTATGTCCATTATGGCATTATAGGCATCGGCCCACAGAGGAGATGACCTCATTTATATTACATTGCAATAAGAACACGCAGAGTGACCTTATTTTGTGCATGAACATAGAGGAGGTGCAGTAGGATAGTCAGGACTCTGTTCCTGTGTTGATTTAGTTCCGCAGGCATAGCAGAGCTCTAGGAATTTCCTGTTAAATGACATACCTGTTACATCTCATAGATGGGCGTGACACATTTCCCCATTCCCCACACTTTGAGCCCACCACATTATATTCCCCTATAGGTGCCACTGTCGTTGTTCATACATACATTTAGGATTAAGAAACACATAGAACACACAGTACTCTAAGGAGATTAGCGCTGACACAACTGATTTGTTTACAAGTAATGTACTTTCTGAGATGAGATTTCGAGGTAGATGTTAGTTTTGTTTTTCATTGTGGAAGATGGATCTGAGAACTAGTTTGAGTAGATATTTACCCTTGTGTTTTTATAAGATGTAACATTGAGAAGACTTGGATAAGGCAAGATGATTGTTCCTTGCGCTGAGAGAATTATTAGAAGTTTATGATGATAGGAGGCACACATATACCCCACCCTTTTCACAACAGTGATACCCAACATTTATTATATTATATATATATATACCCCTTATACATTATATGGTTTTGAATTTTGTGACCCTTTCTCTGAGTTTATAGGAAGTAACAATGTATACTCCACATACTACATTACACTACGAGATTACGTCCCTTGATATACACCTACATGGGTTTACAGTGGTACCCATTCATATCGCATGATGCGATTCAATATTTACCTATATATATAGAACATATTCCCCTATATTATGGTCACTATGAACCAGTGTACTGGTTCCTCGCAACTCTGTTGCCACAACTAACCCGATTTTGTCGCAGCAGTGTACAGCTGACTGGAAACTGCGTTTCCTATAGTTCTTAAGATTCTGTTCATATAATTTTGAGGATATTTCTAGTGCTTAGTTTTCATCTTACCCTGATTCTTGTTTCATTAACTTTCTCTAGTATTAAGTGTAGTCACATTTTGTAAAGCCAGGCCTGGGACTGATATAATTTCTCAATATTGTAATTTTTTTTGTGTGTACTTCCTATTATGTACAGTCATTGTCTTTCTTATAACCTGCCCATCTTCGGATGTTGGCAATAACCATAATTTTCTAGGTTCTAGATCTATGTGTTCATTTCCTACTATTTTTTTGTTTAATTCATAAGTTCCCTTTTGTAGTTGTAGGTTAAGTTTAACAGGATGATATCGCTCACACACGTCGTTTGTTTTGTTTTGGATTGTTCGCAGACTGTCTGACTGACCGAGGTCCTCGGGGCGACTGCTGTGTCAGGAACCCGGGACACAGACATTTCTCGGCAGTGTTAGGGATTATTTGTGTTTGTATAAATGACACTTTGATCTGCGATCGCGACAGGACTCAGCCACTTTGAGAGGATTTTGTAAGAGTGTGTGATAGAAAATAACAGAATATAGAGACGTTCTAAAAAGGACAACCTAAGGAAAAGATTGTGATATATATAACAGATGTTGTGTTTAAGGACTACGGTACTATATACATATTCGTAGGTTTAAGGAGGTTGTTGTATGGATAGGATGTTTAGACTTAAGGTTTGATACTTTTGTGTTTTTTTTTGGGTATGTTAAAATTTTCTTACACAATTTCACTGTTTACATTTTAATGTTGTACAGTTACAGTTGGGAAACAATTTTGTAACGTAATTTAACAATTTTTGTGTGGTTTACATACCACTTTTGATAAGTTGTGTTTTTCATAACACCAGTTGGTGTAATATTGACATGATTCATATTTCTTTTTGAATTTTGTGAGCTTTGATAATTTAAAGTAACTTTTGAGTATGAATGTGGTAACAATTTGATATTTGAGATGTAAAGTAACTTTTGGAGTATGAATGAAGAAGCATACCGACCGATAAGCGTAGGGTTAGTTAACTTTTTGGGGTATGTCTCTAAATTTGTCATGGGATTTTCGGGGATTTTTTGCTTTAGTGATTTTCTTTGGGTTTCTTTTTGTCATCGGGAATTTTCGGGGGAATTGTTAGGGTTTTTCTTTCTTTTTAAGATGTTCAGTAAGTTTTTTGCAAAAATTACTTCAATCTTCGGGGGGCATGTAAGCACCTTACTACTGAAGAGGTTATGGAAAGGGAGCTCAGCTTACCATGCCGATACCGATTATAAAGCAATGAAACAAACCATTTATAATAATATTCTGTACATTTCTATTGGTTCCAGAACGTTTTAATAATAAATATCAAAGTGATAATAATATTTGGTTAACAGTCCCATGTTGCGACTTTTCAAGAGTAAATTGGAGTTCATTGGGATAATCTCAGGACCTTAAAAGTACATTTAAACACGTCCCGTAATAGTTTCTCCAATATTAAATAAATTCTAAATAAGGTCATAAACATTTAACAAAAGATAATAGCAAACCTAATATGTGAATGATACTACACAGTTAGCCGGTAAGTCAGACATGAATTTCAGCTAAAATAATATATTTAAATAAATAAAAACTTTTGGAAAGTACTTAAAATTAATAAAGGAACATTGTAAAAGAAATACCTCGGTCTGAAAAGTTGTAAATAAAAAGTCAAATTGTATCAGGAAAGGTAGAAAATTACTGATTCTAAGGAAGTCCATATCTTTTAAACTACTGAATAAATTTGGATAATTTGTTACACCAGCATAATCAGCACAAACGGGAGAGCATTTCTAAAGTAGCTGGAAACCCGAAATCTAAAATTTTTGACGGTCCGTTTTTGTACACAGATTTTTGAAATGACTACGTAATCCAGTGTAGCAACACACCCCAACTAAATAAATCCATAACTCCGTTCTGGAGCACTTAAATCATTATTACCAAGAGACAGTAAACACGTATTTTTGCGTGATCTACCCACCATGAATTTCTGGTAAATATCGGGAGATAAATCAAAAATTTCTATGTCTATTTTGACCACTTTAGTCCTAGTTTGATATAGGGAATTGCGGCGCCATGACGCTTCAGTGTTCAGTCTGGCTTGGATAGTGAGAGAAGTAGGATGTATGCTGGTTAGATTGAGGCGAGCGAGCCTCGGGTGACTTAGGCATGAAACGAGTCTGCTACTTGGCTGGCATGATGGCGGATAGACGCCATATTGTGATTTTTCAGTTACATAGTAAAGTGTTGGGAATTTGAACTTTGAATTTTGCTGGGGGAATTATCGGTTCTGGTTATGCTTCATAACTTGCAATTTTCGTGTGATGATATTCCGATGCCTTGCTAACTGAACAGTTGTAATACAGTGACATTTTTGAATATATGTGAATAGTGAAACTTCAAACCTGACTTTCATTTTATAGTATACCCTTCCTGTTTGGGGAATAACGAACAGGTGGCGACCATCTTGAAAACCAGTTAGCATTTTCCTTAGGCAATTCACGGTCAACAAACTATTTTAAGAACTTCAAATATTTTCCAGTGATAAGTAAGTGAACTATAGTTGAGGAACGTACAGCTGATATCCACCCCCGGTGTCGACTTTGTTCCTTACAGCAACTATTACATATTACAGGATTCTGTACCCAGATTGAATTTTAAATTGAATTCAACAACAGCAATAATAATAATAATCAACAAAAAGTTATTTTTAAGGTTTGTTACATTTTTTGGAAAATAGTCTTTCAATGGTTATATATAAAAATGTGGGCTTTGGAAAATTTTTGAAAAATATTTTTTAGCATATTTATTATATGATTCATGAAATCTATCACAAGATTATTTAAAAAAAAAAAAACATTGTATGCTGAAGAATCAAATTCGTAAAAATCACCAATTTAGTTATTTTGTGAAAATCATAAGTGTCAGAAAGATCATATTGTAAGTTTGAGATATAATAAGGGAAGTGGCATTTTTAAAGTGGTTTTTCACTATAAGCTTCCACAAAACGGAATAAATATAAAAAACCAAACACTTTGTGAGTTGGTGGATCGCCACCTTGAAGACCCATTCACACTAGCGGTAAGCTCAGCTCAGGTCAAAAATCGCTATGGATGTAAGGGAGCATTCACACTACGCGGTTCGCTCAGATCAGGGCAAGGCAGGTCAAACCGAATAACGCGCCGCCACCGATCAACAATGGTCAAAACCTGAGCTGACCGCTAGTGTGAACGAGCGACGGTCAGATCAGGTCAGATCAAATGGGCGGCGAACGTCTGAAAACTATGCTCGTGAGCAATAAATATAGAGTAATAAATAAAAATAAATGTTTTAACGGTATGTTATTTCTGTTTATTATAAAGTCGGTAAACTTTAATATAAATTCAAATATTATTACACATTTTAGTACTGTCAAGATACAGATCCTGTTTCCGAATTTTTTAAAAAATATTGTGAATATATTTTGAAATCAAATGCTTCTGTACCAGCGTTAGCACAGAAAGAGAGAATATTTGTAAAGTAGGGTTTCTCTCTCATCCTGAAATTCACTTTCTACATGGCATGAAATTTTATCCTTTCGTAAATAATTGTCCAAATAAATAATTGTTGCTAAAATTATGTTATCAATTAATCCTGGAGCAGAATTAATTTTTAAAAATAAATTCGAAATCTTTGAGCCCTAAAATATCAAAAACATTTTGCACAACTCACCTCTCATGGCATAACCGGTAGTTAGCATTCTTCTTTCTCTTTATCTGTTTGCGCTTGAAACTCTGGATACTCGCAGAACAATCCTCTTTTTGATCTTGACATATTTTTAGGCTCTTGATCCAAAATCATTGCGATTTACTTGACGTTGGGGTAGAAAACGGCATTGTTCACTATGAGCAACTGAAGTGAAAGGGCCCCGTCAACGACTTGATCTGGCCTGACCCGAGCTGAGCTGACCACTAGTGTGAATGCTACCCTGGATTGTGAGCTGAGCTGACCTGACCGCTAGTGTGAATGGACCTTGAATGTGATACCTACCATGATTATCTGGAGGAAATCCTTTCTCCAGTCCTTCACCTCCTTTTCACATAAGCCTCCTATTACTGTTTTCACTGTCCATAATTTTCTAAAAATTTTATGTAATTATCATTTCACATTTAGTAAGAATATTACTAGTGAGTAATTACAAATTTCTAAGCTGAGGGGTCCTTTACTTATAACTTAGCAGTGGTGGATCCAGGATTTTGGTTTGGGAGTGGCTTGAGCCGAATTTGGTTTGTCAGAGGGAATTGGGGGGGGGGGGGGGGGGAGTGAGCTTGAGTGATTTTGGTATGGTGGAGGCTTGAGTGGATTTTGGTTTGGGGGGGGGGGCTTGAGTCGGGCAAGGGTAGTTTTTATAGTCTCCTCTGATTGCTGCCCTTAAAAGATCAGGAGAGCTAAAAAATGGGTCTCCAAAATAATTACAACGTCAGTGGCAGGTGGACCTACGGATCTACATAGTTTTGAATGGGGGGGGGGGGGGGGGTGGAGGGCTTGAGCCTCCTAGCCTAGTCCCCCTACCCCCTGGATCTGCCACTGCTTATAAGGGTATAATGAACAGACAGAAGAATGAGTGAATCTATGAGTTCCATTTTTCACTCAGAACATACAGAAGACTAAGAAATATACATCAAAAATAGAATAAATCACTTACATGTATGTGATTGTTAAAAGTCCAACAGAACAATTTCAAAAAGTAACTTGTACCCAACATTATAATGGTAAATATTTTGACTTTGAAAAATTAATTCTATAGTAATGCAACAAGAAGGATACATTTTCTATTCGATTTGATTAAATGTTTGGCTGGTGAAAGCTTCTTTTAATTTTCATTAATCAAATAGCAATTATAATAATTGAATACTGTGTTCAAAGTTTTAAGTCAAGTGGACTTTGGGAAGTTGGTGGAACATTGGCTGCAATATTATCTACGAATGTGAAGAAGGTGGGATAAATATAAGTGTGGCAAATAAAGAACAGAATATGCCAACAATGTAACATATCTCATGTTACAGAGAAATAAATATTTTTTGCTAGGCCTTACATCAGTAAAAAGGAATCAATGTAAGCTTCACAGGTGCTCAGCCGGATAGTGTCATCTAAACACAACATTTTGACAGCTTGATCTGCTGTCTTCATCAGGTGTGGATAGCTTTAGATGTAAACTGGAGGGCCACGTAGTTTCCAACTGTTTGTAGAGATAGCTAATCCATGCACAGCAAAAACCTGGCAAATAGTAGACCTGATCTGCTGGCGGTCGCTGGACTGTCAAATCAACGTGTGGCAGAACTGGAACACACGATCGCCAACTCTGTGTTCTCATGTTATGGCCTGTGTATAGAGCTGTCAGTAGACAACATCTGAGGCTATCTGCACATGATGAAGACAGCAGAGCCAGCTGTTGTGTTTTTATATGACACTATCCGGATGAACCTGTGAAGCTACATTGAATCAGTACACCGGGAAGTCTCCACTCGCACATCAGTAAAAAAAAAAAAAAAAGTTACTTATTCTGTCAAATCAACCAATGGTCTGAGCTTTTTTGTACTAGAAGTTAATAATTTATTGTACAAAAGTAAAGTTACCAGTAAAGTTAACAACTGACAAAAACTCCAATAATTTCAGATGATATATTTTAGTTTCTGAACAAAAGATATGCATAAAAAAAAGGAAAAATTTGTACAAATCAGATTTTGCCTTAACATCTTTAAACAGTTGTGGCTTAAAATTGTTTGACTTATATTTCTGAGATTGAAGTCATTCTTTTTTGTTTTAAATGAAATTTAATAAGATGAGTAACATAATAATGATATAATTTCTTGTAATATAAAAAAATTCAAAAACCTCATCTTTGAATTTTAAAAAAGGTGTATGGTTTAAAGATGTTTAATTTAATTTAATTTAATTGCAATGCAGCACAGGCTCCGGTGGCAATTTCCCTACACACCCATCTTCCCCCTATCCTGCACCTACCTACATTTGCGCTCTACAAATTTTATCTTTAAATTCTTTCAAGGTTTTCGGTAAATTATTCATCATTTCTCTTGGTAACTCATTCCAATCCCTGACACCCTTACCTAAAAAAGAGAATCTTCCCACACCCTTGTGCCTGAAATTGAGTGCCAGCTTGTGGTCATGGTCATCTTTTCCCTTCCATGCACTACCTTTCATACCTATTGCAATATCTTTCCATGCCTCATCGCCAGTATATGCCCTGTACACTCCCATGACCCTCCTCATCCTCCTCCTGTCTTGCAATGAATCCCATTCCAGCTCCTTTATCATATCCGTCACTGATTGCATTCTGCGATAATTTCCAGAATAAAATCTAGCAGCCCTTTTTGCACCCCCTCCAACTCCTGTATTTGATACGTAAAATGAGGGTCCCATACTACACTAGAATATTCTAGCAATGGTCTGACCAAAGTTTTGTAACCCAATTCCTTGACTTCTCTCGTACATCCCTTCATCACTCTCTCCAACAAGTGCAGAACTTTGAAACCTTTTCCTACCACCTGTCCTATGTGTCCTGCCCAGTTAAGTTTGTTATCAAAAGTAATTCCAAGATATTTACATTTCAAGTCTTCAGCAAGCAATTCTTTCCCCACCTTATATTCTTAATTAACTTTTTGTTTTTTATTTGTGTATCTAATAAGCTGACTCTTCTTTGCATTTATCTTCATTCCATGTTTACCAACCCAATTAGATATCCTGTCCAGATCACCCTGCAACTGTTTACAATCCTCTATTGTTTTGATTCTTTTATACAGCATTATGTCATCTGAAAATAATCTAATTTCAGATAGTAAACAATCAACACAATTATTCACATCCAAGTCATCCACGAAGTAATAAGTCGAGCAAATGAATACCAGATGCCCCTCTGTTTGGCCTTTATCGATTTTGAAAAAGCTTTTGATTCAGTCCATCACTCAGCAATCATGCAAGCCCTTTTAGAACAAGGAGTGAATCCCGGCTACATCGACTTACTGTACAACCTCTACACCACTTCCACTGCCTTTGTCAACATGGCTGAAGTCACCAAAGAGTTCCCAGTAGAAAGAGGGGTAAAACAAGGAGACTCTATATCCCCCAAGCTATTCACATCAGTCCTAGAGTTGGCAATGTCAAAAATCCAATGGCAAAACCGAGGTTTGAGAATCAATGGAAGAAGTCTCAACAACTTAAGATTTGCTGATGATATAGTTTTACTCTCAAACAGTCTGGAAGAGCTCAAAGAACTGATAAATGAACTAGAGGCAGTGTGCAGTGAAGTGGGCCTTAAAATAAATATATCAAAAAGCAAAATCATGCAAAACAAATGGGCAGAAAAAGATAAAGAAAAGGCAGACATGAAAGATTCTGGTATTGAGTCCGTAGATCAGCACATCTATCTTGGCCAACTGATCAATATGAATGGTGACTCAAAGCCTGAGATCTACAGACGGATAAAGCTGGGCTGGAGAGCATACGGAAGAAATTCCATAGTTTTTAAATCGAACATGCCAGTACATCTTAAGAAACAGGTATTTGAACAATGTGTATTACCAGTCCTCACATATGCCTGCCAGACTTGGACCCTAAATAGCCACACGAAGCAAAAACTGAGAACTGCACAGCGAAGTATGGAAAGAGCAATGCTAGGGTTTACAAGAAGAGACAGGAAAAGGGCCGTGCACATCCGTTCAATAACTAAAGTAACAGACATCTTAAAAAGAGTCATGACCCAAAAATGGCAATAGGCCGGTCATGTTGCTCGCAAAAGAGATGAAAGTTGGACTACGAGAGTGCTGGATTGGATACCGAGAAACCTGAAAAGAGCAAGAGGAAGACCCCCGGATCGCTGGGATAAGGATATAAGCCGAGTTACAGGCGTGAACTGGAAGAGGGTGGCTCTGGATCGATCGGCCTGGAAAGAACTACCGCAAAACTATGTAGAATTAAATTCTAATATATAGCTCATCAGGCTTAAAGAGGCTACATCCTGAAAAAAGTATCGATATAGCTGCAATAATAAATAAAAATAATGAATAGGAATGGTCCCAATACGCTACCCTGTGGCACACCCATTTTTACTTCCATTTCTTTTGATACTACATTTCCTACCCTAACTTTCTGTTTTCTACCTTTTAAAAATTCTTCTACCCAGCAAATGATTTTCTTATCCACTCCAATGGTTTTTACCTTATTTACTACCATTTTATGGCTTACTCTGTCAAACGCCTTAAACAGATCTAGTGCTACACTATCAATTTGGCCTCCCTTGTCTATTTCATCTGAAATATCTTGCATATATCCCACCAACTGAGATTCGCATGAATATCCTTGCCTGAAACCATGTTGTCTGCTTGAAAGCCACTTACGTTCCTCACATATATTTCTGATGTAAATTTACTATTTGTGCGCCAAATTTGTTAAAGGGACAACAGTTGTTATCGAAAGTAAATATTTTTGAAATTTGTCATATTAGCCACCATCATTATCTTCAGGTTGTCTTAAATAGAGATCTAGTACTATAATGAACCATTTAGCTTGACATGAGATATAAATATTGTATTTCCAAATAATTTTATAGCTTCAAGTTGTAGTTATAAAGAGAAAAGAGTACTTATAAGTGTGGCTCCATTTTAACATATATTTTTTCTATATATTTTTGATCAACCATTTGTTTCAACATTCAGAGCATGTAACGCTTTTTGTTTTAAGTGTGTGCTCCACACATTTAATTTTTCACAAATTGTCATAGAATTGTTTTGGAGTAAAAATTTGTCTGCATATGGCCTTTGTAAACTTCTTTAGCAGCAATTCTTTTAATGAATCCTGCAGATCCATCACATGCAGTCTTCACTTGTAAATTAGTGAAGAACTGCCACTCTGCTTCAATTGCAAAATCTATTTTGTGGAGACATATTAATGTGAAAGTTTATCCTATTCTTATAATGTTTCACTCTGCTGTCAGAAAATTAGATGATTTCCTTAAGGTTAAAAGATAAAGATTCTTTTAAAATTGAAATCAGCTTTCTTTAGAAATAAAAAAAGGCCACTGTATTGTACTCCAAACAGTCAGAGATGACAACATAATGTAGATGTTTAATTTTCCCCTCCTAATTGTACAGTAAAAGGGATTAGTCTGGCTTAGATACTGGTGCATTGAGACTACATTTCATGCTGTACCACAAATTGATACCGAGCATGGTGGTGTAATGGCTAGCGTTCTGGATTCGCATTTGGGAGGACGGCGGTTCGAATCCCTGTCCGGGCATCCAGATTTGGGTTTTCCATGGTTTCCCAAATCACTCCAGGCAAATGCCGGGATGCTTCCTTCAAAAGGCCCTGGCCGAATTCCTTCCCATTCCTTGCCCCCCATCCTTTCCCGTCTCCAAAGACCTCGCTGTTAGAGAGACGTTAAGCAGATTAAAAAAAAAATATATATATATATAGTTTCCGCAAAATTGCAATTAAAAACATGTCCTTCAGTTGAATTTTCTTTTTGTAAATATGTTGTAAAACAATAAATTTTAGTTTCCAGCAGAGCTCCCATAAAATTTTCTATTAAACCATCACTGCTTTTAACAGTCCCAATCCATATGCCTTAATACATGCAGCGACGTGTGGCAGTTATAAGACTACTAACACAGTGGAACAGAAATCTCCAAATGCCTTAGTAAAGGAATGAGGTTCACACAAGTCGTAGATCAGAGCACAAGGGGACCAAACATGTTAGATATCCTCATGATAATGTCTCATGATAAACTTGTCGACTCTCAAGTAACTGAAAGGGTAAGTGATGGATATTAAGGGATTCAGTAAAAAAGTGGTCAAAATTGAAGATGATAATATGTGCAGTTATAAAAAGGTACATATCCCACAACTGAAGAGATATTTCAGAAGAACAGTCAGTATACAGGGCGTGGTGGGTGAATGGTTAATGTTGTGGCCTCACATTCAGGAGGACGTCGGTTCGAATCCTCGTGGAACATCCACATTTGGGTTTTCCATGGTTTCCTCAGATCACACCAGGCAAATGTCGGGATGCTTCCTTCAAAAGGGCCATGGCCAAATTACTTCCCATTCCTTGTGTAAGACCCTAGGCTGATACCGGGGTGAAGTATCGCCTAAGTGCCTTAACTTACATTCTTTATGTGGACTCAAAGTTCTCAGTAAAACTTGCTAAATAATTTTGAATTGACCATGTAGCCAGGATAACTCAACTAAATGCTCAGGTTGCCACAATATTTGTTACCCACAAAGAGAGAAAAGGGTTTTATGCTAACAACTGAAGCACACAAGTTCACTGTTAGAAAACTTCAAGGTTTTATTTTCAAAATCAAAAGTTCAAAATTGCATTTACAGTTGAGCAGGCATATCGAACTCTCTTTTCCAAAGTCTGCAAGTTGTGGAGAGAAATTTTGAACCGACCAAACCCCTTTAGTAAATTTACAAGTTCTTAACAGTCATTGAAGTTACGATTTAACACGACACGATCCAACATGGTTGAACTAGCCAGCATGGCGAGTTACGACCAACCGAGACGAACGACAGACTGAAACATACGACCGACAGGAACAAACCACAGGCAGGATCAGACTGACGCAGGTTCACTCACATAATGCTAGACCGGAACAGACCACAGGCAGGAACAGACAAACCATAATGGCGGCGGGGTCTTTTATAGAAACCACGAGAACCCGTGACGTCAGCAACTGTATCACATCTTTTTGCTTCCGCGTAGCTCAAAGTATGTGTAATTTATTGGACGATCCCGACTATTAAAAATGTTCAAACTTTGACAGTATCTGGACTTATCTACTAGAAGTCCAACGGCAGTCTATTGAGAAATTTAGAGTAATTAATTTTAAAGTTTTAGCTGTTTAAGACTCCGCGTAGTGATACATTCAAATTTGGGTAAAATCCCTAAGTGTTCTAGAATTTTACGCGCGTGCACAACAATCAGCGACAATCTATTTTACAAAAACTTAATTTCCGGACAAATACTTAAACGTTTTATGAAAACCCATATATGTATAAAATCGTCTTAATTAGGGCTATCTGCTGATGTAATTTTTAATTTAATATCTCTTTTAATAAAAAAGCTTATTTTTTTCTCTTAATTAAAATCACTAATTAAACTTTACCAAATTATTTAATTTTCTTACCAAAATATCGGGGATAGTGCTGACTACAGCTGGTGATAAAAGATCCGTTGTAGCTTTACGCGATTTAAAGATATTGCAAATCTTAGAATTTCACTATTCTGATCGCGTGTTTCAAAACTTGAACAAACTAAAACGTTTCCCGATATGATAAATATACTTTAAAATGATTTTTATAGCAAATTGTTACCGTGGGGAAGATTACGGGGAAATTCCTGAAAGTTGAAAACTATACTTCACGAAATTTCTAAGTCCCGCCTAAGCAAAACTAGAATTTACCAAAATTCTAAGGTGCTTACACTTGTTCCCTATCCCACTCCACCTCCAAGGACCTCAGTGACAATGAGGCGTAAAGCCATAAGCAAAAAAAAAAAAAAAAAAAAAAAAAAAAAAAAAAAAAAGAGTCAGTATATGAAAGGAAGGCAAAGTGGAGTGTAGTCAAAGAGGGAACAGTTCAAGAAGATAAAAGAGGGGGAAAAATGTTTAGTCCAAAACAGAAAATAAAGGAACAAATGGAAGTAACCTGCATACCATAGAAGGGAGGTTAGGAGCCTAAAGAGACTGTTAAAAATAGAACACAGTGGTGTTAAGAGACATTAAGGTAGAAGCGAACACTCAAAACAACTAAACAAGAAATTAATAGCAGCAAAGAGGGAAGGTAAAAATGGGTTTATGAAGAATATTATGAGTGCAGGAGACCAATGAATGATGAATCCAGAAAACTGATGGGGAGGGAAGGTACTCAGAAAATTGCAGACAAGGATGGAGAAGCTATGACAATCTGAAAAAGGTTTTTTTAAAAAATTTAATTTAATTGCAATGGAGCACAGGCTCCGGTGGCAATATCCCTACACACCCATCTTCCCCCTATCCAGCACCCACCTACATTTGCCCTCTACAAATTTTATCTTTAAATTCCTTCAAAGTTTTCGGTAAATTATTCATCATTTCTCTTGGTAACTCATTCCAATCCCTGACACCCTTACCTAAAAAAGAGAATCTTCCCACACCCTTGTGCCTGAAATCGAGTGCCAGCTTGTGGTCATGGTCATCTTTTCCCTTCCATGCACTACTTTTCATACCTATTGCAATATCTTTCCATGCCTCATCACCAGTATATGCCCTGTACACTCCCATGACCCTCCTCATCCTCCTCCTGTCTTGCAATGAATCCCATTCCAGCTCCTTTATCATATCCGTCACTGATTGCATTCTGCGATAATTTCCAGAAACAAATCTAGCAGCCCATCTTTGCACCCTCTCCAACTCCTGTATTTGATACGTAAAATGAGGGTCCCATACTACACTACCATATTCGAGCAATGGTCTGACCAAAGTTTTGTAACCCAATTCCTTGACTTCTCTCGTACATCCCCTCATCACTCTCTCCAACAAGTGCAGAACTTTGAAACCTTTTCCTACCACCTGTCCTATGTGTCCTGCCCAGTTAAGTTTGTTATCAAAAGTAATTCCAAGATATTTGCATTTCAAGTCTTCAGCAAGCAATTCTTTCCCCACCTTATATTCATAAGTAACCTTTTGTTTTTTATTTGTGTATCTAATAAGCTGACTCTTCTTTGCATTTATCTTCATTCCATGTTTACCAACGCAATTAGATATCCTGTCCAGATCACCCTGCAACTGTTTACAATCCTCTATCGTTTTGATTCTTTTATACAGCATTATGTCATCTGCAAACAATCTAATTTCAGATAGTAAACAATCAACACAATTATTCATTAGAATAATGAATAGCAATGGTCCCAATACGCTACCCTGTGGCACTCCCATTTTTACTTCCACTTCTTTTGATACTACATTTCCTACCCTAACTTTCTGTTTTCTACCTTTTAAAAATTCTTCTACCCAGCAAATGACTTTCTTATCCACTCCAATGGTTTTTACCTTATTTACTACCATTTTATGGCTTACTCTGTCAAACGCCTTAGACAGATCTAGTGCTACACTATCAATTTGGCCTCCCTTGTCCATTTCATCTGAAATATCTTGCATATATCCCACCAACTGAGATTCGCATGAATATCCTTGCCTGAAACCATGTTGCCTGCTTGAAAACCACTTACGTTCTCACATATATTTCTGATGTGGTTGCATATCAATCTTTCCATTAATTTACCTACCACTGATGTCAAACTGATTGGCCTGTAATTCTCAACTCTATTTCTCACCCCTCCCTTATGTACCGGTACTAGTATTGCACTTTTCCAGTCCTGTGGTAAGCAGCAAGTGTCTAGACTCAATTTAAATAATATTTCAAAATAAGGTACAATGTCACATCCGGCTATCTTTAAGATATCTGTAGTAATATTATCTTCACCAGCCCCTTTATGTTTTTTCAGATTTCTTATTTCCTTCATGATTTCCTCAGGATGGATATCAAATTTTTTACTATCGTCATTTCTAATTGTGTTGTTAAGCTCGTTCTCCGAATTTGATCCTCCTGTTTCTGATTCATTGTCCCTAATGCTTTCACTGAACCAGTTACTTAAAATCTCTGCCTTTTTCAAATCCTCAGTAACTTCTTCTCCATCCTTATCTATAAGTGTCTCTACATCCTCCCTTCCCCTCAGTTTCCTGATATAGCCATAGAAATTTTTAGATGCATCAGTCAATGGTCCCCCTGCACTGACAATACTCTTCATAAACCCATCTTTAGCCATTTTCTTTGCTGTTATTGAGTCCTTGTTTAGTTGTTTTAAATATTCCCTACCACCCTGCTGTCTCTTAACTCTGTTATGTTCTTTTCTTACCAACCTCTTTAACCTCCTCACTTCCCTATTATAGTAAATAGGTTCTCTACTTCTCTTTAGTTTTTGCTTTGGAATAAATTTTTCTTCCCCCTTTCTTATTATCTCCTTGAACTCTTCCCACCTTCACTCTACTGTACCTGAGCCTTCCTTCCATTTGCTGAATTGTTCTCTGAAATATCTCCTCAAATTTGAAACCTGTGCCTTTTTATAATTGTACCTGTTTCCCCCTTCAATTTTGGCTGCTGGTTTACTGAATCCTGTAATATCTATCAGAACTGCTTCATGATCACTTATTCCTTCAGTTACTTGATACCTCAAAAGGTTTTCATCGGTCTTAATTAGAAATATATCCAAAATATTTTGTCCCCTAGTGTTTTGCTCAACCACTTGTGTAAATCCTCCTTCCCTTATTAAGATATTTGCAAATCTTTGTTCCCTTGTGTTATTTATCTTATTCCCTTCCCAGTTTACACCTGGTAAATTTAAATCCCCGCCGATGATGATCATTCTATTCTCACCTCTGAAATCTGAGTATGAATTTAATTTCTCCCCAAGAGCCTCATCTTCATCTGTCATTCTTCAGGTAACAATGAAAGGAAAGAAAGCGGCAACACAAAACAACACGCAAACAAAGAAAATACAATATTTTGGGCAAAACTCTTCTTCAAGTGTAAGTGGCTGGGATTTCGCAATAATTGCGTTTGACGCAGCCAATCATAGAAACGTGCTTAGAATAACAAGTGATTATAAACAAAACAGTGGTGTGTGTCATTCCCATGCAAAATGTTGCATTCTACCTCAAGTAACATTTTAATAGAGAGAAACAAAGCAAAAAGATATAAATACCATATGTAGGAAATTATACATAATTCAATAACGTCAGTGTATCATTAAATTTTCAGTCAACAGTGCCAAAAACTCTCTGCTTAAAGTACTTAATATAGAACAAAACATGCATATACAGCAGTACCACACACCTGATAGTGTTGATATTAGTCCTCAAAGTGCAGATACAGGATTTCATGAAGTGGTTAAAACAAAGTGAAAGAGAACAATGTGCACACCTCACTAAACCCATGTTATCACATTTCAAATCAATTTCTAGCAGTCCAATATCAATAGCCAGACTAATTACATCATTATTTTGAAATATAATTACTTACCTATGGCTGTATATGAACCTTGGCAATGCAATAGCTTTAAGAGTCTTGCATTTAACATTAATGAAATATTCCAGATCTTCAAAGGAAATTACAACATCTTCAATCAATTTCAGCACGTCAAGCTGTGGACATTGGTCTGCAAATGGTGCCAAATGAGCTGCAGGCTCAGCACGGTACTCATTTTCAATTTCCAGTGACTGCAGTAGTTGCAGTCCACTCAAAATAAGTGATTTGTGTTCATCATTAATTAGCCGGCATGGAATGGTTAGTGATCTGATGTTTGGGCAGTTCTTCACCAACTCCTCCAGTTCCTGCAGAAAGGGACAGTACTATGTATAATATTTACAAGAGAATGTTCATCATCTGTGGTAATTACTAGAATACCTAATACCTAATACAGTTAGAAGGTTTGAAATTTTTAATGAGAAATAAAGATTTGCTGCACAGAATCAATTAATGGTTTTCATGCTACCCAGGTCATGCTTCATCTCAGTGCAGTTCCACCCTAGAGGAAGACCAAAACAGACAGGTCGAGGTAGGAGCATTTAATACTAGGCCAATGAGACACATGGGTGGCATGAAAACAATTTCAAGTTATTTTGATAGTAGTTTTTAATGAAGGCTAAGCAAAAGTATAATTTAGCAAATATATAACACAAGTGCAAAGGACTTATTACACTGTTATGTCTGTTGTCCTGGTAACATTGCATAAATTAATTTCTGCTGCACTTTCCACCAGCATACCATGCCACTTCACACTCACATTGTGCCATAGATGAGTATTCCACTGACTACCAGAATCTCACAGTATGATGGCAGGAAGCTCAGAATAATGTTAAGTGATGCTGTGTTGCTGAAAAAGCAAGTTGTATTCAAAAAGTAATGAAAATGCTCATGTAGTGCATCATATGCTAACACTGTAGACCTTCTGCCATTGTTGTTTCTTAGGTAAAATATGTACTTTCAGCACAAGTTAAACACCATATTATCACTACCCAGTTTTTATGATGCATATCAATGAATTATTTTCTTGTAATGTGTCATTAAAAAAAAAAAAAAAAAAAAAAAAAAAAAAAAAAAAAAAAAAAAAAAAGGTAATTTTTGTGCACATCCCGAGATGTAGGAAGTCATGCCCACAATGAAGGATTAGGTTAATTGACTCAAGACCAGGGAATAATTGGGTGATAAAAGCAGGGCTACAGTTAGTTTCAAGGGGTACAGCCTTGGAGTGGCTATGCACAGGAAGGGCTATAGCTTGAGAGATTTGTTTGTGTACTAAGTCAGGGGGGTAGCTGTGGTAGATGAGAGCTCCTTCTCCAAGATGCCTACCATTCTCCATAAAATCCTACCCATGGCCCCACATACAGGTTCTAGCAGACCACCGAACCTAAAAAATATCTTGATTCACAAGTACTCACCCAATAATTCCCCCAACTACCACAGGGATCATTCCCTTGCAACAGACCCTGCTGTAAAAAATGCAGCATGAATCGAGCTTCTACCACTTACTTCAATTCTACCACAGTGAAACATTCCCCATCATTGCTCATGCAACTTGCATTACACCATACATCATATATCAACTTACATGCTTCCATTGCTCCAGCTCATATATAGGCCTTACTACTAACCCACTTGTTATCAGAATGAATGGTCACAGGCAGGCAGTGCATACTAACAAGGAGGCCCATCCAGTGGTAAAACATGCCAGTTCCCACAAACTGAATAATTTTAACAACTGTATCTCAGTTAGGGTAATCAGAGTTTTCCCTGATAACACAAGCTCCTCTGCACCATGTAGATGGGAACTAGCCTATCAGAATATCCTGGACACCACACAACCTCCAGGCCTCAATCTCCAATAAAACCTTCCCACCAGACCAAGCACTTCTTATCACTACTATTTATATTGCTTATATTTTATTTTTTGTACGAGGGCTGTCCAGAAAGTAACAGACGTTTTGTGATAAAAAATAAACAAAGTGAAAAAAAAAACGATTTTTACTATATACATTTTAGAGGTAAGCTCTTAGGCTATGTTTCAACATAATCGCCATTTAAATTAAGGCACTTATCATAACGTGGTACAAGCTTTTCGATACCCTCTCTGTAGAAATTTGCCGCCTGAGACTTCAACCACTGGTTTACATCGCCATGCAGTTGAGCGTCAGTTTCAAACCGTTGTGTTGCGAGCCACGTCTTCATCGCCGGGAACAGGTGGTAGTTGCTCGGTGCCAAATCCGGGCTGTACGGCGGGTGATTGAAAACTTCCCATCCAAAACCATCCAAGAGCTCTTGGGTACGATTGGCCGTGTGTGGACGAGCGTTGTCGTGGAGAAACAAAACTTTCTCACTGAGTTTTCCCCGACGCTTGTTTTGTATCGCGCGTCTTAATGTTCTGAGTGTTTTGCAATACCTTTCTGAAGTGATTGGTTGGCCACGTTCAAGAAATTCAACGAGAATCACACCCTTAGCATCCCAAAACACAGTAGCCATAATTTTTCCTGCTGACAGCGTTTGCAGACACTTCCTCGGTTTCTTGGGCGAATGCGTGTGTCCCCATTCCATAGACTGCCGTTTTGTTTCACAGGTGACGTGCTTTACCCAAGTCTCGTCGCCAGTTACGATACGATCGATAACTTGGTTTCCAGTTTTGGTGTAGTCTTCCAGAAACGTCAGTGCTGCAGCAAGTCTCTGTTTTTTGTGGTGTTCTGTTAAGATTTTCGGAATCCACCTGGCCAAAATTTGTGGTAACCAAGTTTACCAACCACAATCTCATGAACTAAACTCCGTGAAATTTTGGGGAAATGTTCTGAAAGCTCCGTAATCGTGAAATGACGATTTTCACGGATTTTTTTCGTTGATTTTCACCACCAGTTCATCACTCACAACACTAGGCCTACCCATGCGGTCCTCATCGTGAACATTGGTTCGACCATTTTTAAAATCAATGCACCATTGCCTCACTCGGCTTTCCCTGATTATTCCTTGGCCATACACATCACAAATCTGGAGATAAATTTCAATTGGTTTGTGATTTTTCGCCAACAAAAACCGTATTACAGCTCGCACTTCACAACTGGTGGGATTTTTAATTGCAGCGCTCATTTTAACACTCTACTGTATTCAAAGTACGATAGGAACGATGTGCAAACTACCACAGCTGGTTGCGTACTGAATGTATGAACAGTCTGACGCCAAGATGGCGGCGCTAGGAGCACCCATTGTTGCGCCAGGTCAAAACGTCTGTTACCACTTTCAATGATAATATAACTTCAGCATTATTGATCTAGAATTTATGCTTCCCGCCCCCTCTCCTATACTACCATCTATGCCATCCATTCCATTCACCAGACGGCCATCGTCGTGTACATTTGTTGTTGCGCCTGGTGTCTTACTTTTGCAAGAATAAGGTTGTACATAAAAATATTACGTGTTTCTTGTGATTGTTCTTTTTTTTGTATTTGACGCTCTCAGCCAACTTCATCTGTGGTGAGTGTTGGATGGTATTTCCCTATCCTGCTTTAGATTTATATATGCTTTAAGGCAATAAAACTAAGTAAGGATGGGGAATTACAACCCAACACTTACCATAGATGAAGGCAGCTGGAAATAATGAAAATAAAAAAAAAAACACAAGAAATGCACAATATTTCGGCGGTTAGCCTTATTCTTGCTAAAAGTGAGACACCAGCAGAGTCAAACATCTGGTGAATCTCCTTAGTTATATATATAAAAGGAAGGATCAGACACTTACCACAAATGACAAACACAAATAATTTAATATCTCAGTTGTTAATTCTATTCTTGCAAGCAGGTGAGACACTTGGCACAGTCAGATGTGCATATACTGATACCCGCTTGGTGAATGGAAGACCCATCATGGAAAGGGCAGCCATGGAGGGGGTGAGAAAGTACTAAAGTGATAACTGATAATGCTGGAGGTATATTATCATTGGAAGTGGGGAAAAATTGCCATTGTATGAGGATATGAATATTAATAAACTTTAAGTAGGAAAGATACAGTATAAGATATATAAAATGTAAATGGTAGTAATAATAAGTGCTGGATCTGCTCGGAGGGTTTAATTCAAGAATGAGGCCTCGAGGTAGTCTGTTGTCACGGATATTCTGGAAAGCTAGTTTCCATCTGTGGAGTTTAGTGATGGTTGTGGAATCAGGGAAAACTCCAATGGCCCTACCTGTAAAACAATTGTTGAAAAGGTTCAACTTGTAGGAATTGGCACATTTTTCAGCTTTGATAACAGGTGGCTATTCTCTTATCCATATAAAACACCAGTAATATTTCATCTTTTCCACCAATTTACCATACCCTTTATCTTTTCTCACAGAATCAGAGCTATTTATTTATTTATTTATTTATTTATTGACATTCGGTTATGTAACCATACAGCCATCACTTGTAACATGATTCATTATCGTTAACTAATAACATGTTTGATTGTACTCATTATTATATTGCATCTGTTAATTATCGTTATACTTATGCTACTTACAATTTTGATTATATTGGTTACAATTTTAAATAGAATTTATCTAAACGTAATTAAAGACTTTCAGGTATAAAGCCGAATCGCAGTAGCAGTTGATACAATTCGTTTTCAAGTCATATTGCAGGTATACGTGAGGCAATACCGACATTGGTATTCATGCGTCTAAATTATTATTTTCTTTTGTTCACGTTCGGTTATATGACCATACATCCGTGAATTGTAAGATAATACATTATGCTTAATTATTGACAGGTTTGATTATACTATTTACAATCTTGCTTATGCTAATTATAGTTGTACTTAGGCTACTTACAATTTTTATTATACTGATGACAATTTTAAGTCATACTTTTCTACTCGTAATCTTTAAGGAATAAAACAGAATCGTTGTAGTCGTTTATACAATTCATTTTATGCTTATTGACATTTTTATTTTTTGATGATGAGGTCTTAGATTTCTATATTTCCATTTTTTAGGAATCTAATAAGGCTGTTGTACACTGCTTTGTCATCGCTAACTAGGAGTAGGATTAGGTTGGTAGGAAGAGGGATTCCTATGTTGACTAAATCCTTGATCATGGTATCCTGGGCCCGTTTAAATTTTCTACAGGAAAATATAATGTGGTTGGTGTCTCCTATAGTCTGATCTGAACAATCACAGAGAGGAGATTCTCTCAGACCTAGTCGATAGAGGTGGCTGGGGAATCTTCCGTGGTTGAACCGCAGCCTGGAAATCATTGTTGTTAGTCGTCTGCTTGTGATCCATTTATAAAACCAAGGTTGAGGTGGAATAATTGGTTGGATGCTTCCATAGTGCGATGCTTTGGTGGTTAGAGATGTTCTCCATTCTTCTTGCCATTTTTCTTTGGCTCGTTTTTTGATTGTGTGAATTATATCTGACGTCGGGAGGTTCATACCATCTTTAAATCCGTTGAGGATGGCCTGTTTTGCTAAAGTATCCACTTGTTCATTGTATTTTATACCTTTGTGAGCTGGAACCCATAGCAGGTAGGTAGTGATTCCCCGTTCTTTACTGCTTTTTATTTGTTTCCTAATTTCTAAGATCGTCATCGGGAGGTGATAATTCCACGTGTTGTTTTGTAGCCGTTTTAAGACACTCATGGAGTCCGTTAATATGATGCTTTTGTCCGCTTGGATCATTTGGCTATACTTAACCGCCTCCAGTATGGCTTTCGCTTCAGCTGTGAAAATAGATGTTTCTTCATGTAGCGAGAATTGAGCTGAATGATTAGTGTTGGGACAGAAGAAAGCTGCTCCTACTCTGTTTTCCTCGGAATTCTTTGAGCCGTCTGTGTATATTTTAACTGTGTTTTTCCCTATCTCTGCGAGGAGTCTATTTAGTTTCTGGTTTAAGGTGGGATTTATGTCTCCTTCCAGAAAGTGTATGTGGATTTCTTCTAGTCGGAGTTCGTATGGTTCTTGAAAGATGGGGTGTATGTCGTAAGAAGCTACTTTATCTTTATATTTAGACCAAAGTTTGTAAGCATTTAGAAGCGGGAGCTTGAGTTGGCTTTTTCCTTTGTTCGCTAATCCTTGCATCCTTTCAAATCGATGGTGGAGCGGGTGGGTATTAAGTACCAGTTTTTCCATTATGAATTTTTCCTCAAGATATGATCGTCGTATATGAAGGGGAGGTTCTCCTGCCTCCACTAATAGGGCGTTAATTGGGGTTGAGCGTATTGCCCCGACACAAGCTCTTAGGCAAGCTGCTTGAAGTCTATCTAGTTTTTTGAGAGCGTCCTTTCTAGCATATTGGTAAAACATGGAACCGTACTCTAATAGCGATCTAATTAGTGTTCGGTAAAGTAGTAGGAGCGTTTTTGGGTGGGAGCCCCACCAAGTACCTGACACCATTCTTATTATATTTAGTCGGGAATTCGATTTTGCTATCAGCTGATCGATATGCTGGGACCAGCTAAGGCGGCTGTCCAGCAACATTCCCAAGAACCGTGCTTGTTTCTTAAGTGCCAGTTTATGTGGACCTATTTGGATACTGTCCGAGTCATGGGTGATTTTTCTCTTTGAAAAGTAGACTACTGATGATTTTTCCAGTGAAAGTTCAAAACCATTGGTGTGTAGCCATTTGATGAGAGCTGTAATTGCCTTGTTCAATAGGTTATGGACTTCCTGTTGTGACACATCGTTGGCATATATAACCACGTCGTCTGCAAATTGGAGTGAGATAATCTTCGTTGGGATGGAGTGGATTATATCACTTATGTATAGTAAAAATAGGAGTGGGCTGAGGATTGCTCCTTGTGGTAACCCTTGATTAACAATACGCGGCCCTACTCGATTTTTCTTTGAGCTGACATAGATTATCCTCTCCGATAATAGGGAGTAGAGTCCTTTCACAAGTTTCATCGGTACCCCTAATGTCTCCAGTTTGTGCATCAAATGAGGGATTCTGACGTTGTCGTAAGCTGATTGGATGTCTAGGAAAACCGCACCCAAATATTGCTTGTTGCAGAATGAGAGGTAAATGTCCGACGTCAAGATCGCTAGGTTGTCTAGTGTGCTTTTTCCCTTACGAAATCCGGATTGTGAGTTTGGAATCAGGTTGTTCGCCTCCACCCACCATTCTAATCTGTTCTTGATGAGACGTTCTAGTGTTTTTCCTACACACGACATTAATGATATCGGTCTGTACGAAGTCGCTTTGGTGGGGTCTTTTCCTTGTTTTAATATTGGAATGATAACCTGGGTTCTCCATTCCGCTGGAATAGGTTCTTTCATCCAAATCTTGTTAAAGATGTTTAGAAGTCTCTGCAAGCCAGCTGGAGGCATGTTTGTTAACATTGCGTAATGGATTCCATCTATTCCAGGTGAAGAGTAGGAGGATCGCTTTAAAGCTTGTTGTAGTTCTGTCATGGTAAATGGCGTGCATAGTTGGTGGTCCGATGCTTCTTGCGGGTTTAGCGCGAAGTTGGAGTCCTCCTCCTGGACTGTGGAAGGAGCGATTTTGTCTGCAATGTCTTCAAGGGTTGTGGTACTAATTTTAGGGGTTTCGCTGTTGAAACCATTATTTTTAAACTTCCTAATCGTAGACCAAACAGAAGAGATATTCGAATCCTTTCCCAATGTTTCACAGAATTGGATCCAATTCTGACGCTTTTGCGTTTTGAGCGTTCTTTTTGTTCGTGCGTTAATTTGTAAATAAGACATATAGTGTTGGAGGTCGGGGTTCTTTCTGTATAAGTTAAGAGCGAGTCTTCTTTGGGCTATTGCTTTCGAACATGTTGGGTTCCACCATATTGGTGGGCGACTTTTTGTAGTGCCTCTGGCCTTTCAAAAACTTTTGTAAAACCTTAATTATTTTTTTAAAATTTTATGTATTGTGCACACATACAAGTCACCTGTATCATATTTTGACATAGTCTCCTCCACCCTCAATGCATGTCAGACAGCACTTCTGAAGTGCCCGACTTCCCGCATGAAAAAATTGTTTTGGGAGACGACATAACCACTCATGCGCTGCCTGGTGCACCTCGTCATCGGATTGAATTATTGTCCCAGAAAGTGCTTCTTTTAGGGGTCAAAACATATGGAATTCACTTGGGGCAAGGTCAGGTGACTATGGTGGATGAGGCAGAAATTCAAACCGCATGTCTGCGATTGTTGCAACCATTGCACAAGCTGCATTGTCATGTTGCAGAAGAACACTTGTCAATAGCAATCCACGTCGTTTCGTTCTAATGGCAGCCGGAAGATGATTTTTGAGGAAGTATGTGTTACTGGTAACAGTGGTTCCTCATGGCGTGTAGTGCTCCAAGAGGATGCCTTTTTCATCCCAAAAGAAGTACTGTTGTGGTCTTTGGAGTCATAATATGAAGTGCCTGGCACAAGCGCAGAGCATCAGCTACAGACATCACACCATTCGCGAATTTCATACACTATTCATACACTTGCTGCTGTGACAAAGAGGCTTCTCCATACTGTACCTTCATTCTGCGATAAATGTCTATAGGTTTTATACCATCACTTTGCATAAATCTAATCACCGAATGCTGTTCTCCTCTGGTGCACGTTGTTAGTGGGGTGGCCATCTTTATTCCTGCACTGGTACTTGCACATCTTCACTGTGCTGCCGCCTTTGGGGACATCTGACACATTATTTCAAACAGGCATAGCAACTTACAGATCACTGACGCGGACTTTTAATTTTATATTACACTTTTAATATTTTCATTAGACTCCCCCTCATATGTAGGATTAACAAATAAGGATAGGGAAATGAGCCATTAATTATGTTTAATGATGGATGTGGGGTGTGAACACACAGAAAAAACAAAAACACACATTTTATAGTAATTTTCGGGTCTGGCCCTCTATCAGACTGCCTCGCAGAAAGACTATTTAAAGGAAATTGGTGGCTAATTTCCCTACCCCAATTAATTAATCTTTTTCAACTTGGCAGCTTTCATTTCATTGTTAAGGTTTACAATTTTTGGGTTTATGACTTTCAATTCCATCCATACCTCCCTCTCCATGAGCCTCCTACCAATGTTATGAACATTTAGTTAGATGAAAGCCTCCATCAGGTAGCTACCTCATTTTATTGTTGAAGAAAGGAATCAGTTCAAAAATTTCAACACTCTTTGTGTATACGTGTTTTTCCATGTTTCGAAGCCGCAGCAATCTTCATCTTTGTTAAGTAGTGGCCATTCTCTTATGCAAATGTTTAATGTATCCACTTTAGAGCACTTTTGGTTCCTAACACTATGTAAGGTGCCTATTATTTAGTTAAATAATGTCCCCTTAGGTCATTATTAGTAGAGGGGGAGAGTAGTAGCAAAAGAAGTATCAATTTCTCATTTTAAGTTTGATGTTCCACTCCGGTATCTTCATCTAGAATCGGCTAATGCAGATCAGATAGGCCCACCCCGAGGACACGATACAGACACTGATACAGATAACTATTCACTTATAACACCGATTTTGATGGGATAAAGTAGCACATTTAGTGGGAATAGACATTCAAGACACTTTAAAAGATAAATTAAATGAAAAACTTACCAAAGTAGGCCGTAATAAGGATCGGAAGGTAACGCCATAAGCACACATGTTAAACATTTGCAGCCCATATTTTGATAATATTAGACACTTTTCAGTACTGAAAAGGGGAGATTAAGGGGTAAAAACACCCTAGAATTAAGAATTTGTAACTCTTAGCTCTAGATATGGAAGGTTTAACGAGTAATAAATTAATTTAGCTAGGCCACAACACAGGTTAACATTTTGAAAATTCATAACTGAGAGAACTCCATTTTCACTGTAATAATTTATACACCACAGGAAACTACACTCACTTTGGAACGTTTTGAGGTACCTTTTAGCAAAATCTGAGTAGTAACAGGGGAGCAATAGAATTTATAAGTTTAAATGTACTGATTGAAACATGAGGGTTGGGAAATAATTTTTAAAACACTGTACAGTGAACATACAGACTTGAGGAATAGCTTAAAGAGTTGGAAAAAATTCAGAGAATCCAAAAATAATTTTTACTTGACGATAGCTTGAATATCTTAGAAATTACCAAAAACAATGAATTACGTTTCAAAACATTACCGGCAACGAAGAGGATCATGGGACTGATATAGGACTTGCGCTATAGGTCGGTACGTAGTAGGGTAGATTAAGGAATCCAGTTAGCGAGCTTATTTTTGTTGATAAGTTGGTACACAGGGGCATCACGTCATCGCGGCAATAAATAGAGGAGGCCATGTGGTCTCAGGACACATTTTGGTCGGGTGTCCTAGGGAGTGGATGTTCGGGCTGTGATCCGAAATCATCGTGCACAGGAAGTTGAGAAAACCGCGTGTGTTCGACACCATACTGGAAGCGTGGTAGGCAATGTAACTTTTATATTTGGGGATCTCTTGCTGCTTGTCCTTCATAACCGGTAATCTTTTGGTAAGGAAGTTTCGATTTGCCTCAAGTGTTAACTGATTAATTTGATTATGCAATTGTGAATAAAACTCTGGAACCCTAGAAACTTGACTTTATCTTCGAGTAGTTTTCAGACCTTTTCCGGATTTTAGGTTATCAAAATTCGGTGGCGACCATCACGATCAGTTAACCATCCTAGGTGCACGAGTCATAAAAAAAAGAACAGAACCTTTGATTTAGTCATTTCCTGGTGACTAGTTGAGCTTATGAAGTCTGTGCTCAACCCCAGCGCAGCTTTGTTTCTCACAACTATACATATTTTTTTTTTCAAATTAATTTTAACTTTCATATTTCCAATAATTTTTTTATCTATATAAATTATAAGCAAATTATCAACTGCAACACAATTACCTTTAATGATTTTTATTTACTTTATGCGTTACACATTTCGAGAACTAATTCCCATTTTCAAACGCAATATAAAATACATTTTAATGCATTTTAATTTGCAATATGCTTGTGTTTGTTTCTGCTATACATAAGAAAACCTTATGGAGTTTTCATTTTGAAGGTGTCTTAAAATGTGCCATCGCATAAACTCACAACTACACTCACATTACATTAAACGAAGGTCTTATGTATACAATTTGAAAGTAACGCACAATGTAAATAAACATCATTAAAGGTAACTGTGTTGCAGTTGATTATTAGCTTATATAATTTAAACAGTTGCAGACTTTCATAAGTCCATTTATTATGGATAAAGTGAAGAATTTTTTATCTGTTTTACAAGTGCTTCTTTAATTCATATTCATTAATTTCTTTCCCATAATTTTTTTATTGAAATTATTTTTGCTACACTGCCTCCTCTCTCATTATAAGAGTCAAAATCATCACTCATGTGCCTGTGCAGACCGTAAGTGCCCTCACGATCTCAGTCACTTCTTCCTATTTTCATAAGTAAAAGCATATCCCAAAATTTAGTGTATTTGTAAATTGCTTTTTGGTTGCAACTTCATTAATTCCTTCAACTTTGGTGAGTAGTAGGTGTGTATTAACTTCCCTTTTCATAAAAATATCATATATTGTTGCCGAAACCAAAGAAGTATCACAGACTATTACATTTCATTAGCCTTTTTAAGTATTTATTACAATGGGAATGTTTACACTGCTCAATCTGAGATTTAATACCTGGATAAGCACAATATTATCAATCTGATATAATACTGAATATAATAAAACTAAAAAAATAATAATAAATAAAAAAATTTACATTAAGCTTTTACTGCATCATATAGCATCAACTTACATCATCATACAACTTCTGTATAGAATCAATATGCAGAGTAGTGAGCTGATGGCAATTGGCGCAAAGTGCACGAATGATTGATGGCTTGACAGGGCGCAACATTATGAAACGGCGCAGTTGACAAGCCTGCTCCAGAATGGACTCCACCTCATCATCAGTAACTAAGTGACTGCAAATATAGGTAAACTGTAGCACTTTTTTTCTAACGATATCATTATAATTAAACAACAACAGCAGTAAGGCAGATGCAGAGTAAAACTTAACAGATCTATCTTAAGAATCTTGTCTGAATGTTTCAAAAAAGAGATATGCGAATATAACAGTGTGGCCTTTAAACAGAATAATTAAGCCGAAAACTAATTGAATTTAGATAAGAGACAGATAACTACATGATTAGTATGAAATTTGCACTGAGATATTTCTTTCTGCAAAGTAGAGACTGTCCCTTATCCAATCCTTCGATGGCCCCACAGAATGGGCTTCTCGTATACAGATTCAAAGTTGTCACTATCGACATTGTGAGGAAAATGGCTGCAAACCAGTTTACCCACCCAAGATATAGCAATGTTGATTTGACAACAGGATCAATTGACCCAAAGAAAAGGAAGTGCGAGATGCTAAAAATGTTTAGTTTCAGGTAGCAATCATCAGTTTTGTTAGATTTGTGCTCCATAATCCTTTTTACAAAAACTCACTCAACTGCCTTGGATACAAGCTGCATCTTATAGCTCAGCATTAGCTTTAAAAATAACACAGCTATCCTAACTAGTTATCTCATGAAAGAAAACCAAAGTTACTGTTCACATTCAACACTGTATCAGGTAATATCAAAGTACTCAAATTATTTCCTGTAAAAGCAACACCTGATGCAATTATGCAACAAAACAAATCTTGTAAGGCTATGCTGGCAAGACTAGCAGTTACAAATTTTAAGCTTCACAAAATTAAATAAGAAGTCTGCAATAACTATCGCAATAAACAGACAATTGCCAAAGAAATATTTCTCACTCAACACACAACTCCTTCTCATGCCACACTTCAGGATCATTTGACAGTGTTTTCCAACGTCTGGATACATTCTGCGTCACATTGATGAGTTCTGAGAATGTAGAATATGACAGGATCTTCAGCATAACCTCATCCGGCAAAGCATCAATTGTGACTCTTGAGACATACTGTTCACCCTCTGGTGAACTGGCCATCATAGGCAACTGTAAACATTGAGAAAGAAAAAATATATATGCATTTCCAATGCACTCCTACAAAATAACTGGATAATAGCAAGTTTTGGCTAGCACAGAAATTAGTTAATTACAAAATTTAGTTTTCCCATAGCAGGCTCCACAGGAAAAAAGGGTATTCAAGGGGGTTTGTGTGATACCAGCAGGTTGTTTTACTGGTGAAAAAGTTTTGCTTTTAAACAATTGTAAACAAATAACAGAGGAAGCAGCATCAGAACAAGATCTGATCTGTGCCATATGTATATAGATATAACAACAATGAGCAAAAATGCTTTAAGGCAATAAAGCTAAAGAAGGATAGGGAAATTAGAACCAACACCTGCCACAGAAGAAGGCGGCTGGGAATGACGAACACAGAAAAGAACAAAAACAAGAAATGCACAATATTTCGGCGTATAGCCTTATTCTTGCAGAAGTGAGACATCAGACCGAGCCAGATGTGTACGGCTGTCTAGTGAATGGCATGGCCGGCAAAGATGGTCATAAAGGAGAGGGGAGGAAATTAAGTGCAAATACTAGATCGATAATCAATACTGCTTATATTGTATCTTTCATACTTAAAGTTTTTCAAAATATGATTTCTATGTATTTCGTCATTTTGTTATTATGTTGATCTACCACTTTCAATGATAATATACCTTCAGCATTATCAATATTTTGCAATTTTTAATTTAGAAATTATTAAATTAAAAGAGCACTTCCAAAATTATTTATGTATTTCTACTTAAAATATTTTTCAGAAAATCAACAATAAATCAAGCATTTTAGAAAATTTGAAATATATAAAATCAAATAAACGATACAACATTTAGTCATCTTGTGTCCATGCACTTTTAAATCATTCCTTTATATTATTTATTACTGGCATAGCAGTCACTTCATTTTCCATTTGGATAATGTTAGGAACCTTTGATGTATCAACATGTTCTTCATCCAACCACATAGCATCATCATCGTTAATCAAACAAAGAATTTCCCTGTCTAGTTGGAATTCTTTGAGGAAAAATCTTCATGATATTCAAAACCTCTTGTTGCCTCTTATGTGATTGCTTATGTTGGTTAGTGGCTTTGTATGATGAAAGATATAGACCACATATGCCAGACGATCATTTAAATACGTATGTGGAAATCGTATTTTGTCAGAGCCTCAAAGGTGATATTGGCCTTTCAGTGTACCTCAAAGGTAGCCAATGTGCAAAATTGTAGGTACAGCGAATGTGAACTCGCACAGCCACTATGTGCCAAATAGTGATACATATTATGTATGTGACATCGCAAAACTTATGATCCATCCCCCCCCCCCCCACTACTGATACACGATTTCATACTTAACTGACCCTCTCCCACCCCTTAATGTGTGACATAATTTAAGGATGGACTCTTAAAAAGCTACCCAACTCGATTGTTGAAGATGTAATTGTGTATTTGAAATCCAAAGGAACATCCACACCTAAACCAATAACTGCTAGACAGCACTTAATGATGCACTGGAACCATGAAACATCATGGAGGGTGAATGAATGGAGGCTCTCCTGCTGTATCAGTGGTATAAAACGTTCTCTGGCCTCCCACTAGTGCAGCATGTCAATTTGATGAGACTTTTCAAAATTGCTGCCTGATTTCTTCTTCTAACAAAGTGTCAGGCTACTGGAGAGTTCATACTTAAATAGCCTGCACCAGTCATGCTAGCCAGTGATGTGACAATCACATGAGTCTCTCAGTGCAGTTGATTGGTTTAGGAAGCCCTTGTTTTCCTTTATACCCAATATTTCAACAACAACAAAAATATATTCATTTTCCATAGATCCCAATATAAGAGACTGGCTTTGTAGGATGCGGAAAGTGGTAGATTTACAGATAAACAATTGCATATAAAATGTAGCATAAGATGTACTGTCGCAGCATAATGTATACATTAATTACAACAACATTATTTTCACAAACTGGCATTATTTTTTTTATTTTTATATATATATTCTTCAATGTAGAAGAAGGATTTGTCAATTATGAGTTCTTTTAATGTTTTCTGGCTTACATCTTATCACTGCCAGGCATTTAACATATGTTGAAAACTTGATTTATAGCTGTAAGGAGAGCGGTCTGGTAGCTCAGTGGCTAAGGCGCTTGCTTTCAAAACATTCACTGCTCCGGTCCCGGGTGCGAATCCTGGCAGGCGCAGGAATTTCAAGAGTTGCATTTGATCATATGAGCTACACCAGGATGCTCTGTGGTTCGGATTCCACGTTAAGCTATAGGTCCCAGAGGGAAGGAACTTGCCGTCCTACCTCTGACAACAATGGCTTAGTATGCCTCCTTCGGGAGGATCCAACCAACCTTCGGGTTGTGGACTAAGTTAAGTTAAGTTAGCTTTACGGGCTATGCTCCGTTGTTTATTGGATAATTTATCTAAGCTTTCGGCTGTTATACTCCAGCCTTCTTCAGAGATACTGTTTATATTTATGTTCACATAGTAACCGTCACCAAGCATCGCAGAGGAAAAGGCCGGAGTATAACAGCTGAAAGCTTAGATAAATTATCCAATAAACGACGCGACATAGCCCGTAAAGCTATAAATCATGTACAAAGTCGGCCGCGGAAGTCTTAAGAATCAAGTTGAAAACATATTGAAGACATGTATAACTGAATACCAGACCCCTTTTTGAATAAATAACAATGACTTGTAATCCTTGTGTAGATCAATTTTACTTCTAGAGCCATAACTGTGTATTTTAAACTTTATTTGAAATAGAGTATAACTGGTGACTATGAAGGACATTAATGTTTATATATACTTCGCTAAAATCCCTAACTTCTTGAAGAGTTCTCTGCATAAAATTATACTGCTAAACACACACATAATTCTTATTGTGAGAATGAAGGATTTCACGGCGTATCGATGGTATGAACTCTTCATGGGTTCTCCGCCATATAGTGTTGAAGAAAGACAACAACCAGCTTTCAGCGGCTAGCTCTGACACCAAAAGCTCATTGTTGTCTTTCTTCATCACTGTACAGCAGAGAACCCGTGAAGACTTCATATCATAATTCTTATTATTCGCTTTTGGTAATCCAGTTGCAGGGTGATCTGGACAGGATATCTAATTGGGTTGGTAAACATGGAATGAAGATAAATGCAAAGAAGAGTCAGCTTATTAGATACACAAACAAAAAACAAAAGGTTAATTATGAATATAAGGTGGGGAAAGAATTGCTTGCTGAAGACTTGAAATGTAAATATCTTGGAATTACTTTTGATAACAAACTTAACTGGGCAGGACACATAGGACAGGTGGTAGGTAAAGGTTTCAAAGTTCTGCACTTGTTGGAGAGAGTGATGAGGGGATGTACGAGAGAAGTCAAGGAATTGGGTTACAAAACTTTGGCGAGACCATTGCTCGAATATGGTAGTGTAGTATGGGATCCTCATTTTACGTATCAAACACAGGAGTTGGAGAGGGTGCAAAAAAGGGCTGCTAGATTTGTTTCTGGAAATTATTTCAGAATGCAATCAGTGACGGATATGATAAAGGAGCTGGAATGGGATTCATTGCAAGACAGGAGGGTCATGGGAGTGTACAGGGCATATACTGGTGATGAGGCATGGAAAGATATTGCAATAGGTATGAAAAGTAGTGCATGGAAGGGAAAAGATGACCATGACCACAAGCTGGCACTCGATTTCAGGCACAAGGGTGTAGGAAGATTCTCTTTTTTAGGTAAGGGTGTCGGGGATTGGAATGAGTTACCAAGAGAAATGATGAATAATTTACCAAAAACTTTGAAAGAATTTAACCCTTTGACTGCTGTAGACGCGTTAACGCGCGTGGCTACTACTGCGCCCAGGTGCTCCAGACGTGTATACACGCGCCGCCTTGCCGCTCTGTCTCTGCTCCAGACGTGTATACACGCGCCGCCTCGCCGCCCTGTCTGTACTCCAGACGTGTTAACACGCTAGCCTCTTAGCGGCCTGGCTATGAAGCCATATTTCCACCCAGGGTGGTTAGTTGTTTTCCTCATTCGGCCCTTGAGCATTGGTAGCTGCGATCTAATTTGTGTTGCTCTTTTCCTTTTAGTTTTCGCTGAGAAAATGGCATACAGTCATTATTTTTTTTAACTGCTTAACGTCTCTTAACAGCTAGGTTTTTAGAGATGTTAAAGAATGGGGGGCAAGGAATGGTAAGGAATTCGGCTATGGCCTTTTGAAGGAAGCATCCCGGCATTCACCTGGAGTGATTTGGGGAAACCATGGAAAACCCAAATCTGGATGCCTAGACGGGGATTTGAACCATCGTCCTCCCGAATACGCCGTCGTGTTTGTACCGCGGAAGAAATCATGGAGATTATTACTAGAAGCGACAGTGAATATAATCACTTTAATATGGATGACAGTGATAACCCTTCGACAGGATCTCGATGTAATTTTCCTAAGCTGTGTACATCAGCTAGTGGAAAATGACCATTTTTCAGAGTTTGAAGCTACAGATTGTTCGAGCGAAATGTGTGGAAAAAGAGAATGCTTTAGTGACGTGTTTGACAGCATGTGCTTGTCGATTAAGCTGCAGGACACAAGTGTGGATTACATTAACATTCCAGCAGTTTGTCATTTTTCCTGATATTTCTAACGGAATATCATATGATATCTAATGCTGATGAGACCAACAGATACGCGAGAATCAATTCACACTATATTTTCACTATGAAGTGGTTTAAAAACTTTAGATGTTATATTAACTGTATTTATTTTGTATCTGCGGTTTCAAATCGCAGAGCGACAGCAGAAGAACTCCACACACAACGCTCCAGATGTATTCAGCACACAGCGGTCCGGTCTAATGCGGCAATCCAGCGCAGGTAAACAGCTTAGGCGTAAACAAAGCCGCACTCAGCGAGGGCTCGGCCGGCCGAACCGTAGCAGTTAAAGGGTTAAAGATAAAATTTGCAGAGGGCAAATGTAGGTAGGTGCAGGATAGGGGGAAGATGGGTGTGTAGGGAAATTGCCACCGGAGCGTGTGCTCCATTGCAATTAAATTAAATTAAATTAAATAATTCTTATTACTCGCTTTTTGGCTCTGAATACTTTATCCCTGTGAGTAGAATTACCCCACAATATTATAAAATATGACACTAAGGAATGAAAATAAGCAAAATAACTAGTTTACTCATATGGAGATCACTTATTGCTGAAACTGAATGAATTGAAATGTAACCGCTTCAGTATGTCAGACACATGCACACTCCAATTTAAATCATGATTAATATGCAAACCTAGAATTTTCCCTTTATCTACCTCCTGAATGGACTGGCCTGAAAATTTTATCTGTGTGTGGAATATTGAACTGCATGCAATGAGTTTTATCACAGTTTAAAGACAAGCCATTAGCTGTATACCAATTGTTAATCAGATATAAATTAAAATATGTTTGGTAGTGAATTCCTATGCTTGACATCTGCAAATCAGACAATTTTGAGTTTTTGGATGTAACACAGGGTAGATCATTTATATATATTAAAAACAACAGCAGCCCATATTTAGAACCCTGAGGTACTTCAAATCTAATAAATCCCCACCCAGAAAATACATGTCACATGGCCCAGTATTAAATTTCCAGTGACAATTTCTGTTTTCTATTCACAAGGTAAGAACTAAACCATTTATTAACAGTGTCATGTATAGCATAATTTAATTTTTGCATCAGAATTTCATGATCATAACTGTCAAATGCCTCAGATAAGAAAAAAAAATCCTACAGGCATTAATTTATCATTTATTATTTTTAAAATATGGCCAATACAGCTTGTTCTGTTGAATGGCCCTTTTAAAAACATATAGTGATTTAGTTAGAATATTTTTACTCTTAAGATATTGGTAAATTCTGTTGTACACAGCTTTCTCAAAAATTTTGAAGAAGGAAGTTGGTAATGAAATAGGACAGTAATTCAATACAACTGACTTATTCCCCTTTTTACAGTATTGTTAACTACAGCACACTTACGTTTTTCTGGAAAGGTACCTTGAAGTAAACATACGTTGAACAGGTAACTGAGTATATTACTTAATTCTGTGGCACACAGTTCAATAAATCTGGTGGAAATCTCATCTTACAACAAGGGTGATAACTCAAAGACTGAGAACTAAAGATCCATATCACTTCTATCGGTATTTCCAAAGATCTTTGAAAAATCAATCTAAGAAGGGGTAAGTACATGTATGTAATAATGACTACTCAGTAAAACACAGTTTGGTTTTAGGCATGGTGTTTTAACAGTTAGTAATCTTTGCTCTTATAGACAACATATTGGAAGCAAAGCATAAAAAATTAAATACCCAAGGAATATTCTGTGATCTGGCTAAGGCCATTAATTGTATTGAATTGTATAAATTAGAACATTTTGGTGTTAGTGGTAGGCTAGGACTTTGGTTTGAAATGTAGTTGTGAAATAGAAAGCAGTGTTTATGTTTGAAAATACAGGAGGGGTTACAAACTCAAAATGGGGAAAAGTTAAATGCAGGGAATCTCAAGACTCAATTGTTGGCACTTCACTATTCTTAATTTATATTAATGATCTCCCATGCATTTTAGGTCATAGTAAATATATGGTGCTTTTTCAAATGATACTACAAATAAAATGATTAAAACACCCGTCAGCAAAAAACCTTGAAAACACAACAAAGGATGCACTAAAGAAAATGAATAGATGGTTCAGTGCTAATATATTAATTTTTAAAATAGAAAACACACAGTAACTTTAATTTACTACCGCAAAAACCAAAGGACAGTTGTAATGTCATATCTGAAGGAAAAGCAATCAATGAAAGCAGTTTCACAAAATTCCTGGGAGTATATATTGATATCAAGTAGAACTGGAAGCAATATATTCAACAACTTCTTAAGAGACTGAATTTGTGACATTTTCATTGAGGATAATAGCTAATAGCTGCTTTAGAAACAAGGAAGTTCATATATTTTGCTTATTTTCATACTCTGCTCATCATTCTGGGGAAACTCTTCATAAGCACATAGGATATTTAAATCTGCTATAAGAACTGTTTGTAGATCAAGCCCACGGACGTCAAGCAGAAATCTATTTAGAAATCTTGGAGTACTTACAATGCCAGATCAGTATACAAATAAACAGAAGATCAATGAGAAGAATGGTAAAATGGAAAATGTAACAAGTGCAAAAGAGAAAAGTGAAAAAGTAAAGGAAAACGTTCCTATGATGAAGAAAAAGTGCCAAAGTGAAATAAATTGTGTGTCGTCGTCATTTATTGTAAACAAAGTGTGTGTTCAAAATGAAGTGATTCATGAAGAGGCAAATAAAAGAAAAAACAGCGGGCGTGAATTGGAAAACCAGATAACAACAACAGAAGAGAAGCAGAAAACAACAAACAGAAGAAAAAACTCGGATTTGCAGAACCTCAACTCTTTGAAGTCTCAAAACTATGAGAAGAAAAAAGTGCTCCTCTTGTCTGACAGTCATGGGAGGTACTGTGCAAATATTCTAATCTCACTTCTTGGCAAAGACTATCAAGTAGAAAGTGTGATGAAACCAAACGCTACAATTTCGGAGGTTGTCAGTAGTATTTCTGAGTTGACATGTGGTTATGGACTAAATGACATGGTTATAGTGATGGGTGGTACAAATGACATAGAAATAAGACAAAATAGTGATGTTTTCAATAAAATATCAGAAAAACTGATAGATGCTAATAAAAGGACAAATGTCATCTTGCATCCGGTGCCATATAGGTATGACAAACCATACATGAACAATTTAATCAGGGGTTTTAATGCTAACATGTTAAATAACATTAACAGTTACACTAGTGATAAGAGAAACCTAAGTTTAAACTTTGAAGTAGAAAGACTAGAACGGTACCACTACAACAGACATGGGCTGCACTTAAACTATACTGGAAAAATGAAAATCTGTAGTAGAATAGTTAATATAATAAGAAATACAGTAACTCAAAGTAAGGGAGGTATAAACCATCAAAAGAAGTTAACTTTTATGGACAAATGATTGTTAAGCAATAAAAATGTGGGAATTGACAAGAATGGAAACAGTACAAACAAAGAGACAAATAGCAGTAGTACACTCACGTTCCTAGATAAATGGATACTGAAAAGTAACACAGCAGAAACACGTAAAGCATCAACAGAATCAAAAGAGAGTAATTTTTTATGCAAAGTAACCCAGTATCAAACAATATCATAACAGACAAACAAAGAAATGAGATCAAGTATCAAAAGTATTCTACAGAAAAGCCTAAGATTATAGATATTACAAATAGAAATTACAAATTCATACACCAAAATGTACAAGACATCAGTAGCAAACAAAATGAGTTAGAAATATTGATAGAGGAAACAAGTCCTAGTATAATAGTTCTCACTGAACATGCATTAAAAAATGAAGTAATTCCAGGCCTACACATTGAAGGATATACAGTGGGAAATAGTTACAGTAGGGAAAGGTACAAAGGAGGCGGAATTTTAATTTTAGTAAAATATACATTAGATTTTAAAATGTTAAAAATAAAATCACAACTATTGTCAGAAAAAAAATTAGAAATGTGTGGTATTTCTATCCATATAGAAGGCAAAACTGTAGCTGTGGTGGGAATATACAGATCACCTGTAGGAAACTTTGAAATATTCTACAAAAACTTGTATGAGGTACTAGAATCGTTATGTAGTAGCTATGACTATGTAATTCTGATGGGGGATCTGAATATTGATGTATTAAAAAGCAATAAGATATCAAAAGAACTTGAAGACATTTGTAGTTGTTTTGGTCTTAAAATATGCATAAACAGCCCTACAAGGGAAACTAGTACTTCAAAAACAGCGATAGATAATGTTATAACAAATTACCCTGAGGACGAATATACAACTAAGATATTACATACATCAATATCAGATCACTATGCACAAGAAATTTGTATTAAAAATAATGTAGAATATCAGGAAACTTGGCTGCTTAAAGAATATAGACCATATACTAAAGAAAATATTGAATTATTTAAGCAACTTTTAAGCAGAGAACTTTGGACTGAAATGATTAATTCTGACACAACAGATGGAAAATATGATGCATTCATAAGGGTAGTTAATCATTACAAAGACATTGCCTTCCCAATAAAAAAGAAAAAACAATTAATACATAAAACAACACAGAAAAATGGAATATTAAAGAAATTATAGAATGCAAGGAACATATAAAATGGGTTAGTAGATTATGTAGGGAGGGGTATCCGTCACTGAAGAAATATCTTCTACACTGTAAGAATGAATTAAAAAATAAGATTAATAAGATAAAGTCAGATGACATTCATAGGATACTACACAGAAGTGACAATAAACAGAGAGCAATGTGGCAAATTATAAATAGGGAGAGGGGAAGAAACCAGACTAGGAAACAGGATCAAATTATTGATCAGATTGTTTATAATGAGGTTACAATAGATGATTCCAAACAAATTGCATGTGGATTAAATGAACACTATGCATTAAATGAACACTATATAAGTATAGCAGACAAACTGACAAACAATCACAGAAACAAGTTAAATGACAACAAAGGCTCAGGTATTATGATTAATATAGATTCAGTATTTCTACGACCAACTACAGAAAAAGAAATCAGAAAAATTATACAGTCATTAAAAACAAAAATGTCTACAGGAACTGACGAGATATCGAATATGCTAATAAAAGAATGTAGTAGTTATTTATTGCAACCTATGGTACACATAATAAACCATTCATTTACAAGTAGAATATTCCAGGATCACTGAAGACATCTAAAGTTATACCTGTATTCAAAAAGGCGAACGGTCAGACGTAAACAATTATAGACCATTGTCATTAATCTCTAGCATATCAAAATTTTTTGAGAAAGCAATGGAACAGAGACTTATTGACTTCCTAAACAAGCATAACATAATCACAGATGCCCAACATGGATTTAGGAAACATAGGTCCACAGAAACAGCAATTACAACATTCGTAGATTCAGTAAAAAAAATCCTTGGATGATGGAGAGTACACAACAGCAGTTCTTATAGACTTATCAAAAGCTTTTGACACAGTAAACCATCAAAGATTACTCAACAAATTAGAAAAATGGGGTATAAGGGGAAAGGCTTACGAATGGATAAAGTCATATTTGACAAACAGAAAACAGTACACAGTTTTAAAAAGCAACACGGACTCTAAAAATGTTACATCAAACACACTCACTATAAAATCAGGAGTGCCACAGGGCTCAGTGCTAGGACCTCTGTTGTTCATTCTTTATATAAATGATATACCAAGCCCAAATGGAGAAAATGATGCAATAGTTATTTACGTAGATGATGCAACAGTAAAGATGTCAAATATCTGTCTACCGAATCTAGAGACAAATCTTAATCTCTACTTTCAGAAATTAGCAATGTGGCTGGAAGAAAATTATCTTGTGATTAACCTAAGTAAAACTCAAATGATAACATTTCAAACAAAACAAAGAAGGTACTCTGTAAACTTAAATATAAGCAACCAACAAATATGTGATACAAATGCAGCCAACTTACTAGGGATACAAATTGACAACTACATGAACTGGGAAAATCAGGTAGATAAGTGCTGTAAGAAACTAACCCCAATTGTATTTATGGTCAGCTACCTTAGAGAATTCTGTGCTAGGGATATTTTAATGACCATCTATTTCTCTCTCTTCGAAAGTCAATTAATATATTGTATATCAGCATGGGGAAGACCAACAGAGAATAATATGAGGAGAATATTGAAAATACAGAAACACATAATTAGAGCTATCGTAAAAGAAAAAAGAACAGTATCATGTAAAAAATATTTTGTAGATTTTAACATTCTGACATTTCCTTGTATATATATCTATAAGACTATAATGCTTTCACTCACAAAAAATGTTATTAAAAAGAATGAACAAGTACATGAGTATGAAACCCGAAATAAAACAAACTTCAATTTACAAATACACAATACAAAAACTTTTAAAAATGTCCCTCCTATTCTGGAGCCCAATTGTACAATAAGCTTCCTACAGATCTAAGGTTAATCAGCAAAAAGAGAGTACAGTTCCAGTGTAGGCTTAAAGAGTACCTATGTAAAAAAGCTTTCTACTCCATCAATGAGTATTTAAATGAATAAACAAGGGAAACAACAGCCTGAGTAAAGAAATTTTGAAGAAAGCCGTATAATCTTATCACATATTTTCAATGAAAATATAATATTGTTAAAAAAGCAATGTAAATATATGAATACTCACATAAATTAAAAATGTGTTAGTAGAGATGTTTATATTTAAGGCATTAAATTTATAATTTGTGACTTATCCTGAATTTCATTGTACAATTTATTGTATTTAAATGAAAAAAAATGGGACCAAATAAATGAATGAATGAAGTATATGCACTCCATATTTCTTTTGATGCTAAATCACATAGTTATAATACTAGGAATAAATATACCATTCACAAAGATCACAGGTCATTTTCAGTTGTACTGAAAGGGATAACATTCATTGGTGAATCTTTGTTCAATTTGCTGCCACAAAGAAATAAAATCTTATCTATGAAAGCCTGACTACTTTAAATACAAACTCAAAGTGTTTTTGCTTCAGAAACCATTTTACTCCATGAACTTAGTATGACTGAGAAATTACTAAATATTTTGTGTATGGAAGGATAAGGTGACTTTAAATTGTTCCTAATTACTAAAATGGCGTATTGTTTTTCTTTGTGATGAAACCGTTTACAAATGCAGCAGTTACATTATATCTGAAAACTGCACTAATGTATAGTAGCTAACATGGGATAGTATGTATTTGCCGATTACATTATATTTTTACTATACGAATAAGTTTTTAAGTAACTACCTGATTAATAGTTGTTGGTGATATTTATGTATTATTTTATTTTATCGTTTAGCCCACTAAGGAGTGTGTGGAACCATTAATTTGCATTGTCCTTCTTATTCTTTTTGCTGTTCTTCTAATCTTCCCAAAACCTCCCCGTCCTTTCGCTGTGGGCTTGATGTCTCTCTTGTTTCCAGGCATTTCTGAGTTTCAGATTTTTTGCTGTTGGGATCTAAGGGGAAAATTTATGTGAAGTGATCAATTGTCTATATATACTGCATGTAGATAAAAGTGGGTCTAGGCTGGCTTCTGTGAGGTCCTTCTGGGTTTCTATAAACCAGCATACTTGGGTTTGTCACGGTCTGTTGATGATGTGGAAAATTTTCTTGGTCAGTCATGAGTCATCCATTCGTGCTATGTATCCATAGAATTTCATGTGTATTTTCCATGCGAGTGACATGAATCATTCGGTAGCGAATACAGATCTTCTGAGCTTTTGCATAATCCATATGCCATCTTAGATGTTGGGGCTGAATATTTTTCTCAGTATCTGTCTTTCTGTTTTTACTATTCCTTTGACATTTACTGTTATGATGATGTCTCCATCGCATACAGTGCTCCTGGAAGAATGAAGGTGTAGTAGTGATGGAGTTTGGCTTTGGTGGAAAGTGATTTCTTATTGTAAGTATTCTAATTAATTGCATATGCTTTTTGGTGATATTATTGATATTGTTTATCCTGTTCCACATTCCTGAGACTGTCCTCACAGGGTATCAAAGTGCACTTACCTATTTACCTAATCACTTGAGTATTTGCTCTTAAGATACATGATAACTCTTCTTATTTCTTCTGATGTTACTAAATTTACAATTCCTGTAGTTACATGGTATTCAGAAACGTGTAAAACTTAAACTGTATTGATAGCATTGAATTCATTTACCAGAACTAGCAATTCCACTTTGTTCTATAACCCTCTGATATTGTAATGTAATATGTTAATCCTGACACATTTTTTAATTTTGTTGTATGAAAACTAATTATTACTTAAACTAGTTTCTTTTAAGACTCTGCCTAACAAGCCCTAATCCAAAAAAAGGGGCTGCCCTAACATCATTCAGTGTTGAATCCTGTATTGACTAAATCCATTCAGTATATCACTGAACTATTGGTTACAGATAAAGAAATGTTTATGAAATATATCAGCTATTTGTAAAATGTATTCTACTGGATTTTGTTTAGTACAAAGTTTTTTGCTGAATTTATCATTTTCGGTGTTTCCTTTTTTACAATGTCCGATATTGTCTTAATTTTATTTTCATAATCATCAATCTTTTTTTTTTTAGATTCTGTAATGACATTTTTAAGTACTTTTCAGTACCACTTGTTTTTTTAATATTAGTATTGTGCCTGTTGTGGGAGGCAATATATAACTTCCTTTTAGAAATACATGATGTTTTAATACCGACAGATATCAATAGTTTTTGTTCTTTTTGAGAAGCATTTCACTCTTTCTTGGAGGAGAAACTTTCAAAATGTTTTAAGACAATGTTACCAAAAATTTTGTATTTTTCATTCATAAATTGTACACTATAAACATGTTTCCAGTTAGTGGTATTAAGGAAATTTCTAAAATAACTAACTGATTCACTATTTGTAACTCATTAAACTTTAAAAGCATAAATCTTGGAGCTAGTTCCTATTAAAGTTTTGATGGTCAATAACTAGACATCATAATCCAAAAATCTATGAATAGATGGCTTGAGTATATAACTGAATTTTGATATGTATAGATAAAAAAAAAAATTATTGCTATTATTCATAATTCTAATGGGAAAATTAACTACATAGTAAGATTGCATGAGCTGACTAATGAGTCCAATGGAACTATACAGTGTAAGTTATTTAAAATTGCCACACAACAATATGTAGCTACTTTTCTGCTTAAAAATGTTAGTAAGAGTTCAAACTGGTGAAGAAAAAGAGAAAAATTTTAATACGGTGCTTTGTATACAGTTACTATTATGAAATTTTTATTACTAAAATTTAACCATGTAGCTGAGGCTTCAAAGTGTTGATTAAGACAATGCTTGTTAATATTTAGGGGAGACCGGGGCAAGTTGACGAGCGGGGCAAGATGACGAATGATTTATTTTAAATTCCCGCTTCTATGTAGCAGCACTGTATTCATACTACTAGCTCTCCACACGACTAGGAACTAAAATATAGAGCACTGGTGTCGCTCGTGCCGTATTGTTCCTCGCTATTCGCTGATCGAGAAATCTCTGTGACGTGCTGTAATTTTCTACATTTCTGAATTAAGACTTCACAGACTAACAGGTAAGATATTGTTTTATACTTTGTCATACATGAGTAGCTTAAACAATGTGCTTTCAGAAAGGCTGTGTATTTGTATCTCATTCTTTTTTAAACTGCCGCAATAATTGATAGTTTCTAACATTGTCGTTCGGGGCAAGTTGGCTGGGGTAAGTTGACGACCTCGTCATCTGGCCCCAGATGACTTTGGCTGTGTCAATTTCAGTCTTTGAGTGCCTTTTTTGTGTTTCATGTAAGAGTCTTGACTTTGCATGACTCACATAATTTCTCTTAAAATTTGGAAGGGCGCTACTTTCCTTATTCATGACACTTTATGATCCAGATATGGTGAGAACTTATAAAAAGAAGTCCTCCAGAGGCGAGTGGGACCGAAATGCTTTGGCTGCTGCAATAATTGATGTCAAAGGAGTTAAAAAGTCCTGCTTGGGTGCAGCGAACGTTTACAATATCCCTTAAGCAACACTACCTCGCCATTTGAAGAAAAGAGATGACTTAAGAATTGGATGTTTGTTTCATACGAACAGGCTCGGGATGTAAGAAATTTAAGTTTTCCTAAGAAACTGACATTTACCTCTTCTGAATTAAAGAAAAAAACCCGAGTTGCGACAACATCAAGAAATGCTTCCGAAGAAAGTTTAGTTCAGTGTTCTGGATGTGATGAGATCTATGAAGACCCTCCATCAGAACACTGAATACAGTGTTGCATGTGCTTTAAATGGTGGCACGAAGACTGTTCAAATTGTGAAGGAGGGAAATTTGTATGTGACTTCCGTTAATGTATTTACAACAATGTATACATATTGATGTATAACAATAAAAATGTATTACAGTTTCATTAAATGTCATCTTGCCCCGTGGTCAAAGTCATCTTGCCCCAGTCCCGGGGCAAGATGACAGATTTGCATTACTTTCTAAAATTAATAAATAAAGCTTTGATAATATGAAAATAAAGTTATATATAATTACGAACATTTCAATAAAAGACCAGACTAAAATATTTGCAATGAAAAAATATTTTATTCAAAAAATGAATTTATTAAAAATGTTTAATCGTTAACATCGTCAACTTGCCCCGGTCTCCCCTATATCATAAAAACTATAGTCATTTCTAATATACGTGAAAACTCCTCCTTTCTTCCGATTTTATTTTTGGAGTCATGATTCTCGTGTTTGTAGTACATACTTTTATATTCTTTAATAATCTTTCAATATTTTGCAGTACATGGTATTCAGATAAGTATAAAACTTCAGTTGTATTGATAACATTCAATTTATTTATCTGAACTAGCAATTCCACTTTGTTCGATAAACCTCTGATATTTTAATGTAATATGTTAATCCCAACACATTTTTAAAAAAAAATTTGGTGTATGAAAACTAATTATTGCTTAAACTAGCTTCGGGTGGGGTGGGACTTTCTCCAACAACGAAATACTGGTACTGACCTTTTGAAATTTGGATTAACTACTTCCTTATAATGTCCTCTTCACGTTCTACACTCTCCTTTTCCGGAAAAGTAACCACGAATTAAATTAAAAATGCCTAAATATGACACTGCAGCGCTGCTATTAGTTGCCGCCGGCGCTGCGAAATCAATGACAATCTCTTGAAATGTTGGTTTAATTCATTGTTGTAATATTTTCTTGCCGTTTTAGCTTCACTCCGTTGCAAAATGTCGCATAAAATTTACAGATACAAAATTTTTATTCGAAATGCAGTACTATAAGGCTCACCATCTTGGAGTCGGGGATTCTATCATTACCGTGGCGCCAAAATTTGATGACTGATTCTTATAGAACTCGACAAAACAAATCGAAAATAAAGAATAATTTTTTTTTGATATCTCGCTTGGTTCTCGAGATATCGTATCTCAAAATTGACGTAGTTAGATTTAAATACGGCCTGGACCAGAAGAAAAATTTCGATATATTCAAATTTGATGATGAATTCGTATGTAACACAACGAGATAAATGAAAAATAAAGAATAAAGTTTTTTGATATCTCGCTTAGTTCTCAAGATATTGTATCTCAAAAATGAGGAGGTTAGGGTGAGATCCGGCCTGGACCAGAAAATTTTTTTTCGCCAAAACCACCATATCCACACGGTGTAAATGTAGGTGTTTTATTTTCTTCCTAGTGATTGTTGCTAGGTTGAAATACGGCCTGGACCAGAAGAAAAAACACCAAAAGCAGAAGGAACTAAACCTATGACTGATTTTTACCATGCTATATCTCGAAAACCAAGCGAGATATCAAAATTTTTTATTCTTTATTTTCGATTTATTTCGTCAAGTTCTACAAGAATTCATCATCAGATTTTGGCGCCACGGTAATGATAGAACTGCCGCGACATGGCCTGTCGCAGAACGAATTACCCGTAAAATTTTTACTCTTGGTCCAGGCCGAATTTCAACCTAACCATGATCACTATGACAAAACGAACCTATTTAGGTTGATATGATTCCTGTACCGATAATTTTTGTGTCATTTTTTCAGTGCTGCTAACATTTCGCGGTTGCGGAGCATCCCATATTTCGGCATTTTTAATTTAATTCGTGGCGACTTTTCCAGAAAAGGAGAGTGCTAAACGTAAAGAGGACACTATAAGGAAGCAGTTAATCCAAATTTCAACAGGTCAGTACCAGTATTTCGCTGGTGGAGAAAGTCCCACCCCACCCCTAGCTTCTTTTAAGAATCTGATTAATTAACCCTAATCTAAAAAAAAAGGGGCTGCCCTAACACCATTTCTATGGAAATATTAAGGATAGAGTCATAAACCATTGTACCATACTTTGGCGTTTTAATCAGATTTAGTATCCACAACTTGTTATTAGAGCAGATCAATCCTTTCAGTATCTACAAATGCAATAAATGACAAATAATAATAATGACTACATAGTCAAATTACAAATTTCTTTAAAAGGTCAAACCTTAAGAATAGTTATTGAATTACCAACTCAGTTTTGTACAGCCTATTCACTACACTAATTTTCCATAGATCCCAGTATAAGAGCCCACCTCTGTTAGGATGTTCAAAAGGGTCAATTTACGGCAAAATAATTACATAAGTAGTAAACAAATACACTAGATGCGCCATTTCATTATAATATGTACATTAAGTGTAACAACTACATTTATATACCATACTGGCAATTATTTTGTAGTTACCTTTTAAAGAAATTCTTCTGCAGAGTAGAAGTTGTTTATTAAAAATTCGTTTATTTCTTTATAAATTCAATATTACCCTCTGCCAGACATTTAAGAAATTTTGGAAGCTTATTGAAAATATAAAGATAATTAACGGACCTTACAGAGAATGGATACAGGTTGATTTGCGATCTCTTTGCTTATATATTGTCTCTGCTTGAATTGCATGTAACATCGCTGGCATATGAAATATGGCGTGGATAGTTAAATTAAGTTTCAATTCGTTTTGCATTCAGTTTATTTCAGGCACGACTCCACTATGTGCATAAATAAAAATAATAACAAAGGCTGTGGGCCAAGATAGAGCGTAGTTGTGTTAAAAACTGTAAAATTCAACGCGCATTAGTGAATTGTAGACAGTCTGCACTGATGATACGAAAAAGTTGGATAATGGTTTTTAACGTGAAAGTTACAGTAGGCACTGGTTATTTAAATTGATTCAACATAATTGAGTATAAACAAATTAAATTGCATAAATTGCGCTTCGTGGAGTTATCTGCTTTTCTACGATAATCAAAATTTGAAGGTGGGTTCTTAATACAACTCGACGAGACAGATGGAATGTGAAGCCATGACTCATATTAACCCAACCATAACCGCAAGGAAGAAAACAAAACACTTTTAGATTTTATTTTCTGGTCCTGGTCGCTTTTCAAACTAACCTCCTCAATTTGAGATACCGTGTATAGAGAACTAAGAGAGATATCTAAAAATTTTGGTCTTCACTTTACATCCGTCTCGTCGAGTTAGATAAGAATCAATCATTCAATTGCGGCATCATGATTATAGTAATAACAACGACTTACTAAATGAAACTGGTGATGGTGGAAAGTGATTTGTCGGCTGTTGTGGAACCAGGAGAAGGATAACCGATTGCCGACGTAGATTCAACTGCAAAACGAAATTATGTTTCAAGATAAAATAAAGATTATGCAAAGACTGCACTTGACGTGTGCGATAAACAACAAATGCATATTCAACACTTAAAAAATTCAAAAGAAGAATGAAACGAAATGGAAGTGTAGTACGCATCAAATGACAGCAAATTTGTGCAGTTTAGAAGTAAACATTATTCGCAGAAGCTGACTGATTATAATTAAATCGAATTATATTTGGGACAGCTGCAGGTGCAGAACTTGCTCGTGTTGGCAACGATGTACAGGATGCTGATTTCACTATGACAACTTTTTGTGGCCTATACGAGGCATGAGACACTGTTGTATCATCGTTATGTAACTAAACAGAAAGCGAATTTACGTGTACTTCAGTAAAGAGGCATATTCTTGCCGCATATTCAATGAGACAAGAAAAATAAGGCACGAAAAACTCTGTATTTTTTGTGAAGAACATGCAATACACAAAAAAAAAAAAAAAAAAAAAAAAATATGTAAGCTATGAGCGTCAGACCTAGAAGATGAAAATATTTTAAGAAAGGAATATGTAAAGGCAAGTGTAAACAAGTTGTTCATTTTGCAAGTGTGTGTTTCAGGCAATAAACGTACATCCAGTGCATTTTCAATAAGAGCTTCATATGGATCAGCTCTCTTATAAAGCAATGTTTGGATCGTAGACTCAGGTGCAACTCGTCATATGTATCTGATGAAAATTATTTTTTCCCCTGGATCACTAAAAATTCTACTACTGAAAATACTGTGAAGACAAATTACAAGAGATACTATAAATACAAAGATTATCAGTGATAACTATACTCATGGTTAACGCAATTTGGAGGCACTGTACCTGGAATCAGACATGGAATTCTGTCAGTTAAACAGTTAACTGAATTAAACAAGAAACTTGGGGGTTTCTTTTGTAAAGATGGTGTGATGTTTCTCTTGTGCTGTGAGGAGTTAACCAGCCGTCTTACTTTTTCTTGGACTGATTATGTCTGTCAGAGATGGTCGGAGTTTCTGGCCGAAAGTTCAGGGTTAGGTTCAACACTTACTTGTTGGAAATTTACCGCCACGTCCTCAGCCCCTGGAGGGTCTTCTGGCAGCTGGCTTTACTTTCCTTATGATAGATTGGTTAATTACTGATACTAATTCTAATAAATCAAGCTGTTAATGGAGCACAGTTTCTATTTTTAAACTGAGAAGCCGTTACAATATATTCGTTATCCACTGTATTCAGCTACAGGTGATCTCCATATGATAAAACCAGTTTATTTTGCTTATTTTCATTCCTTAATATCATATGGACTAATATTCTGGGGCAATTCTACTCATAGAGTCAAAATATTGAGAGTCCAAAAGCGAGTAATAAGAATTATATGTGGGGTTAGCAATAGAACTTCATGTAGACAACTTTTCAAGAAGTTACGGATTTTAACTTTGGTGGCTGAGTATATATACACATTAATGTTCTTTGTAGTCACAAATTATACTTTGTATGAAACTAAATAGTAAAATACACAGTTATGGAACTAGATGTAAAAATGATCTTCACAAGGTTAAGGTCGTTGACATTTGTTCAAAAAGGGGTCTTATATTCAAGGTTATATATCTTCAATAAGCTTTCAACACATATTAAATGTCTAGCAGATGATAATATAAAATACAGGAAAAATTTGAAACAATTTTTAATTGACAACTCCTTCTACTCTGTTGAAGAATTTATTTCTAAGGTATCAAGGAAATAACTGTCATTAGTTTGTGTTAATGTAGTTGACATAATTCATGTACCATGTATGCTATGACTGTACATCTTCTGGTGTATGTATTATTTTGTTATGGAATTGTTTAACTGTAAATTGACAACTTTCTACATCCCACAGAGCCAGTCCCTTATATTGGGATCAATGGAAAATGAATGTATTGTATTGTATTTTACGCATTGATTTATTCAGATGTGCCAGGTAACAGCTATGTTGGTGCCTCCAGCAAGTGTCTACAATTACTATATCCAGTCAGAGCGAAGTATTATGACTTAGGCCAACTAGCACGGAAAGCTGGCAGGAGGAGAAGAGTATCTGGTCAGGATGCTTAGGCCGGACGCTAGATGAACCACTTGGGCGGCTAGCGAAGGGTTCCGGAACAGAGCTGCAACCAAGGAAGAGGCAATATCTTCCCGCCTTGATATAGGGATTACGTCACACGGAGGGCTCGCATACAACAGTAAAGCCCCGTTGGGACACACGTGGCCTAGCGTGAGCTGTCAAACCCCCTGCTCTGTCGCTTAGGATGAAGACTTTTAGTGGTCAATGTCAACAGCCAGTAGAATGATCTGGCGCAACAGAATGTGACCTGCGGTGACCTCACATTTCCTCAGCATGTATATCACATTTCATTGACATGTATCTGAACTTTACTGGGTTAATGTGTCCTACTATTCATAAAATGGGTTTTAAAATGGATGTTGGTATTATGATAACTGTGGAAATTTACTATTGAAGGCAGCGAACAGAACCCAATCTAAAGGAAAGTGTATTAAACTCATTTCAGTGTGGAAAATGAAAAGGCATGCATGTTAGGAAAAATCAGATTATAAAAATGATCAAGATACAGTCTGCAATTGGTTTAGACTGTGGGTCTTTACACCATGTATTGAATGCCTAGCGGGAAAAGCTATGCGACTGTAATTCCTGATGCATCCATCCATCAAACAACATGAAGACTGATGGAAAAGTTTTGATATCATGAGATCAGTGACGTGAATAGTTTTGGTGGCAACAGAAATGTTACTAGTATAGTGAGTGATGCTAACGAATATGACTTCATTAGACTTTTTAAAACCAAGGGAAGTGTTCTGGCTGATGTTAAGCCTGGAAGATTCAAGACTGAAAAAAAAAAAAATTGGTAAGACTTTAATTCAAATAGATTGTGGAATTATATTTTCTTCAAGAAATTAGGATATCTTCTATGAGAGTAACGGCATTGTACACGAAAGAACGATGACCTACATACCACAGCAAAATGGAATAGCATGAGGATCATGTGAGAAATCAAATTGGCAGTAGCTGGTTGCCTAAAATAACTTGGGTTGAACTAATATATATGGCCGCTTACAAGAGGAAGTAAGTCATTCCATATGAACAATGGGTGGGCAGGATTTCAAGTAAAAATCACACATTTTCGGGCAATAGGATTTGAAGTCTTTATGCACGTTTCAAAATAAAAAAGCTACTCGAAACTCTCGGTTGGATAAACTGTAGACCTATATGAACATGGTTATAGGATTCGGATGCCTGATTCTTGAAGTCATGAATCAAGTGAAAGTTATGAGGCAGAAAACATCAATAAACACGAAGAATCTAACTTAAGACAACTGGATTAAAGTGAGACACCCTTCGTTACAAAGACCTCCCACCTGCCTTGGTCCATCATTTATAATAAACTAGCATTTGCCCGCAGCTTCGCACGCGTGTGCTTTGGTATACGTAGAAATTGGCAATCCTATCATTACCATGGTGCCATAATCTCATGATTGATTCTTATAGAACTCGAAGAAACAAATCTCAAGTAAAGAATAAAACTTTTTGATATCTCACTCGGTTCTTGAGATATTTGTGTAGTTAGGCTGATATGCTACCTGGACCAGAAGGGCTTTCAAATTTGCCATACCCATTTTTGAGCACATATTTCTGTGTAAAAAGTGTATATAAAAGCAAAAAGAAACGTACCACAGACGTCATGAAACGGAAAGTTTAAAATAGACATGGAGTTAATAATAGTACAGAACAACAACCATCTCCAATGACATTATTCACGACAGTGATAATACTAAAGTGAAGAAAAAAATCTTTCGATATCTAGCTTACGTTTCTAAATATCGTAAGTCAAAATATTCCTAAATTCATAGCACAAAGGGAAATATTACTACTGGTACAGGTTGCACTTAATCCAAACCACTTCACCTTTGACATACCATATTTCTAAAAATAAATGTCTCCTATACTTGCATAAGAATCAATCGTCAAATTATAGGGATAAAGAAAATTATTCTTCTGCTCCTAGTCGCATTTTCGCCAAT
>CM061918.1:66172712-66309396 GCA_031002005.1 Vandiemenella viatica | reverse complement strand
GACAAATTGATCGGCGTATCACACTGGCTGGAATCAGTAATTTCACAAGCTTTGTGTACCACTTGTCCTAAGGTTCTCAAAGATCTTTTGAAGAATGGAAAGTGATGAAACGGTAGCATAGGAATGTGAAGCAGCAATACAAAAACTCATTACAATGTATGACAATAGTTTGAATTTACAGGGTAACTATGTAGGAAATTAGTGTAAGTTATATTGATGTAAAATGAAACAATTCGCTAAAAATTATTTATTAGCAGTTTTCTTTTATTATTATTGTTACGTGGGTACTAATTTTTAGACAATTCTTAGTTTTTCTGCTCACCCTCTGCAAGAAATTATGATTGGTGTATGTTGCTTCAAAATCTGAGCAATTTGTTAACAAAAAAATGAATTAACTCAGTTACTTCATTATATTTTAGAGCTTTCACACTTATGAACACTTATGAGAACAATGATCTAAATTTAAGAATATTTAGAATAATTTTGGATTTGTGGCAACTTTGTTATTTTTAGTTTATACTTCAGTTGTAAACGAGGTCATTTGCAGATGCGGATGTCATCTGCAGATGTTTTGTGGAAGTGAATGCGGAGGTGAAAAAATAAATTAATAATAATTTAGATTTTAATATATTATCAAAAATAAACTTAAAATCAAAATAAGTATATTTTTATGCCAAATTTTACATTTTTTCATACATAAAATCTATTTCCATATAATACCTCCATGTTGATTTATTTTATCCCTCATCATTAAAAAAAGGGGGATGATTTTACAGTTAAATTATTTATACAACCATGTACGTGTCTAAAAATTAATTTTTGTCATAGGAATTTTGCGGAGTTCATGGCACGACTAATTCAAGAGTCAAGCACAAGGCCACACCATCGCACATCTCTCTGTCAGCCACCCGCCTTTCCACCACTGTATCAGACCATTCTCAGAACAACTTGTAGGACCTACAATGATCCGATTTTCTGATAAATGACTCTTGATGGGCCATGAAAGGGGTTGCAGAACCACATGTGCGATGTGCTGGATGTTGTTGGACTCCCAGACAACCAACTTGGGTCCTTGCAATCCAACAAGCTATGGCATTGGATTATAATTGGAGAAAGCATCCTGCATATATGCGATAATGACACTGGTGTGCAGAAAGAAATTATGAGTGGAAAGGATTGCGTGGAACATTTTGTTGGACCTAGTATAGTGAATGGGTGAGCGCATCCTATTAGCTGAACCATGAAAAGGCCCCTTTACTTTATATCCAAGTTCAAACTTGTGAATTTATCGCTTAGGTGATAACATTGTTCAGTTCATTGATGCATTTATTGCAAGATCGTAAGGGGGAAAAAAAACAACCATGTCGTTGTTAGCTTAGAGAAGATGAGCCGAATCTCGTATAAAGAGAAATTAATAATATGTATTGCAAATTAAACAAAACATCTGCCATATGTCCACATCTAAATCATGGAAGCGGAGGTAGGATTTCACGCGAAAGTCCTACACTTGAGGATGCAGAGATCTGTTACATCCTTACTTTATACCCACCCATTTGTGGTGTTACTGAATGATCAATTCAGGATCTTTTTTTTGATTCTTTTTGCATTCAAATTAAAGCAATTTTGTTTATTAAAAACATTTAGATTTTACTTTTATTTTTGAAGGAGCAGCTTGCTGATTTAGAAGTCAACAATTAAAACTCAAGTTCCGGTATGACTGGGATTATCATGGGCAATACACGTGAAATTCAAATATATCTCTAATATTTTTATTTGTAAGCTTTATTACTCTAGAATTGCCACTACAACGTTTTTCCTTTTTATTTGCTTTTTATTTATTGATTTTAATTAATAAAAATCAAGGGAAATGTAACTTCGTGGAAATGCAACGTTTTTTGTCCAATCGAATCGTGACGTCAAAGTACATGTTCATATTGTAAACAAAGGCGTAGTTACTGGGCATTTTTATAATTTTATGACTGTGTTTAAGTTTTGTGGAAATTTATCAGTATAATTCGTGAAATATTGCTTTCTTGCGAGAATACTCTTATGATAAAAAGTGAATGGAAGCGGTTTTGTAAAATAATCTGCCAAAAAAAACGATGTTTTCATGATGAAAACGTATTTTGAATCAAATCCAGATTCTACAGTCGCTGACGGAGGAGGAGTGAAAGCTGCAAGGTAATTAAGAGTTACCGGTATAGATTTTAATTAATAATTTTCTTTCCCTTTTAGAACAATACTTAGGCCTACGTTAGATACATCTAATGTGAATCAACGGACACATCGGAGTAACCAATAATGAAATATAATTCTGGTATATTGGCGGAGTTTGTGATAAAGTTTAAATGCACCCCGGACCAGAGTGAAAACTGATAGTTTTTGTCACAAATAGTTTTTAATAGAGGTAAGACACCAGGAATTGCATTGCGCGTTGTTTTATAACAATTGTACTAAGTTAATCAATTCCAAAGAAATGACTTGCCAGAACATACCGTTCAGCCCGTCATTTTTGACGAGTTTTGAAACTAGTACGGTAACCTAATAAAGTAGCAGAAAAGCATTTTTTTTCCAGAAAATCATTGATTGGAAATGAACTCCTCACGGGTATACCGCCGGATTCTGTTTTCTCAACACAATTCGGAGGTACACACGTGAGGACTACATTCTTACTTAATTTTTTCATGTTTTGTTAATAAGTTTGTTGTTTCGATGTTTTTTCGGTTGAAATAGGTATTAGTTTTTACTTTATTTCTTTTTCGCCTTTTCTGTACTTGTATGTCATCAAGAAGTATTTTAAACGTAATACATAATATGGAGAAGATCGATTTTTTTTCCTACGATTCCTGGAACTGATTGTGTCCAAACGGTTGAAAATGAAATAATGCACGTGACGAAAACGGATTCGCCTCCTAACCAAATTTCGATGGCTGTTGGCGAAGCATAGTAGGAAGTCATTGGCCAAAATTACATTTGTTGTATTTCTTAGAAGTAATGAGATTTGTTTTAAAGTTTAATTTAAAAAAAAAAAAAAAAAAAAAAAAAAAAAAAAAAAAAAAAAAAATTCTGCAAATAAAAATAAACAGAAATATCTGATACTGCGGGGATTTAAACCTGATTTGGAAAATTAAGAAGCATACACCTTACCGCCTACATCACGTTGACTCTGAGCAATATATGCCAAATTTTGTAATTAAAATACATTTTTTTTTAATAGGCGCATTTGAAGAATCGACGGTACCATAGACATATTATTATCAGCCAGTTCAGTCATTAAATGATGTGGCCTCTTAAAGTCAAGATTTCAGGTAGACATGTACCCTTCAAAATATATTCAGATTGAAATTTGTTTTTAAAATTTCAGATGGGTCTTCTGTGATGTCTTTAAAAGCTTCGTAGTTGCTTTGGGTTAAGCTTGAATAATAAATAATTTGAAAAATAAACCTATTAAACTTTTGTTACTTTTTTCTTACACTCGCATCTTGCGGGCCATTACATTTTATGAGATGCAATTCGTATCGTATTTTTGCACGTAGGTACAATACAGTAGCTCTAAAATGATTTTCAATCTCCTTCCATATCGAAATTAGTTATAAAAAACAAAACTTTTGAGATATAACACTTCACAATATAAAATACGCCAATATGGTCGTGTACAATGAGATCACACTGCAGCGCGCCAAACTGGCGGCGTGTAAGTCGTAGGAACTGGATCGCAGTTTTAAAATATTTTTTTTTAAATTTTAATATTTTCATAAAAATTATATTTTTTACGGTTATATAACAGGATAAATAATTGATTTAAAATATAATTTAATACATGCATATACCCTATTAACATGTCCTCGGCCTCTGCCAAACCTTGCTTTGTGTAATTGGGGTCCACTGCAAACGTTTCCATGTTACTGTAGGCCCAGCCTTGTTTTAAGCGGAATGTAGTAACTTGAAAATCTGTAACTTACTATAGCATGAGACCGCTTAGGAAGAAACTGGAAAAGTTGTATTAAAAATTATGTGTGAGAACGATTTACACTGGAGCGATTACTTGTGGCACTCTTACGGTATGAAAGGGAATAAAGCAAACAATCCGACAAGGTAGTTTCGGTGATAAAGTCGTTGCACTCTAAAGCGCCCCCCCCCCCCCTTATCCCATTAACTCGACGGATGATGGAGCTGTTGGGAAGGGCCAGGTTCGCTGCCGGCTTTGACAGCAGTTTCATGGGATTGATAACTGGCGGTTTTAACGCAATAAATAACGTGCGCAACACACGGAAACGAAGCTGTATTTCTGCTACTGGAATATGTGCAATTGTAATTAGTTGGCCCGGAGTAGAGCTTTATTGATCTTATATATAAAATTCTCATGTCACAATTTTCGTTCCCATACTCCTCCGAAACGGCTTGACCGATTCTCATGAAATTTTGTGAGCATATTAAGTAGGTCTGAGAATCGGCAAACATCTATTTTTCATCCCCCTAAATGTTAAGGGTAGTCCACCCCTAATTTTTTTTTTATTTTTTAGACAAAATTTTTATTTTTATTTTTTTATGATACAACATACAAAAATACATACAATCCTAAATTTTCACCCTTCTACGATCAACCCTTATTTTTTAATAGCCATTTTAGTAATTATTTTTGGATGCACCGGGTGGAACTGGCAAAACATTCGTTATTTCGATAATTCTTGCTGAAATACGATCAAATAATGGCATCGCATTGGCCGTCTGAGAATCGGCAAACATCTATTTTTCATCCCTCTAAATGTTAAGGGTAGTCCACCCCTAATTTTTTTTTTATTTTTTAGACAAAATTTTTATTTTTTATTTTTTATGATACAACATACAAAAATACATACAATCCTAAATTTTCACCCTTCTACGATCAACCCTTATTTTTTAATAGCCATTTTAGTAATTCTTTTTGGATGCACCGGGTGGAACTGGCAAAACATTCGTTATTTCGATAATTCTTGCTGAAATAGATCAAATAATGGCATCGCATTGGCCGTTGCATCATCGGGCATTGCAGCAACTTTATTGGATGGAGGCAGAACAGCTCATTCAGTATTTAAGCTGCCACTAAATATTCAGAATAACCCTGACGCAGTATGCAACATTAAGAAACAATCGTCCATGGCCACCGTGCTGAAACGGTGTAAAATTATCATCTGGGATGAATGTACTATGGCACACAAACATTCGCTTGAGGCGTTGAACAGGACATTGAAAGATATTAAAAACAACAACAAACTATTTGGCGGAACTCTATTGGTCCTTTCAGGTGATTTCAGACAAACACTTCCAGTCATTCCACGTTCAACATACGCTGATGAGTACAACGCTTGCTTAAAATCATCTCCATTGTGGCGTTATGTTGAAAAATTACAGCTAAAAGTAAATATGCGCGTTCAAATGCTTCAAGATCCATCAGCTGGAACATTTTCAAAACAACTCTTAGATATCGGTGATGGAAAAGTTGCTATAGATGAAACTGGATACGTATAATTACCGACCGATTTCTTCACAATCGCTGATTCGCAAGATACTCTCATTGAACAAATATTTCCCGATGTACACACACAGTACATAAATCATGAGTGGCTTGCAGAAAGAGCAATTTTAGCGGCAAAAAATGTAGACGTTTTGTTATTTTTATATTCCCTCATCGTTCACAGTGCTCCATGCCTATTTCAGGCATATTCCACATTCTTACATACATACAATATACACATTCTTACATACATACATACTTACAATAAGTAAGCTATTTTTTGTATACACTATAAATTACTTGAAAGTTATTTATATGGCAAAACAACGTTTGTCGGGTCAGCTAGTCTATAATATAAAAATGAATCGCAAAATGTGTTGGTAAGCGCATAACTCGAGAACGGCTACACCAATTCGGCTAATTCTTTTTTTTATATTTTCGTTACGGCACAAGGAAGGTTCTTATGGAGAGAAAAAACGTAAAAATTGGAAGGAAAATAGTAAAAACAACACTTTTCTTTTTCCTCAATCAAAACAAAACAAAGGCGCGTTAGGATTATCTTTTACTTCAAGTTGATTAGGCTCTATGGATATTAATGTATGTCTGCGTGTGATCAGTGAAAATAATATCACTGACGTATGTGTTATCATTATTTCCTCCGTGCGTGGCATTTTCTTGGTTGCTTTTAAAGTTTCTCTTCTCTCGAAAACCAATTGAGTGTTTATTTGTTCAGTGTGTTTACAATTAGACCCATGCCGCCTACCACGAAAGTTTCGACTATGAAAATAGAATGCATCAGTTTAGAAGGATGCAATACTAAGAATACCTAAAAATCAAAATCGATTACTGGTATTTCAGTTGAGAAGCAATATGCATTATCATCTGACGATCGAGCCACACTTATTTTATTATTTTAAGAATGAAATGTTCTGGTAAGCCTTGTGGTGATGGATTCCATTCATTTTAAATTATGTTCAGGTAGAATTCACGATGATTGAATTGGCTGCAAGTAATAATACTTTCTCTTTTTTAAAATCTATATAAATAAAAATGAATCGCCAAATGTGTTGCTAAGCGCAAAACTCGAGAACGGCTCGACCAATTCGGCTAATTTTTTTTGATATTTTTGTTAATCCACAATAAAGGTTCTCATGGTGAGGAAAAACGTAAAAATTGCGAGGCAAATAGTAAAATTCAACACTTTTCGTTTCCCATACAGACCAGTCAATCAAAACAAAACAAAGGCACGTTAGGATTATCTCTGGTATGCCTTCAAGTTGATTAGACTGTATGGATATTAGTCTATGCCTGCCCAAAATGAAGTTTGAAGGAAAAAAAGGGTTTTCGTGTCATAAACGAAAATAATATTACTGCCAGTCAATCATAACAAAACAAAGGCGCTTTATGATTATTTTTGGAATTGCAAAATGATCGATATGAAGAAATCTTTTCAAAACAATTCATTGGCATTGGTAATGACAAAATCCCTGTAGACGTTTTGACTGGCTGTATTATATTTCCTGTCAGTTTTTGTTTGAACGAACGAGCTATATTACAGAGACAAAAACACGGATGTAAATAAAATAAATTTCAAAATTCAAAATGAAATTGCCGGTGAATTAAGGACATACAAATCGGTTGACTGCGCAACTAACCAAGATGATGTCGTCAACTATCCACCAGAATTTTTGAACTCACTGAATTTGCCAGGATTGCTGCCTCATAATCTTCAATTAAAAGTAGGATCCGTAGTCATAATATTGCGAAATATCAACCAGCCGCGTCTTTGTAATGGCACACGGCTAGCAGTGAAAATATTACGGAACAATGTGATCGAAGCAACCATTCCAAAGAGAAAATATAAGGGAGAAGATGTGTTGATACCTTGCATCCCAATTGTACCAACTGACGTACCATTTGAATTTAAACGACTGCAATTTCCAATACGCCTTGCTTTAGCTAGGACCATAAATAAATCCCAGTGTGAGTCGTTGAGTGTTTGCGGCGTTTATCTTGAAAACCCTTGCTTCTCTTATGGACAGCTGTATGTTGCCTGCTCCCACGTTGGAAACCCGTCAGCTTTATTTGTTTACGCGCCAGGTAACCAAACAAAAAATATCGTGTACCATAAAGCATTACAATAAAAATATAATCACATTATTACTAACGTCTTGGAGTGTACGAAATAGAAAACTTATTTTTGTAAGTAAACGTTGTTAATTATTGAGACATTAAATCAATAAACAAAGTGATCACTCTGTAATACGTTTTATTTATTTATTTTTTCTATTGGACTACGATAGGACAATAACTTTTGACAGAAAGTCTGTTGGGGCAGCTAGTATTCATATAAATATGACGTTAGTTCACTGCTATAATCCGTTTCACGAAAATAATAATTTTGTCACTGTCTCCCTAGATCGCTGAAATTCAGCATTTCACTTATAACAGCGGAGAAATTCTAAAAATAATACTTTTCGAAAAATGTGATGTGCTTTTTTTAAGTTGAAACATTTTGATGACTAGTGTTTTAAAATAAAAACTAGTTCATGGAAATAAAGAATTAAATTACTTTTTTCACTTAATTCAACAGAAAAAGCTATACAAACTATGAACAAAGGCCTTTAAAAATTATGAAGCTTCTTAAAAGTTAACACGCTTAGTTGTTCCAACTGTGTAGTTTAAAATGTTGTCAATGACTAACTTCCATGCTATAAAAAATTTCCAACGAGCAAGTTTTCACTACAATATTAAAATTAATTCTTGCACCACAGACAGCATCTTCAAATAACACATCTTGTTTGTTTTAAAATTTATTTGTGTCAATGACGCGCACAGCGCCCGCTCTCAACGCAGACTGGCTCGGATCGCACACGACAGAAAATTATCATTCATGAAAACTCTGTTTGCGGCTCGTCTAATAATTACTACTGTATGGTAAAACCGACGAGGAAACTCCAGAAGCGATGAAAAAATATAAAATAATGTAACAAACATAATGAACCAGTGATAGTTTGTAACGACTTCTCAAAAATACCTCCACGTCAGTGCCAGCAACTGAGGGAAGTTAATGTTTTTCATGGCAAGGCATCGTCCATCATTTTATTCCTATTCATTAATCAATGAAGCTGACGTTGGTTTGATAGTTTGATGTAAGTCAACATTTTACGTGAAACTTGCGGCCAGAGGAAAATGTATTGGACCACATAAATCCCTTTAAAATTGTATGAATTCTACAAATTTTATAATATACTGAAAATTGAGTAAATTCTTCGCAAAGTTCGCATCTGTATTATAAGTTTTTCACCAGAGCGGTTGGTTTGGTAGGAGAGAACTGAGATACATCAACCATCTTTACCAAGGAGAGCTAAACTTTTTTGGAAAGGGACATGTAAAAATATTAGGTTCGGCAGGCCCGGTTGCAAACTCAATGAAGACTTCATTTCGAGCATACGCAGGGAAAGTCTCCGTTCTTACATCAATGAGGTATATTTTATAACAGGAACTTCTACTCATAGAGCAAATCAAAAAACAAAACAATTTTTTATTATTATTATGAAGTGATATTTTTACATATATAATGGTTATCTATATTATCGCTGATACTTAAAAAATACATTCTAATGAACTTAATATAGAATGGTGAAAATTTGTTCTAATGTTAGGAATTAAATTGTTCCTTCTGAGACAAAAATTTCATCACACTGCACATCAAAATCAGTAATTCCTGTGATTAATATTGCTATAACTTGAGGTGGAATCTAACCATGAAAATGTTCTGGCGCACCTCACATTACACAACACGTTGTGCCAGAAGTGAAGATCGAGTTAAGATTATAAAAATCCCAGCCAAGACCGAGATTCTCCAGCCAGACTCCTTAACAGAGCTGCCAGACTGTTCTGGTGTAGTGCGATGAACACTATTAAATATATTAAGTTATGTGAGCTTTTTGTAACTAACCTATAATCTCTCCTTAATACACAGACGGAAAAAAAAAAATCCCAACACCAAGAAAAAATTATTGTAGAGTAATGAAATTTGGACAATGCATTTGTCAAGTTAACATGTTTAATTGATTAAATTTTCAAGATCACAGGTTAATTTAAGCTCAAGAAAATGCATTTCAAATGTGAAATACTGTTAAATTAATAGCCGGTGTAACCTCCAGAATTTTGAATGCAAGCCCGCAAACGTGAATGCATTGTGTCATACAGGTTTCGAATGTCACTTTGTGGTATGGAGTTCCATGCTTGTTGTACTTGTGCTGTCAATACTGGGACGGTCAGTGCTGGCTGTGGATGATGCTGGAGTTGTCGTCCAATGATATCCCATACGTGTTCAATTGGAGACAGATCTGGTGATCTCGCAGGCCAAGGTAACATGTCGACACTCTGTAGAGCACGTTGCGAGACAACAGCGGTATGAGGGCGAGCGTTATCCTGTTGAAAAAACTCCCCCTTGAATGCTGTTCATGAATGGCAGCACTACAGGTTGAATTACCAGACTGACGTACAAATTTGCAGTCAGTGTGTTTGGTATAACCACAAGAGTGCTCCTGCTGTCATAGGAAATTGCTCCCCAGACCATGACTCCAGGTGTAGGTCCAGTGTGTCTAGGCCGCAGACAGTTTGGTTGCAGGCGTTCCCCTGGCCTCCTTCTGACCAACACTCGGCCATCACTGGCACCAAGGCAGAACCTGCTTTCATCAGAAAACACAACAGATCTCCAGTGTTGGTCAGAAGGAGGCCAGGGGAACGCCTGCAACCAAACTTTCTGCGGCCTAGACACACTGGACCTACACCTGGAGTCATGGTCTGGGGAGCAATTTCCTATGACAGCAGGAGCACTCTTGTGGTTATACCAAACACACTGACTGCAAATTTGTACGTCAGTCTGGTAATTCAACCTGTAGTGCTGCCATTCATGAACAGCATTCAAGGGGGAGTTTTTCAACAGGATAACGCTCGCCCTCATACCGCTGTTGTCTCGCAACGTGCTCTACAGAGTGTCGACATGTTACCTTGGCCTGCGAGATCACCAGATCTGTCTCCAATTGAACACGTATGGGATATCATTGGACGACAACTCCAGCATCATCCACAGCCAGCACTGACCGTCCCAGTATTGACAGCACAAGTACAACAAGCATGGAACTCCATACCACAAAGTGACATTCGAAACCTGTATGACACAATGCATTCACGTTTGCAGGCTTGCATTCAAAATTCTGGAGGTTACACCGGCTATTAATTTAACAGTATTTCACATTTGAAATGCATTTTCTTGAGCTTAAATTAACCTGTGATCTTGAAAATTTAATCAATTAAACATGTTAACTTGACAAATGCATTGTCCAAATTTCATTACTCTACAATAATTTTTTCTTGGTGTTGGGATTTTTTTTTTCCGTCTGTGTAGTTACGCCACTGAACACATGTATGCGCAGATGGAGACATGTGTTACCCATTTCTCATTCAATCCACGCACATAAGCTATACAAAATACAAATGAGCGGTATATCTGGTGAGGCAGGTGTATTGTGGAAATTACCACATGAAAAAAATATGTAACTGATTTGTTAAATGAGCTGTATTAACAGTAATCAGAAGACAAGAGGCGAGTGAAGAGAGTATCGGGAGTGTAAGAATATGGCGTAAATTGGCGATAAGGCTTGAAAGATATTAGTAGGAGAATAAGGCACTGGCACTTGATTTCAAGAAGTGAAAAAAATTCTTTTGTTGGTGAGCTAGTCAGGAACAGGAGTAAATAACAAAGGGAATTGCTGAGCAACTTACCTGAAACACTGAAAGAAATTAAAATTTCTAACAGGTAAGAGTAGGTGATATTGTCCTCAAATAATATGAAATAAAAATAAGAAACACATGAAATACAGAAGTGTGATTCGACTCAGGGGCATGTGTTCCACCGCATTTAAACGAAAGTAAAATAAAATATCAATGATTTACCCAAAAACTGAAATCTTTCAATGTAAGTTCAAAATCTTTGTACAACACAAGTTTTAAAAATATTTGTGATATTCAGTGTCCTATGCTGAAAATTTCAGTTACCTTCTAAATAATAATAATAATAATAATAACAAAATTACACCGTTAAAACTGTTAATCACGCTAGACAACGTTAAGACAATATAAAACGTAACATTTAAAGAATATACTTTTAGATTGATTTTCTTGTGAGATGCACTTTACTCCAGCTCTACAGTATTATCTTAGTGTTCCACTAAATTACCAACAAGCTTTGAGTAAAATTCGCGAGATCAACGTCTGATTGGCCGTTTGTTAGTAGAAATGTGTTGTTGGTTTGTCCCTATTGTTTCTAGGGCCGGCGCTAGGATTATTGGGCCCAGGTAAACGTTTTTAGGCCCCCTCACTAAATTTCTTTTAATAAAGACAGAAAATTTTAATGCAAAAAAACAAATAATGCTTTTTTTTTAAGAATGTTTAATGTTTGATTCCTATTTAGCTAAGCACCCTAGCCGGCGAGGCCCCTTCGGGTGCTGAAGCCCAACCTACTTATGCCCGCTCAACCCCTCCCCCTCCTCATCCCTAACGCCGGTCATGAATATCTGAGTGCGATTTTCGCCGTGGGCCCCATGTTGTGGCGTTATAAGATCGCGCGGGTGTAAATTAATTTAATGTAAATGCGACGGAGCGGACTCTCAGGTGACAATTTCCCTATTCATCCATTTTCTCCTTTTCTGGTATCTGCCTAATTTTGATCTCTACGAATTTTATATACTTTAAGCGCTTTGGTGAGTTACTCATCACTTCCCCTGATAACTTTTTTCCAATACCTGACCTAAGAAAGAAAATTTTCGCACACTCTTACTCCTGAAATCGAGTGATAGCTTGTGGTCATGGCCATCTTTTAATTTTCATGCACCACTCTTATTTCTACCAGTATCATAAACACCTATAGATCCTAATTTTTTAGCATCTGTAATAAGAAATTCAATGTGAAAACAATTCATGCATCTAAATGAATAACGTTCACAGCTTCAGCAATGAAGATTTATCATATCTTTTAAATCGCTGAAACACGACATATTTCCACATGAACACTCTTTACTACAATTCTGAGGAGCTTCGCGTTTTGTGCTGTACCACGGAGTATCAGTTCTTATGCTGGTCCAGGATGTACTATAACCTAACCACAATCTCCACTAAAGTTGTTGCTTGAAAGTTAATTAAAACATATTGCATTAGAACGCAATAGGATTTACTTAAATTTCTCCCTAAAAATGACGTCAGATAAAGTAGTAAGTTCATAAAACACTACTGTGCAATTCCACTGTATCATAGAAACATACCTTTTGTTTAACGTGTCCATCATTTACCGGCTCCATATTACTTTCTTTAGTTCACTTTGTACCGTAATATAGATAATTATCTGCAGTAATCACGTTATTCAGCACGGTGTGTCTACCTAAACACATACAATTTAGGGTTGTTAAAATAATATCGATATATATGGAAATTACTTTTTGATCATATCGATATTAACTAATAATATTTTTGGTCGATATATCGATATGAAAATCTGAACTGTGGAGTCGATATTTTTAAAAAAAATAAGTAATCATTTTGGTTTTTCTAGTACAGGTTGTTATTTTTTGAGGAAAACAAAACGGTTACCTGAGTTGTACGAGAATTCAATTTAATCATAAATATTATTCAAAGAAACAATAAAAAATTTAAAACCTAAGTGAAAAAAATCTATTGCAACACAGAAGGAAATACTGGAAACAACTAAATGAGGAATTACTAACAGCAAATAAAATGGATGTAAATGGATTTATGAAGAATGCTACTGCTACAGGAGGACCACTGATGGACGCATCTAGTACTAATTTCTATGGCTATGTTAGAAAACTGTTGAGCCAATTATAGATAATGATGGAGAAGAAATTTCTGATAATTTGAAAAATGTTAGAGATTTTAAGTAACTGGTTTGGTGAGACTATTAAGGAGCGTGCACAAACTACGTGGCTTGGTCGAAGGATTGGGGGGGGGGGGGGGGTTGGCTGGAAGGCTACGCTGGGCTACGTGAGGGGCCGTGGGGGGGGGGGAGGGTTCTGAGCCTGGCCACATAGCTTTCCTTTCATAACATTTTCCACAGTTAAAATGAGGAACAGAACTCACAACAGCATGTGAATATTTATTTCCGTCATTTAATTATCTCCGTATATAATTTACAATAGTCTGACAAGAGAATACAGTACAAAATGTCTTCTGGAATCAAAAGGGGAAAAAGCAACGTTCTACGTGGGGAAGGGGGAGGTAGGGGGGGGGTTCACAGGAGGTCAAAATGGAGCTATGTGGTTTATGCACGCCCCCTTAGGGTCAATGATTCACAGGGCCGGCGCCAGGAATTTCGGGCCCGGGGGACCTTTTTTTTTTTAGCTCTACAAAATGGCGGGCGATAATGGGTGTAATCTTGGCTTCATGGCCTGAGGGCCCCTATAGTCAGTGATCGGGCCCCCCGTCAACCCGCGGGGCCCGGGTACTTTTGACCCTCTTATCCCCCCCCCCCCTAACGCCGGCCCTGATGATTCAGGAATAGTAGCATTTAAAGGAGGCGTTAGAGAAAGTCCAAAGAAGGGCCGCCCGATTCGTCACAGGTATATATAGTTGGAGGGAAAGCATAAGTGCGATATTGAAGGAGCTAGGTTGGGAAGACCTGGAACACCGAAGGCGTTGCTCTCGACGGAAGCTAATTGAAAAATTCACGACTGACGTATTTCGGAATGACAGGAAATATTGCTACCAGCAACATTCATATCTCGGAATGACCGCGGAAATAAGATAAGAGAAATCAGGGCCAGAACTGATTCATTTCTGTACTCATTTTTCCCACTAGCGATTAAGGAATGGAATAGATAGGATTTACCGGGAGAGTAAACTTAAAATCCGACAGGAGTAGCTTTCGCTAAAGCGCTCCGGCCATCCTGATCTTGGTTTTCCATGGTTTCCCCAGATCACTCCATGCGAATGCTGGGATCAGAGACGGCCCTAGCAATTTTTCAAGGTGTTGCGAGATTTCATTGTGGCGCCTCAAATATGCAATCGCTTATTCATGATTAAGGTGTCCATATAGACAGACTGAAGATAACATACATTTTTTACATTCTAGTAAAGTTATAAATGTTAATTTTTTTTCTTGGATATTTGTTACTGTTTCACGTCGAAACGGCTGGATGGCTTAAGAGAAAATTTGGAATAAACTACTGACTATCTACTTTTATCCAGATCGAAAAACTAGTTTCCGTGGGATTCGAATACCAATTCGTATATGAATGCGTTATGAATTACAGTCGAGCCAAGCCGGGTGCAGAAAACTTCAGAAAGATTAGTATAGGATAGCAGTGGTATGAATGAGAATCAACAACAGTAAAAAAGAACACTATATGTTTGAAAAAGTTTATTTACGTAAAAGTGTTTAAAACAAACAAATGAGGAAATAAAATCATAACTATAAGGCCTAGATTAACAACTTCCTCGTTTTTGCCCTTTGGCAATTTTATTTTCTATAGATAAAATTACAAGACCTGAAAGTCTATCTTGAGTCCGAATTTACCTTAAATAAGTTTTAATTTACTAAAATTTCGCTTTCCTTTAGCGACAGTTACAGATATCGTTAGTAAAATTCAAAGTGCAGTTTATACATTCGAAAATATATTCTGTCAACCATTTTGTTTCATAAGTTCATCTTTTATTCATTCTGCTGATTCAAGCACCATCAATAATAGTTTCAGTTAGAAAGTTCCCCAGTCAATTCACAACCTGATATGTCATATTTTTCTCCATTAGTTAAACTAATTTCTAAATCGGCACAGGATTATTCCAATTATTACAATTCAGGAATTGTTTTGATAATGTGTAAGAACGACACTGTATCATTAAATTTAGATAGTTGTGAAAATTGAGTGACCAAGGCGTTCTCAATTGTACCGATTATGTGCTAAAACACATTCATTGTAAACAGATCTCTGGGATCTGCTGCTATCTCATCTACGGCCTCGTACTCAAAAAATCTGGGATCTGACTGGCTTAATAAAAGGATATGTCCCAGTCTATGAAGCAATCTTTGTAGCTGTTATCAGTACAGAGGAAGAACCCAGGTACTCTCTCAAATTCCGAGCTCTTTTCCATCAGATGTGTGATTGGAGACTTTCCCGGCATACTGAAGCAATGTAGTCTTCACGGGTGTGCAGCCGGATGGTGTTTTGGAAACACAACGTTTCGACAACCAGCTCGGCTGTCTTCATCAGGTTTCCGGTGGCTACAGGCTGACGGAAAGCTGGCAGTCGGCGAGGTAGAGGTATATAAGGAGGTCCGTCTGGGAGGCTAAGCCAGTCCACGCGGTGACTGCCAGCTTTCGTCAGCCTGTAACCACCGGACACCTGATGAAGACAGCCGAGCTGGTTGTCGAAACATTGTGTTTCCAAAACACCATCCGGCTGCACACCCGTGAAGACTACATTGCTCTTTTCCATCAATCATCCTGGATAGCCTTGCTTACAATATTTTCTTGAAACAATGTATTATAACCGCTGGAAATATGAACTCAAATTGCTCCATGATCTGGCTCTGTTGTTGCAAGTGAAAAATTCATTTCCAAAAGGGAGTCACAAACTGAAGAATAGTGATAACTAACTGCAGTGAGGCTAGAAACTTTATTCTCCAATCGAGTTTCGCAAAGTTTTTTGGCGATAGTCCTAAGTTCTTGAATACCACTTCCCATCGCTTTGTTGATCGAGAGAATGGAACAAATATTCGTTAAAGAAATCCAGATAAGGAAACTAATCTAATTGATGTTTTGGTGGCTCCTGCTATTACCAGATTTAATGACAGCTAAATAAATTAAAAAATGCTTGGGAAGATATTGGTTCATAATTTTACTTGGATACCTTTGTTTCCTCCTATCATATTGGATCCATTGTCATATCTTTGGCCTCGACAGTTCAAATCAAACTTTTGCAATGTATATTAAAATACAGGCCATTGAGTCTACCTCCCAGGTACCAAAGAGTCACTTACCGGCTTTTAAGCAAAGAAACACTCACAAACTTTGACTTCGTCTTCATTAGTGTCAATAAAAACAATGTTAAACATAATTGTTCAACGTGACTGACATCAAGAGTTCAATTCAGTACGATGGAAAAGTATTTGGATGACTTAACCATAGTAAAAATTTTATTAAGAAATTCAATCGTTCTGAACACATTTTCCAAAATAATAGACATTAGTCTCATTAGCAATACGGCGGAGATGCTACATCATCACAGTGCCTTTTTTCCCTAGCAGTTGCAATATACCCAGTTAGTTACCATTATTAGAAGCATTTAGTATTTCAGATCAAAGGAATTATTGCACTTTAAAAATAATATTGTGGACATCATTCATTCGAGGATTGCAACCCACCGTAATTTTTTTGTCTTCAATCTGTATTTACAAATGCTTGTCTTTAGCCGCTTCTATCCAACTCAGTACGGTGTGCTGGTGAGTTGAAGAAGTTTCTAGATGCTCTGATAAGTAGCTCCAATCATCAAATTCTCCTTTTCCCGAATAAGAGTGAGACCTTCTGTAGAATAAACAAGAGTAAAAATAATATACTTTATCTTCAGATTTAGAGTAAACAAACCATCTTCTTTTATAAATTTCTTCATTTAACATTACCCTTTGAAAATACGTAATTGAAAAATGACATCCATGACTTTTTCTTGTATTTTTTCGTTGCTCGAATAATTATTTCATCTGTGACTGCAAGGTCAAAGAGTGACCATTTTGAAATATCATAATTTGTACTCTGAAAAGGCGACGGTTATGGTATGGATGGTATACCCACATTTTCAAGTGTAGCAGACGTTGCGACCAGAGCAAACTACTCTTGTACTGTATATTCTGCTCTTTATAATCATGAGCCTCGTCTGAAAAACTTCTATAAAATAAGTTTTCTTCCCTCACTTGATGAACTAGTTCTGATGACGACGATTCAGATGACATCTAAAACCTAAAAAAATTTCGCAAGCAATTTTGAAGCTTTTTAAAGCTCGGCTTAGTTAAAAAAAAAAAAAAAATGCAGAAATAGATAAGTAGGTTGAATTAAACCTCATGCACATATACCCACATGCAGATGACTGTGCCAGATCTAGGGGTGTGGGGCAAACGAGGGCACTTACCTCTAGTGAAAAAATCATATTTAGGGCGGTAAATGACAAATTAGTGAGTGGTGACGTTCTTTCTTAGCTCTACTGCCCTGAGTGGCAACTATCAGGGGCGGAAAAATCAAGGAACAGCTTTAAACTGCTGCGGGCGGCAAATTAATAAATTCATATTTGAAGGGGTGACAGTCGCAGGTTTTTGCCCCCACTCAAAATTCGTAGATCCGCCACTGATGAATGAACTTCAAGACTACAGCCGAAAAGGCAGGAAACGGGTGCGGGAGGCGCGCCGCAACCCCGGTGAGCGCTAATTATAGGATGAGTTGTAGTTCTCTTGAATGGAAAAACTCGAGGCTGAAGCTCCTATATTTTTAAACTCTTCTAGATGATTAGTGTGTATATATGTAAAATGTGAACAGCAAGCTGGGTTATTATGTAACTTATTAATCATTTTTTGTGCAGACAATCTCTCACTGCATATTTGGCGTCCCCCGTATGACGCACCACTCGCACCGCCCTAGGGCCGCCCCTGGCTGGGATGGTTCCTCACAATAGCCCATGGGCGCCTCCTGCCATATCCCTTCCAAACCATTACCCTTTCGGATAGGTGCAATGCACCCTCCGCCACACACTTTTAGTGAATCGCGGAATAATAATAATAATAATAATCATAAATCGGAGAACGAGCTTATCCACACAATTAGAAATGAGAAGACTAAAAAATTTAAATTCATACTCAGGATATTATGAAGGAACTAAGAAAGTCGAAAGAGCTTAAAGGGGCTGCTGTAGGTAATATTATAAGATAGCAAGTGACATTGTATCTTATGTTGAATCATTATTTGAATTGAATCTGGATACTTGCTGCAACCAGAGGACTGCGATAGTTGTCCCGGTCCATAAAGGAAGGGTGACAAATAGGTTCGAAAATTACTGGCCAATCCGTTTGACATCAGTGTCAGGTAAATGAATGGGGAAATTGGTGTGTAACCACATCAGAAAAGTCTGGGAGGAATGTAAGTGGCTTTCAAGTGAACAACATGTCTTTAATAACCCTTCACGTTTCATAGAAACATGTATTTGCAATTTCTTCTGTATGTCAGTTTGTGAAATAAGCTATCAAGGTAGATGCTGAAAAATAAACTTTAAATGCTTAGATTTTAAAGCTGAAATCGACATAAACAAGTAGCTGTGGTTATACATACACCTAATCACAGCTAAATATTTTATTTTAAATTCTATTTTGGTTTACTTATTCTTCTGCATGTATAGAGTGTCTGAAAAGTCTTGCTACTATTTCAATGAGATATACTTCGTAAAACTGTATGAGATGAAGATATGTGGTTTTTACCAACATATTCTACATCTCTCCAAAAAAAAAATTGCTTTTGTTGTAGATATAGACCCAACCAATGGAGAAGATCCAACATGTATGGTGGTATGCTGAGTCTCCTAAATCACCAGTAACTGTTCAGCAGCAATTCCGCTAACAATATGGAACGTACTTACCACTGAGTAGACGTTCAGGTGTCACATGTTGCATTTCAACGATGTAACAGCTCGTTTGCTGGCAAGAGCTGAATTTTTAGGAATGGCTAGTGGTACAGGCGAAGAGGGTACCTAACTGTTAGACTTGCTGGTCCGTAGATTGATCTTGAGGTGCTCCACAGGCTCCAGTTGCAGTCAGGTTTGTAGTTCTTGCAAGAATAGGTGATTACCTCCCTATGTTCAAACCTATTTGCCGAGGACAGGGGAGTACGTATAAATGAACTAGCCTTCACTGCTTGCCTAGTTGATGATAAACTAATGCACTTAATACAGTGCTAGCAGATCCCCTTAAGTAGAAGTCTATAATCAAGAGTTCACCAATCAGTTTGTTAACACTTACACTGAGGAGAGGCTGGGCTGGCAGCTCGCGGGCTCCAGTTCGATACTCAAACTGGCACAGTGTCAGCGTGTCTAATTCATGCGACTGACCACTCCCGATGGCCTAACACCTGTGTCTTATACTCTCCTATCACACTAACTCACAGTGTAATCGCGTACGAAGCCCTTAGCAACAGCAACGACCCCCGAGTTCTATCGATGTTCTAGAATATTTTCCGCGGACTTTAGACTCAGTCGCGTTTCACTGTAGCGTGTGCTGGTCAGCCAAATGACCTAAAGCTTTCATCCAGTTCCAGAACATATTTCAAGTGACTCCCACTGTCACTGGCCAGCATACTACAGACAGTTGTCTGACATGCATGCCACGCTGAGGACGTCGCCCGCTTGGCCAACACTGCCGCCTCCCATACTTACAATAATTTTACCTATTCTAAAATTAGTCTATTAGAACGTAACCTTCAGAAATCAATCAGTCCTACTTTAGGAGAACTGCATGTACGAAAACCAACCATAAATAAGCTCCTCCATAAACGGCTACATCTTTAGGATTATAAATTGCAACTAATGCAAGCTCTGCAAGCTAATGGCATACCTGCGCACGCTGAATTTGCTTCTGCTGTGCTGATCTCAATCGAAGATGACAACAGAGACCTGCAGAGAATGCTGTTGAGGCAACTTCCTTTGCGTTTGGACAGACTAAAAAGTAATAATGTCGGGATATGGGGTTCTGAAAATCTGCACATCATGCACTAATATACTCATGGCAACCTGAAGTCCACTTTTGGTATGCTCTTTTGTCCTAGAGACTAATGGGCCCATTTTCTTTGCTGGTAAGACGACTACAGTGGCAACTCAGAGAGGCATCATTTATGAATACTTGCTCCCTCAGTTGTTCAACATGAAAACAGCCATAAAGCTCCAACAAGACAGTGCACCTGCTCATTGGTCTGGTGATATTAGGGATCTTTTGAATATTCGTTTCCCTGGGAGATCGATTGGCCTTGGTCAACTAATCACCAGACCATTATGGTACCTATATATCACCTTTTCCTTCTGTGTGTGTGGGGGGGGGGGGGGGGGGAAGGTGGAAGGGGGGATGTCAAGTATCGTGTTTACGAAACCCATATTCTAGCTCTTGCCCCTTTTTGTAGACGGATAGTTTGTGGTTGTATAAACGGTTGACGCCGCTGAATTGCAGCGTGTGTGGCTGGAGCTGGAATGTCTTATTGACATCCTAAAAGAAACCGAAAGTGCACATGTGGATTGGAGAGAATGTATGCTGATTTTTTTTTATTTTTTTTTTGCTGGTATAAGTTTGTTTATGGTGGCCCAAATCACCATTAATATTCGTTTAACTCATTTTCGAGCGCCGTTAACCCATTAGATTTCTTATTTGCAATATTCTAGGCTATATATTGCCTGCAAAAAACAGAAGAAGTCCTCATTGCTAGAGTAGTTAATTTTCCTTTAATATTTGATTATTTGCTACCCGTTTTAGGTGCCTTAGTTTTACCCAATCACTGATTATTTCGTGTAAGTACAAGTTGGAATACTAAGTAGCGTACTGGCTGGTATGATTATTATCAGCAGACATTACACTAAGTTTCTTTCAGTTGATGTTATTATTTGTTCATTCTCAAGTATTTTAATTCTGCAAAAAATTACACATGATTAATTAACATGAATCGCTTACATCTTCTGCTGTAGCTCTTTCTTTCGTTTTACATTGCGTGAAGCTTTACATGACAACGCGTGTGATTGTTGTGATACACTACGCGTCTACACATCTGAAAGCTGATGTATGAGTGTAATCGTAGGCTGCCCTGGAAGAAGACCCCAGAATGAGGGTCGAAACGTCGGCTACGATGAACATGACGCGGCGCCACCCGGACAGCCAAGAATCAACTGATGTATGAGGTTTCGACGGGTATGACAGGAACGGGTCTGTTGTGAGAAGGTTTCTTCCCTGTCAACAAACGCAGCTTCTTCATAAACAGAGAGGGATTGTGCTGTGCGACATTCGAGTCTCTATGTCTGACGTGTAGTCAATCGACTTGCAGCCACAGTGGACAGATATACATGCCAAGTGGCCAAGAATCGCGGCACGTACAGCTTTCCAACCGTTAGGGAATTGGTATGACACAACGGGAGGCAATCTAAAGTCTACTTTTAGGAAGATCTTATGCAAGTTGTGAAACAGGTCGCCCCATGTGTTATAGTGCAGGTGGCGTGCAGCCAAAAGTACATCGTGGCACATGTCGACACCAAAGATATCCGTCGCCAGAGACTCCAGATTTTCCTCTCTTACTACGAGTGGTTTTCAGAAAAGGTGAACTCTGCAATCGGCCTGCAGATTGTGGACCTCTGTTTCATTAAAAGTATTAATAGGGAAGGGAATAAAAGGTGAGGGAGTTACTGTGATGATGTTGGCAGCAGATCCTTTGATATCCACTTCACGCAGGTGTGCTCTACATGCGTTAGTCAGTCACATGAGTGGAAGTGAGGAGTTCATTCAGGTTTTTTAACGCTGAAAAGATATGGAACGAATTAAATCAAATGCGTAGGGTATCAGTGAGATTAAGTGTACGCATACACGGGCTTTCTGGTCTGAGGAGCAGAGAATAAATTGGAACAAAAGCTGTCAATGCATTTTCCGTGAAGGAGTTAAGTGAAACGAGTGAATTATTATAAGCAGTTAATGATAGCATCATCCACATTAGTACAAGTGTAAATGCCAACGTTGCGGGAAAATGAAGAAGAATTAAAGAAAATATGCCATAAATTAAAGAAATAATCCAGTATGTTTAGGAAAATGAAAATCCAATAATCGTGGATTATTCGTATGCAGCAGTGGGAGAAGAGACAGAGGGAAATTCTGTTGGAAGTTTTTGTCTAGCAGAAAGAAATGAGCTAACAGGCAGGCTGTCAGATTTAATAAAAAGTGTAAACTCTTCTTGGCGAAAACAGTATTTAAGAATGAAGCACGAAAATATACACCTGTAAAAGTCAAGGAGATAACGCAGAAATCAGTTGGATTGTGTTATGGTCAAAAAGAGATTCAAAAATCAAGCTCTAAAGTGTCAAGCATAACCAGTTGCTGATATAGACCTTGACCACGCTCTGATAGCTACGAAGTGCTTGCTGAAAATCAAGAAAATAAACAAGCCAGAGAGTCTGAACAGACTGGAAGTTAACTGAAACAGTCTCACATAACAGAAATATTACCGGTGATAGTAGACGTTAGTTTAAGAAGTAACTCTGAAAAAAGAAGAAAAAAAACTTAAATGATGTAGAATGAAAGGGATGAAGAACTTGTGAAGAAACATTAATATTAGGAAAGAAGCCGCCTGAAAATCTTGAATCGCATTAGAAATTTTGAAGATGATGGGTCAATTGAGAGGGCACGAAAACTCTCAGGATGAAACGAAGATAGGAAAGTATAGATATTGTGAAAATTAAACAAACGCAAGAAAGGAATATAAAAGTGGCTGCAGCAAAAGTGTGAAGAAGTGGAGAAGGAAATAGTAGTAGGCAAAGTAGGTATGGCTTTTAAAAAAATCAAACAAAATTTTGCAGATTGAAGAAAGATGAGATATCTCTTTTACACTCAGACGTTAGAGCCGACCCATGAATGGAACTGATTGGGATAATTTGACCAACATTGCGTTGGAAAAAGAAGACGATGTCGACATTTATGTTCTTTGAGATACCTTTTTATGGACAGAATATGAATTATCTTTGCAAGATTTTGTTACTTAGGAAGTAAAATTACAACGGACGGCTGAAGCAAGAATGATGTTGAAAGCAGAATAGCACTAGCAAAAAGGGCTTTCATGAAAGAGAGAAATCCTTTAGTTTCAAATATTAATCTAGAACTCAGAAAGAACTTTATAAAATTCTATGTGTGGAGCTCAGCACTTACTGGCAGTGAAACATGGTCTTTAGGAATACGAGAAAGAAGTAAAATTGAAGCATTTGAAATGTGGTGCTATAGAAGGATTCTGAAAATTAAGTGGAATGATAAAGTACGAAATGAACGAGTTTTGGTAACGATGAGTGAGGAAAGACGTTTGTGGAAGAGTCTTACAGAAAGAAGGGACAGTATGGTAGATCATATTTTGAGACATGAAGGATAAGTTAATTTGTTATTGGAAGGGACATTCGAAGGTAAGAAGTGCAGAGAAAGACAGAGATTACATGAAGCAGATAATTAAGGATGTGGGTTGTAAGAGGTATGTTGAGATAAAAACGTTAGCAAAAGATAGGAAGGGCTGGAGGATTGCATCAAACTAGTCGAGAGACTGATGACAGCACAAAAAGTCTAACATCACATAATTCTTAATTACTGACTAGGATAATATATAGAAGAATAGAAACGATGGTAGAAGAGACAGTCGGTTGGGGTTTAGAAAAATAAAGGAGTACAACAAAACAATTTTATTTTAAGGTTAATATTTGAATGGTTGATCAAAATATCAAACAAAAAAAGAAACTTTTATGGAGCGTTTGTTGATTTAAAACAAAGTATTGATAATGCCAAGGAGGAAAATATATTCCAAATTTTAAAGCAGTCAGGTTAATGAATGGCACGAAAAAAATATATGATGAAAATATAAAGAGTTGAGCGCAAGATGGGAAGAGATGGAGTATTGCATCAAACATGTATGGAGGAAGATGGCCATGAACAATCCAATTAAGTCACCGGTGTCTATCAATCGTGCCAAAGCAATCTGAATAATTGAAAGTTCTTACAATTATTTTAAGAGCGAACAAACAAACAAAACTAGAAAGCTTTATTTTATATATAAAAGCAGGTATCGTAATATTTTTAGCTATTTTATTCTATAATTTTTATTCACAAAAAATTAGTACATATTTTATTAAAGTTTAACATATATGTTATTGTTAATACCAAATAAGACATATTATGGAATATTTAGCTTGTTAAGTATCGTCAGTCATCATCAATAGTTAAAAGACACGCTAATTTTATCATCGTGTCCTTAACGCCAAAGTCATGTGCCGAATCTTCATTGATGGATTACAATGGCCAGAGATGTTACTATCAATTTGGGACTATCCCGGTTATTTAACAACAGTTCTTTTTCTTAAGTATCTGCGAAGAAATGACTTTAACCAAATACTGAAAGGAAGTATGTATTGTATTTAAATCAAGATATTAATTATTATTTCTTTTTATTTATTTTGATTCGTTCAGTTTCTTTATAATCTCCCAAAGATATCAATAGCGCGATATATACGATTGTACCAAAATTAAAACTAATGTCAAGTGGCATAAGCTACGTTTTTACGATTTATTTTGCTATCACTGGCGCAACATTACTCAAGTTATCATTTTAGAGACATGTAAGTATCGCTATATAAAATACGATCGAAAAATGAGTCACATTACAAAACCAGGGTTACAAGCGATGTTTAGTCACAAATGTACTTAGTTAAGCAAAATTTGCCAGATCACTCTGTTCTATCCGTCATCTTTGATGGACATAAAAGCTAGGATTTCGAAATAAACGTAATTGACTGGGCTTAATAATAATCAATAGAGTAATTTCATTCTACAAATATTGGATTTTAATGATATGTGATATAGGCTACATATGATATAAAAATTATTAAACAAAAAAACATATAAATAAATCTCATATATACATTAGATTAATACATGTATACATTATGGTCACACAGAGTGGTAAAAGTTTATCATTTCATGAGTAATGTTGTTTTTTTTTTTTTTTTTTTTTTTTAAAAAAAAAAACATGCAGGTAGCTATTTCTTCAGGGTAGGTTTGGGCCTATTTATAAGGTCTATATATTTATATATTATAAGTATGTAAGCAAGTTGCGTGTGTCTCATTGTTTGAATGGGATCTGCGCAAAAATTCACGCAGCAATTTGGATGCTGTTTTCAAATTTTTAGAGCTAATGTTAAAATCTGCTGTAATAACTAATCACTCATATGTACCGAACGACGGAGGAAATAATTATATACATTTCCAGATAGGTAATTATGATCCATTGATCACACTGTAGTTGATATGTTCGCTCCTTTCATGAAAACTGACCAAAAAATTCACAGTACCTTTTTAGGATCACGTTTCGTTTCTTGATTTCGGCTATTTATTCTAAACTGTTACCCGACAGTTAAAACATTGAAATTAACGGAATATTTGACTCAAATGTATCGTGAGTAATATATAATTTACTTCAAGCACAGTCGTTGAGGTTATTAACATCAGTGACAGTTACAAACTTTGTCTCTGCTACGACAAGTTTTTCAATTCTCTCTTGAATGCCTTACAATGATAATTTAAAACACTAACGTTATATATTTCTTCCCTACCTGTCTTGAATGCGGAAATCAGTTTTTTTCTCAAAGAAAGGCGCCTACAATAAATGTTAACAGGTAACAGAACGTATTTCTAATGTGCGAATATTCCATAATAATATCGCACAAGGAAAGTATGTGGAAATTCTGGCTGCTGTTCAAACCACGCCAATAGAATAAACTGTTCTTTTTATTAAATAACACTCATAACCCTAATTTTGTAATGTTGTAACTTTTATTGCCATAAAGTTGGAATCTATTACATACTATTGAGTTTTTTACGATAGTAATATGGAAGCAATAAAATTAAAAAATAACTTTGAATTCTAAAACCTTATGCCCCATCGCGTAAATTATAAAATTAAATCCACCCTACCTTATGCTTAACAAAACGAGTCTGGTGTCATTCTTATCCAGGGTGTATTTATACCTAACCATAAACTTCGTTAATGTTTCCATTCCAAAATAAAAGCATCTGTCACTTGCGCATTAATACATTCATTTTATCGTGTTAGAATCTTTACCCGTTGGAAATACTTGCATGTGGCTTAAACAATGACATTAGTAATATGGCGTCATTAAAAGCAAAAGAAATTAAAAATAATTCTTGGCTGCATTTCAAACTAACAACAAACTTCGCTAATGTTTCCGTTCAAGAATCACATGTCCATTAAAACATTCACTGTTTCATGATCGAAACTTGGTCCACCGGGACTACTTATATTTAACTAAAATAATGTCATTTATACCTCTCCAAGTTAATATTTCGTAATAGAATAAAATCGGTAAATAATTTCTAGGGGATTCAATATGATGATGGATTCTAATAGAACACTACGAAGTAAGTCGAAAATAAAGATTTTCTTTTCATATCCGACTTATTTCTCAAGATATCTTGATTGAAAGGTGATATGCGGCCTGGACCAGAAGGGAAATTGACAATGCCACAGCTTTTAAATTTGCCACACCCATTTTTGAGGAAATGTTTTTGTATAAAAAATGTATGTAAAAACAAAATGAAGCGTATCTTAGAAGTGATACGACAGAAAAGTTGTGGTGCAGCACAGTATTAATATAATCTGCAAACACATTATTCACACCCAAGATAGTATGTTTACTCTGTAAAACGAATTTAGGATCTCTGACAAATTTTCAAGATCAAAGCATGTGAAAAAATTCCTCCGATGTATTCAATAAAGCATGTTTGTTGCTTAATAAAAAGTATGCACCTGTCCATATTTAGAGTTATTTGACATAACCAGTATATATTTTGTGGGTTAAAGGTACACATTAGTTTTCTTTTAGAGTTTAAGCTCGCTTGAGTTTTCGGCAGTAATACAATGGTTGTACAAGAAGATAAGCTTCCATTGGCGCCACAATTTTGTAATGCATTTTTATGTAATTCGATGAGATTTTTCTGGAGATGTTGTACCACACAGATTGTGTTGCTAGGTCGAAAGATAGACCAGAAGATAAAATTTCCATGGCGCCTAATTTTATGATGCCTTCTTATGTAACGAGGTGAGACGTTTCGAGGTTTCGCTTAGTTCTAGACATATCAAGTGTCAAAGGTTTTTGTCGATTGGCTAAAATGCGACTAGGAGCAGAAGAATAATTTTCCCTATAATTAGACGATTGATTCTTATGCAAGTATAGGAGACATTTATTTTTAGAAATATGGTATGTCAAAGGTGAAGTGGTTTGGATTAAGTGCAACCTGGACCAGTAGTAATATTTCCCTTTGTGCAATGAATTTAGGAATATTTTGACTTACGATATTTAGAAACGTAAGCTAGATATTGAAAGATTTTTTTTCTTCACTTTAGTATTATCACTGTCGTGAATAATGTCATTGGAGATGGTTGTTGTTCTGTACTATTAACTCCATGTCTATTTTAAACTTTCCGTTGCATGACGTCTATGGTACATTCCTTTTTGCTTTTATATACACTTTTTATACAGAAATATGTGCTCAAAAATGGGTATGGCAAATTTGAAAGCTATGGAACTTCCAATTTCCCTTCTGGTCCAGGTAGCATATCAGCCTAATTACGCAAATATCTCAAGAATCGAGTGAGATATCAAAAAGTTTTATTCTTTACTTGAGATTTGTTTCTTCGAGTTCTATAAGAATCAATCATGAGATTATGGCACCATGGTAATGATAGGATTGCCAATTTCCACGTATACCAAAGCACACGCGTACGAAGCTGCGGGCAAATGCTAGTTTATTATAAATTGATGGACCGAGGCAGGTGGGATGTCTTTCTAACGAAGGGTGTCTCTCTTTAATCCAGTTGTCTTAAGTTAGATGCTTCGTGTTTATTGATGTTTTCTGCCTCATAACTTTCACTTGATTCATGACTTCAAGAATCAGGGATCCGAATCCTATAACCATGTTCATATAGGTCTACAGTTTATCCAACCGAGAGTTTCGAGTAGCTTTTTTATTTTGAAACGTGCATAAAGACTTCAAATCCTATTGCCCGAAAATGCGTGACTATTACTTGAAATCCTGCCAAACCATTGTTCATATGGAATGACTCACTTCCTCTTGTATGCGGCCATATATATTAGTTCAACCCTAGTTATTTTAGGCAACCAGCTACTGCCAATTTGATTTCTCACATGATCCTCCTGCTATTCCATTTTGCTGTGGTATGTAGGTCATCGTTCTTTCGTGTACAATGCCGTTACTCTCATAGAAGATATCCTAATTTCTTGAAGAAAATTTAATTCCACAATCTATTCGAATTAGAATTAAAGTCTTACCTATTTTTTTCAGTCTTGAATCTTCCAGGCTTAAAATCAGCCAGAACACTTCCCTCGGTTTTAAAAAGTCTAATGAAGTCATATTCGTTAGCGTCACTTACTATACTAGTAACATTTCTGTTGCCACCAAAACTATTCGCGTCACTGATCTCATGATATCAAAACTTTTCCATCAGTCTTCATGTTGTTTGATGGATGGATGTATCAGGAATTACAGTCGCATAGCTTTTCCCGCTAGGCATTCAATACATGGTGTAAAGATTGTGTCAACCCACAGTCTAAACCAATTGCAGACTGTATCTTGACAATTTTTATAATCTGATTTTTCCTAACATGCATGCGTTTGATGCCACAAATCTTATTTTCCTTTTCCACACTGAAATGAGTTTAATACACTTTCCTTTAGATTGGGTTCTATTCGCTGCCTTCAATAGTAAATTTCCACTGTTATCATAATCTCAACATCCATTTTAAAACCCATTTTATGAATAGTAGGACAAGTTAACCCAGTAAAGTTCAGATACATGTCAATGAAATGTGATATACATGCTGAGGAAATGTGAGGTTGCCGCAGGTCACATTCTGTTGCGCCAGAACATTCTACTGGCTGTTGACATTGACCACTAAAAGTCTTCATCCTAAGCGACAGAGCAGGGGCCACGCTAGGCCACGTGTGTCCCAACGGGGCTTGACTGTTGTATGCGAGCCCTCCGTGTGACCTAATCCCTATATCAAGGCGGGAAGATATTGCCTCTTCCTTGGTTGCAGCTCTGTTCCGGAACCCTTCGCTAGCCGCCCACGTGGTTCATCTAGCGTCCGGCCTAAGCATCCTGACCAGATACTCTTCTCCTCCAGCCAGCTTTCCGAGCTAGTTGGCCTAAGTCATAATACTTCGCTCTGACTGGATATAGTAATTGTAGACACTTGCTGGAGGCACCAACATAGCTGTTACCTGGCACATCTGAATAAATCAATGCGTAAAATACAATACAATACATTCATTTTCCATTGATCCCAATATAAGGGACTGGCTCTGTGGGATGCAGAAAGTTGTCAATTTACAGTTAAACAATTCCATAACAAAATAATACATACACCAGAAGATGTACAGTCATAGCATACATGATTCATGAATTATGTCAACTACATTAACACAAACTAATGACAGTTATTTCCTTGATACCTTAGAAATAAATTCTTGAACAGAGTAGAAGGAGTTGTAAATTAAAAATTCTTTCAAATTTTTCCTGTATTTTATATTATCATCTGCTAGACATTTAATATGTGTTGAAAGCTTATTGAAGATATATAACCTTGAATATAAGACCCCTTTTTGAACAAATGACAACGACCTTAACCTTCTAGTTCCATAACTGTGTATTTTACTATTAGTTTCATACAAAGTATAATTTGTGACTACAAAGAACATTAATGTGTATATATACTCAGCCACCAATGTTAAAATCCGTAACTTGAAAAGTTGTCTACATGAAGTTCTATTGCTAATCCCACATATAATTCTTATTACTCGCTTTTGGATTCTGAATATTTTGTTTCTATTAGTAGAATTGCCCCAGAATATTAGTCCATGTGATATTAAGGAATGAAAATAAGCAAAATAAACTGGTTTTATCATATGGAGATCACCTGTAGCTGAATACAGTGGATAACGAATATATTGTAACGGCTTCTCAGTTTAAAAATAGAAACTGTGCTCCATTAACAGCTTGATTTATTAGAATTAGTATCAGTAATTAACCAATCTATCATAAGGAAAGTAGAGCCAGCTGCCAGAAGACCCTCCAGGGGCTGAGGACGTGGCGGTAAATTCCCAACAAGTAAGTGTTGAACCTAACCCTGAACTTTCGGCCAGAAACTCCGACCATCTCTGACAGACAAAATCAGCCCAAGAAAAAGTAAGACGGCTGGTTAACTCCTCACAGCACAAGAGAAACATCACACCATCTTTACAAAAGAAACCCCGAAGTTTCTTGTTTAATTCAGTTAACTGTTTAACTGACAGAATTCCATGTCTGATTCCAGGTACAGTGACTCCAAATTGCGTTAACCATGAGTATAGTTATCACTGATAATCTTTGTATTTATAGTATCTCTTGTAATTTGTCTTCACAGTATTTTCAGTAGTAGAATTTTTAGTGATCCAGGGGAAAAAATAATTTTTATCAGATACATATGACGAGTTGCACCTGAGTCTACGATCCAAACATTGCTATATAAGAGAGCTGATCCATATGAAGCACATATTGAAAATGCACTGGATGTACACACTTTGACAATAAATTTGGCCGCCACTGAAAAATTCTATCACTCTTATCTTGCACAATCTGACATCAATGTCACCCCAGAAAACAGTAATACAATACTGGCAAGCCAGTATTGCGTTGCTGTTTCTTAGGATGACATTGATGTCAGATTGTGCAAGATAATAGTGATAGAATTTTTCAGCGGCGACCAAATTTATTGTCAAAGTGTGTACGTTTATTGCCTGAAACATACACTTGCAAAATGAACAACTTGTTTAAAGTTAAAACACTTGCCTTTTCATATTCCTTTCTTAAAATATTTTCATCTTCTAGGTCTGACGCTCATAGCTTACTTTTTTTGTGTATTGCATGTTCTTCACAAAAAATACAGTGTTTTTCGTGCCTTATTTTTCTTGTCTCATTGAATATGCGGCAAGAATATGCCTCTTTACTGAAGTACACGTAAATTCGCTTTCTGTTTAGTTACATAACGATGATACAACAGTGTCTCATGCCTCGAATAGGCCACAAAAAGTTGTCATAGTGAAATCAGCATCCTGTACATCGTTGCCAACACGAGCAAGTTCTGCACCTGCAGTTGTCCCAAATATAATTCGATTTAATTATAATCAGTCAGCTTCTGCGAATAATGTTTACTTCTAAACTGCACAAATTTACTGTCATTTGATGTGTACTACACTTCCATTTCGTTTCATTCTTCTTTTGAATTTTTTAAGTGTTGAATATGCATTTGTTGTTTATCACACACGTCAAGTGCAGTCTTTGCATAATCTTTATTTTATCTTGAAACATAATTTCGTTTTGCAGTTGAATCTGCGTCGGCAATCGGTTATCCTTCTCCTGGTTCCACAACAGCCAACAAGTCACTTTCCACCATCACCAGTTTCATTTAGTAAGTCGGTGTTATTACTATAATCATGATCCCGCAATTGAATGATTGATTCTTATCTAACTCGACGAGACGGATGTAAAGTGAAGACCAAAATTTTTAGATATCTCTCTTAGTTCTCGATACATGGTATCTCATATTGAGGTGGTTAGTTTGAAATGCGGCCAGGACCAGAAAATAAAATCTAAAAGTGTTTTGTTTTCTTCCTTGCGGTTATGGTTGGGTTAATATGAGTCCTAGAAAAGAAGAAAAACGTTGCCAAAGGCGCAAGAAACTGTACATGTAATTGATTTTTAACATTTTATATCTCCAGAACTAAGCGAGATTTTTATTTATTTATTTATTTATTTTTTATTTTTTTATTTTTTTTTATTATTATTATTTTTTTTTAAACCATGGTTTCACATTCCATCTGTCTCGTCGAGTTGTATTAAGAACCCACCTTCAAATTTGGATTATCGTAGAAAAGCAGATAACTTCACGAAGCGCAATTTATGCAATTTAATTTGTTTATACTCAATTATGTTGAATCAATTTAAATAACCAGTGCCTATTGTAACTTTCACGTTAAAAACCATTATCCAACTTTTTCGTATCATCAGTGCATACTGTCTACAATTCACTAATGCGCGTTGAGTTTTTAACACAACTTCGCTCTATCTTGGCCCACAGCCTTTGTTATTATTTTTTATTTATGCACATAGTGGAGTCGTGCCTTAAATAAACTGAATACAAAACGAATTGCAACTTAATTTAACTACCCACGCCATATTTCATATGCCAGCGATGTTACAAGCAATGCAAGCAGAGACAATATATAAGAAAAGAGATCGCAAATCAACCTGTATCCATTCTCTGTAAGGTCCGTTAATTATCTTTATATCTTCAATAAGCTTCCAAAATTTCTTAAATGTCTGACAGAGGGTGATATTGAATTTATAATGAAATAAACGAATTTTTAATAAACAACTTCTACTCTGCAGAAGAATTTCTTTAAAAGGTAACTACCAAATAATTGCCAGTATGGTATATAAATGTAGTTGTTACACTTAATGTACATATTATAGTGAAATGGCGCATCTGGTGTATTTGTTTACTGCTTATGTAATTATTTTGCCGTTTATTGATTCTTTTGAACATCCTAACAGAGGTGGGCTCTTATACTGGGATCTATGGAAAATTAGTGTAGTGAATAGGCTGTACAAAACTGAGTTGGTAATTCAATAAATATTCTTAAGGTCTGACCTTTTAAAGAAATTTGTAATTTGACTATGTAGTCATTATTATAATTTGTCATTTATTGCATTTGTAGATACTGAAAGGAATGATCTGCTCTAATAACAAGTTGTGGATACTAAATCTGATTAAAACGCCAAAGTATGGTACAATGGTTTATGACTCTATCCTTAATATTTCCATAGAAATGGTGTTAGGGCAGCCCCCTTTTTTTTTAGATTAGGGTTAATTAATCAGAGTCTTAAAAGAAGCTAGTTTAAGCAATAATTAGTTTTCATACACCAAAATTTTTTTAAAAAAATGTGTTGGGATTAACATATTACATTAAAATATCAGAGGTTTATCCAACAAAGTGGAATTGCTAGTTCAGATAAATGAATTGAATGTTATCAATACAACTGAAGTTTTATGCTTATCTGAATACCATGTACTGCAAAATATTGAAAGATTATTAAAGAATATAAAAGTATGTACTACAAACACGAGAATCATGACTCCAAAAATAAAATCGGAAGAAAGGAGGAGTTTTCACGTATATTAGAAATGACTATAGTTTTGATGATATAAATATTAACAAGCATTGTCTTAATCAACACTTTGAAGCCTCAGCTACATGGTTAAATTTCAGTAATAAAAATTTCATAATAGTAACTGTATACAAAGCACCGTATTGAAATTTTGCTCTTTTTCTTCACCAGTTTGAACTCTTACTAACATTTTTAAGCAGAAAAGTAGCTAACATATTGTTGTGTGGCAATTTTAAATAACTTACACTGTATAGTTCCATTGGACTCATTAGTCAGCTCATACAATCTTACTATGTAGTTAATTTTCCCATTAGAATTATGAATAATAGCAATATTTTTTTTATCTATACACATCAAAATTCAGTTATATACTCAAGCCATCTATTCATGGATTTTTGGATTATGATGTCTAGTTATTGACCATCAAAACTTTAATAGGAACTAGCTCCAAGATTTATGCTTTTAAAGTTTAATGAGTTACAAATAGTGAATCAGTTAGTTATTTTAGAAATTTCCTTAATACCACTAACTGGAAACATGTTTATAGTGTACAATTTATGAATGAAAAATACAAAATTTTTATTAACATTGTCTTAAACATTTTGAAAGTTTCTCCTCCAAGAAAGAGTGAAATGCTTCTCAAAAAGAACAAAAACTATTGATATCTGTCGGTATTAAAACATCATGTATTTCTAAAAGGAAGTTATATATTGCCTCCCACAACAGGCACAATAGTAATATTAAAAAAACAAGTGGTAGTGAAAAGTACTTAAAAATGTCATTACAGAATCTAAAAAAAAATAAGATTCATGATTATCAAAATAAAATTAAGACAATATCGGACATTGTAAAAAAGGAAACACGGAAAATGATAAAGTCAGCAAAAAACTTTGTACTAAACAAAATCCAGTAGAATACATTTTACAAATAGCTGATATATTTCATAAACATTTCTTTATCTGTAACCAATAGTTCGGTGATATACTGAATGGATTTAGTCAATACAGGATTCAACACTGAATGATGTTAGGGCAGCCCCTTTTTTTGGATTAGGGCTTGTTAGGCAGAGTCTTAAAAGAAGCTAGTTTAAGTAATAATTAGTTTTCATACAACAAAATTAAAAAATGTGTCAGGATTAACATATTACATTACAATATCAGAGGGTTATAGAACAAAGTGGAATTGCTAGTTCTGGTAAATGAATTCAATGCTATCAATACAGCTGAAGTTTTACACGTTTCTGAATACCATGTAACTACAGGAATTGTAAATTTAGTAACTCCAGAAGAAATAAGAAGAGTTATCATGTATCTTAAGAGCAAATACTCAAGTGATTAGGTAAATAGGTAAGTGCACTTTGATACCCTGTGACGACAGTCTCAGGAATGTGGAACAGGACATACACTTATAAACAATATCAATAATATCACCAAAAGAATATGCAATTAATTAGAATACTTACAATAAGAAATCACTTTCCACCAAAGCCAAACTCCATCACTACTACACCGTCGTTCTTCCAGGAGCACTGTATGCGATGGAGACATCATCATTAACAGTAAATGTCAAAGGAATAGTAAAAACAGAAAGACAGATACTGAGAAAAATATTCGGCCCCAACATCTAAGATGGCATATGGATTATGCAAAAGCTCAGAAGATCTGTATTCACTACCAAATGATTCATGTCACTCGCATGGAAAATACACATGAAATTCTATGGATACATAGCACGAATGGATGACTCATGACTGACCAAGAAAATTTTCAACATCATCAACAGACCGTGACAAACCCAAGTACTCTGGTTTATAGAAACCCAGAAGAACCTCACAGAAGCCAGCCTAGACCCACTGATATTTACATGCAGTATATATAGACAATTGATCACTTCACATAAATTTTCCCCTTAGATCCCAACAGCAAAAAATCTGAAACTCAGAAATGCCTGGACACAAGAGAGACATCAAGCCACAGCAAAAGGACGGGGAGGTTTTGGGAAGATAAGAACAGCAAAAAGAATAAGAAGGACAATGCAAATTAATGGTTCCACGCACTCCTTATTGGGCTAAACGATAAAATAAATAATACATAAATATCACCAACAACTATTAACCAGTTAGTTACTTAAAAACTCATTCGTATAGTAAAAATATAATGTAATCTGCAAATACATACTATCCCATGTTAGCTACTATACATTAGTGCAGTTTTCAGATAATGTAACTGCTGCATTTGTAAACGGTTTCAACACAAAGAAAAACAATACACCATTTTAGTAATTAGGAACAATTTAAAGTCACCTCATCCTTCCATACACAAAATTTTTAGTTATTTCTCAGTCATACTAAGTTACCAAATTCCAAAAGAAAATTCTTTCATGGAGTAAAATGGTTTCTGAAGCAAAAACACTTTCAGTTTGTATTTAAAGTAGTAAGGCTTTCATAGATAAGATTTTATTTCTTTGTGGCAGCAAATTGAACAAAGATTCACCAATGAATGTTATCCCTTTCTGTACAACTGATAATGACCTGTGATGTGATCTTTGTGAATGGTATATTTATTCCTAGTATTATAGCTATATGATTTAGCATCAAGAGTGAAGTGTTCATGCTTTTCCTCTACAAAAGAAATATGGAGTGCATATACTGTTCTGGCATTGTAAGTAATCCAAGATTTCTAAATAGATTTCTGCTTGACGTCCGTGGGCTTGATCTACAAACAATTCTTATAGCAGATTTAAATATCCTATGTGCTTATGAAGAGTTTCCCCAGAATGATGAGCAGAGTATGAAAATAAGCAAAATATATGAACTTCCTTGTTTCTACAGCAGCTATTAGCTATTATCCTCAATGAAAATGTCACAAATTCAATCTCTTAAGAAGTTGTTGAATATATTGCTTCCAGTTCTACGTGATATCAATATATACTCCCAGGAATTTTGTGAAACTGCTTTCATCGATTGCTTTTCCTTCAGATATGACATTACAACTGTCCTTTGCTTTTTTCGGTAATAAATTAAAGTTACTGTGTGTTTTCTATTTTAAGAATTAATATATTAGCACTGAACCATCTATTCATTTTCTTTAGTGCATCATTTGTTGTGTTTTCAAGGTTTTTTTACTGATGGGTGTTTTAATCATTTTTATTTGTAGTATCATTTGAAAAAGCACCATATATTCACTATGACCTAAAATGCATGGGAGATCATTAATATAAATTAAGAATAGTGAAGTGCCAACAATTGAGTCTTGAGATTCCCTGCATTTAACTTTTCCCCATTTTGAGTTTGTAACCCCTCCTGTATTTTCATCTTAAACACTGCTTTCTATTTCACAACTACATTTCAAACCAAAGTCCTAGCCTACCACTAACACCAAAATGTTCTAATTTATACAATTCAATACAATTAATGGCCTTAGCCAGATCACAGAATATTCCTTGGGTATTTAATTTTTTATGCTTTGCTTCCGATATGTTGTCTATAAAAGCAAAGATTACTAACTGTTAAAACACCATGCCTAAAACCAAACTGTGTTTTACTGAGTAGTCATTATTACATACATGTACTTACCCCTTCTTAGATTGATTTTTCAAAGATCTTTGGAAATGCTGATAGAAGTGATATGGATCTTTAGTTCTCAGTCTTTGAGTTATCACCCTAGTTGTAAGATGGGATTTCCACCAGATTTATTGAACCGTGTGCCACAGAATTAAGTAATATACTCAATTACCTGTTCAACGTATGTTTACTTCAAGGTACCTTTCCAGAAAAACGTAAGTGTGCTGTAGTTAACAATACTGTAAAAAGGGGAATAAGTCAGTTGTATTGAATTACTGTCCTATTTCATTACCAACTTCCTTCTTCAAAATTTTTGAGAAAGCAGTGTACAACAGAATTTACCAATATCTTAAGAGTAAAAATATTCTAACTGAATCACTATATGTTTTTAAAAGGGCCATTCAACAGAACAAGCTGTATTTCCATTCATTGGCCATATTTTAAAAATAATAAATGATAAATTAATGCTTGTAGGATTTTTTTTTTCTTATCTGAGGCATTTGACAGTTATGATCATGAAATTCTGATGCAAAAATTAAATTATGGTATACATGACACTGTTAATAAATGGTTTAGTTCTTACCTTGTGGATAGAAAACAGAAATTGTCACTGGAAATTTAATGCTGGGCCATGTGACATGTATTTTCTGGGTGGGGATTTATTAGATTCGAAGTACCTCAGGGTTCTAAATATGGGCTGTTGTTGTTTTTAATATATATAAATGATCTACCCTGTGTTATATCCAAAAACTCAAAATTGTCTGATTTGCAGATGACAAGCATAGGAATTCACTACCAAACATATTTTAATTTATATCTGATTAACAATTGGTATACAGCTAATGGCTTGTCTTTAAACTGTGATAAAACTCATTGTATGCAGTTAAATATTCCACACCCAGAAAAATTTTTCAGGCCAGTCCATTCAGGAGGTAGATAAAGGGAAAATTCTAGGTTTGTATATTAATCATGATTTAAATTGGAGTGTGCATGTGTCTGACGTACTGAAGCAGTTACATTTTAATTCGTTCAGTTTCAGCAATAAGTGATCTCCATATGAGTAAACTAGTTATTTTGCTTATTTTCATTCCTTAGTGACATATTTTATAACATAGTGGGGTAATTCTACTCACAGGGACAAAGTATTCAGAGCCAAAAAGCGAGTAATAAGAATTATGTGTGGGATTACCAAAAACGAATAATAAGAATTATGATATGAAGTCTTCACGGGTTCTCTGCTGTATAGTGATGAAGAAAGACAACAACTAGCTTTTGGTGTCAGAGCTAGCCGCTGAAAGCTTGTTGTTGTCTTTCTTCAACACTATATGGCGGAGAACCCGTGAAGATTTCATACCATCGATAGGCCGTGAAATCCTTCGTTCTCACAATAAGAATTATGTGTGTGTTTAGCAGTATAATTTTATGCAGAGAACTCTTCAAGAAGTTAGGGATTTTAGCGAAGTATATATAAACATTAATGTCCTTCATAGTCACCAGTTATACTCTATTTCAAATAAATTTTATAATACACAGTTATGGCTCTAGAAGTAAAATTGATCTCCACAAGGATTACAAGTCATTGTTATTTATTCAGAAAGGGGTCTGGTATTCAGTTAGACATGTCTTCAATATGTTTTCAACTTGATTCTTAAGACTTCCGCGGCCGACTTTGTACATGATTTATAGCTTTACGGGCTATGTCGCGTCGTTTATTGGATACTTTATCTAAGCTTTCAGCTGTTATACTCCGGCCTTTTCCTCTGCGATGCTTAGTGACGGTTACTATGTGAACATAAATATAAACAGTATCTCTGAAGAAGGCTGGAGTATAACAGCTGAAAGCTTAGATAAATTATCCAATAAACAACGGAGCATAGCCCGTAAAGCTAGCTTAACTTAACTTAGTCCACAACCCGAAGGTTGGTTGGATCCTCCCGAAGGAGGCATACTAAGCCTTTGTTGTCAGAGGTAGGACGGCAAGTTCCTTTCCTCTGGGACCTATAGCTTAAAGTGGAATCCAAACCACAGAGCATCCTGGTGTAGCTCAAATGATCAAACGCAACTCTCGAAATTCCTGCGCCTGCCAGGATTCGCACCCGGGACCGGAGCAGTGAATGTTTTGAAAGCAAGCACCTTAGCCACTGAGCTACCAGACCGCTCTCCGTAAAGCTATAAATCAAGTTTTCAACATATGTTAAATCCCTGGCAGTGATAAGATGTAAGCCAGAAAACATTAAAATAACTCATAATTGACAAATCCTTCTTCTACATTGAAGAATATATATATAAAAATAAAAAATAATGCCAGTTTGTGAAAATAATGTTGTTGTAATTAATGTATACATTATGCTGCGACAGTACATCTTATGCTACATTTTGTATGCAATTGTTTATCTGTAAATCTACCACTTTCCGCATCCTACAAAGCCAGTCTCTTATATTGGGATCTATGGAAAATGAATATATTTTTGTTGTTCTTGAAATATTGGGTATAAAGGAAAACAAGGGCTTCCTAAACCATACAACTGCACTGAGAGACTCATGTGACTGTCACATCACTGGCTAGCATGCCTGGTGCAGGCTATTTAAGTATGAACTCTCCAGTAGCCTGACACTTTGTTAGAAGATGAAATCAGGCAGCAATTTTGAAAAGTCTCATCAAATTGACCTGCTGCACTAGTGGGAGGCCAGAGAACGTTTTATACCACTGATACAGCAGGAGAGCCTCCATTCATTCACCCTCCATGATGTTTAATGGTTCCAGTGCATCATTAAGTGCAGTCTAGCAGTTATTGGTTTAGGTGTGGATGTTCCTTTGGATTTCAAATACACAATTACATCTTCAACAATCGAGTTGGGTAGCTTTTTAAGAGTCCATCCTTAAATTATGTCACACATTAAGGGGTGGGAGAGGGTCAGCTAAGTATGAAATCGTGTATCAGTAGGGGGGGGGGGGGGGTGGATCATAAGCTTTGTGATGTCACAAACATAATATGTATCACTATATGGCACATAGTGGCTGTGCGAGTTCACATTCGCTGTACCTACAATTTTACACATTGGCCACCTTTGACGTACACTGAAAGGCCAATATCACCTTTGAGGCTCTGACAAAATACAATTTCCGCATACGTATTTAAATGATCGTTTGGCATATCTGGTCTATATCTTTCATCATACAAAGCCACTAACCAACATAAGCAATCACATAAGAGGCAACAAGAGGTTTTGAATATCATGAAGATTTTTCCTCAAAGAATTCCAACTAGACAGGGAAATTCTTTGTTTGATTAACGATGATGATGCTATATGGTTGGATGAAGAACATGTTGATACATCAAAGGTTCCTAACATTATCCAAATCGAAAATGAAGTGACTGCTATGCCAGTAATAAATAATATAAAGGAATGGTTTAAAAGTGCATGGACACAAAATGACTAAATGTTGTATTGTTTATTTGATTTTGTATATTTCAAATTTTCTAAAATGCTTGATTTATTGTTGATTTTATGAAAAAATATTTGAAGTAGAAATACATAAATAATTTGGAAGTGCTATTTTAATTTAATAATTTCTAAATTAAAAATTGCAAAATATTGAAAATGCTGAAGGTATATTATCATTGAAAGTGGTAGATCAACATAATAACAAAATGACGTAATAGATAAAAATCATATTTTGAAAAACTTTAAGTATGAAAGATACAATATAAGCAGTATTGATTATCGATCTAGTATTTGCACTTAATTTCCTCCCCTCTCCTGTATGACCATCTTTGCCGGCCATGCCATTCACCAGACAGCCGTACACATCTGGCTCCATCTGGTGTCTCACTTCTGCAAGAATAAGGCTATACGCCGAAATATTGTGCATTTCTTGTGTTTGATCTTTTCTGTGTTCGTCATTCCCAGCCGCCTTCTTCTGTGGCAGGTGTTGGTTCTAATTTCCCTATCCTTCTTTAGCTTTATTGCCTTGGTAGGGACAGTTATACTCGCCATGGACTCCATCTGAATGTCAGAGGTAAGAGGAAGCTTTCGCTTCTTATTGCTGATGAGGTCAGAGGATGCCAGGTGAGGGAAAGAGGTATTCCTGTGATAAATGGTGTTAAGTCGCGGCCTTTTTTAGGGTAAATAAAATAGATTTATTAAGATGTCTTAAGGAAATTAATGTCTCTGATGATCATAATTTGTTGAAATTAAAAATTCCAACTGATATACCAGTATGTAATAATAAAATAAACAATTCAAAGTCATTGCGTCAAAGTGTTCAGACCAGTATTTTCCACCAAAATATAAGAGGAATATTTAGTAAAACTGATGACATTACCTTAAGCCTAGAAGAGATTCAAAATTCCAGAAATTTTAATGTAGACGTATTGTGTATATCTGAGCATCATTTGTCTGATACAGGAATATCTCAGCTGTCCATCCCAAATTATAAATTAAGCTCTCATTTCTGCAGATGTAAAATGGAGAAAGGGGGAGTTGCCATTTTTGTTAAAAATAATATTGAATGCAGTAGTGTAGTTGTAAGTAAGTATTGTATAGAACAACACTTTGAATGTTGTGTTACTAAACTAGAATATGATAAGGAAGAGCTGATAGTGATAGCAATTTACAGGGCCCCCTCAGGTAATTTCAGACTGTTTTTATCTCATTTAGAGTCTTTGCTACTAAGTTTTACAAATAGCAAACAAATAGTATTATGTGGAGATTTCAATGTTGACTTTCTAAATCACAGCAATGATAGATTAGATATGGAAGCCTTGATGTTGTCTTTTAACTTAACAGCACTTGTAAATTTTCCTACGAGAATACAAAATAATAGCAGGACTGCAATTGATAATTTTTTTATGGATATTTCTCAGTGCAGTAATTACAGCATACATCCAGTAATAAATGGTATCTCAGATCATGATGCCCAGCTATTATGTATCGAGTCCAGGAACACTGTTAAACAGATAAAGAAAAGCTGGGTTTATAGAAGAAATATTAGTGAAAATAATATAAAACACTTCATAGATACCTTAAACAATGAAAACTGGTTAGAAGTATATAATGCGCAGGGTGTTAATGCGAAATTTGATTCCTTTCTGAATATATTTCTAACACTTTTTGAAGGTAGTTTCAAAAAAAGGAAAATTCTCAACACTCCAAACAATGAACTGGGCATGGGATGGATAACAAAGGGTATTAGAATCTCTAGTAAAACAAAGAGGGACCTTTATTTAAAAATGAGAGAATCAGATAACTATGCACTGAAAGTTCACTATAAACTTTATTCTAAAATACTAAGAAATGTAATAAGGAAGGCCAAGAACAAGTACATATCGGCGAAAATAGAAAATTCAGACAATAAAATGAGAACAATATGGAATATAATAAAGACTGAAACAGGAAAAACTGTAAATCACTCTAAAGACATAAAAATAGAACAAAATGGACATGTGTATAGCGAAGTAGGGGAGGTTTGTGAAATATTTAACAAACATTTTACGTCAGTAGTAGATAAATTAGGCATAGAAAAGCAATCCCCACATAGTGCTCTAAGGCTTCTTGAGACTGCTTTCCCAAATAGCTTTGTGGAGATGAAATTGCCACCAGTAACAGTCTCAGAAATAAATAAACTCATTAAACAATTAAAACCTAAAAATTCTTCCAGCTATGACAATATTTCAAGTAAATTACTGAAAAGATGTTCAGACTGTATCAGTCATGTACTTGCTCACATTTGTAATGAATCCTTAATACAAGGTATTTTTCCCGATAGACTAAAATATGCTGTTGTAAAACCATTATTTAAAAAAGGAGACGTAACATGTGTAGACAACTACCGTCCCATTTCATTACTTTCAACATTCTCAAAGGTTTTTGAAAAAGTCATGTATAGTAGAGTAATAAAACATGTTACACACTATAATATCCTAACTAATTCACAATTTGGGTTCAAAAAAGGATCATCCATAGAAATGGCTATATATTCATTTTTAAATAACACATTTGAGGAACTGAATAATAAAATGAATCCTGTAGGAATATTTTGTGATCTTGCAAAAGCATTTGACTGTGTAAATCATGAATTACTTTTGAAAAAAATGGAATACTATGGTATTTTTGGGACCGCAGGTAAATGGTTTAAATCATACATTGAAAGCCGAATGCAAAAAGTTTCAATTTTTTATTCTAAAATAAGTAAAGATGCTTCATCAGACTGGGAGAAAATAAAACATGGAATTCCACAAGGCTCTGTCTTAGGTCCCCTCCTCTTTCTGTTATACATCAATGACCTTCCTGGAAATTTATACGACAAAGTTAAGAGTGTTTTATTTGCAGATGACACTAACCTGACTGTGCGTAAAACACCAAACAGTACTATAGAATTTAATGTAAATGAAGTACTTAGAGTAGTAGCAAATTGGTTTAAGGCAAATTCATTAAAATTAAATTTTGAAAAAACACATTATATTAGGTTTAAAACAAAAAACTATGCACAGCCAGATATATGTATAAACTATAAAAACAACAAAATCTTAGAAACAGAGAGTATAAAATTTCTTGGTATTAAAATAGATCAGAAACTCTGTTGGCATGATCATATCACTACACTACTGGCAAAGTTAAGTAGTGCCACCTTCGCAATACGAACACTTTCTCTAACAGCAGATCTAGAATTAATGAAACAGGTGTACTCCTCATATTTTCATTCAGTAATGTCATATGGCATAATTTTTTGGGGAAACTCTTCACAAAGTAAAAAAGTTTTCATAGCACAGAAAAGAGCTATTAGGTTTCTGTGTAGGATAAAACCAAGAACTTCTTGCAGACAACTCTTTAAAAAACTCAATATTCTTACAATGTATTCTCAGTATATATATTCTCTCATGAGCTTTGTCATAGAAAATTTTAACCTGTTTACACCTAATTCACAGGTACACAGTTTCAATACAAGAAACAGAAATAACTTGCATAAAACACAAACATCTCTGTCATTAGTACAAAGAGGAGTTAATTATTCTGGGATACATCTGTTTAATAAACTACCTAATCGTATAAAACAGCTTTCAGATAATAAAGATGTATTCAAACAAAAACTTAGAGATTATCTTATTGGCAACTCCTTCTACTCCATTCAAGAATTTGAAGAAAATAATTAATTGTACTCATTATGACGTTAGCAAAACTCAGTTGCAAAAATGTATGTTTATTATTATTTCTTGTATTTGTAAAATATGTATATATATATATATATATTTACTATGATATGACTCATATTATGTGTATATGTATCAACAATGACATGTTTCACATCCCAGAGGTACTTCCTCAGCAGGGATCCATGGAACAAGATTGATAAATAAATAAATAAATAATAAAGCATTTTTACTCATTGTTGTTATATCTATATACATATGGCACAGATCAGATCTTGTTCTAATGCTGCTTCCTCTGTTATTTGTTTACAATTGTTTAAAGGCAAAACTTTTTCACCAGTAAAACAACCTGCTGGTATCACACAAACCTCCTTGAATACCCTTTTTTCCTGTGGAACCTGCTATGGGAAAACTACATTTTATAATTAACTAATTTCTGTGCTAGCCAAAACTTGCTATTATCCAGTTATTTTGTAGGAGTGCATTGGAAATGCATATATATTTTTTCTTTCTCAATGTTTACAGTTGCCTATGATGGCCAGTTCACCAGAGGGTGAACAGTATGTCTCAAGAGTCACAATTGATGCTTTGCCGGATGAGGTTATGCTGAAGATCCTGTCATATTCTACATTCTCAGAACTCATCAATGTGACGCAGAATGTATCCAGACGTTGGAAAACACTGTCAAATGATCCTGAAGTGTGGCGTGACAAGGAGTTGTGTGTTGAGTGAGAAATATTCCTTTGGCAATTGTCTGTTTATTGCGATAGTTATTGCAGACTTCTTATTTAATTTTGTGAAGCTTAAAATTTGTAACTGCTAGTCTTGCCAGCATAGCCTTACAAGATTTGTTATGTTTTGTTGCATAATTGCATCAAGTGTTGCTTTTACAGGAAATAATTTGAATTCTTTGATATTACCTGATACAGTATTGAATGTGAACAGTAACTTTGGTTTTCTTTCATGAGATAACTAGTTAGGATAGCTGTGTTATTTTTAAAGCTAATGAAGCTGAGTGAGTTTTTGTAAAAAGGATTATGGAGCACAAATCTAACAAAACTGATGATTGCTACCTGAAACTAAACATTTGTAGCATCTCGCACTTCCTTTTCTTTGGGTCAATTGATCCTGTTGTCAAATCAACATTGGTATATCCTGGGTGAGTAAACTGGTTTGCAGCAGCCATTTTCCTCACAATGTCGATAGTGACAACTTTGAATCTGTATACAAGAAGCCCATTCTGTGGGGCCATCGAAGGATTGGATAAGGGACAGTCTCTACTTTGCAGAAAGAAATATCTCAGTGCAAATTTCATACTAATCATGTAGTTATCTGTCTCTTATCTAAATTCAATTAGTTTTCAGTTTAATTATTCTGTTTAAAGGCCACACTGTTATATTTGCATATCTCTTTTTTGAAACATTCAGACAAGATTCCTAAGATAGATCTGTTAAGTTTTACTCTGCATCTGCCTTACTGCTGTTGTTGTTTAATTATAATGATATCGTTAGAAAAAAAGTGCTACAGTTTACCTATATTTGCAGTCACTTAGATACTGATGATGAGGTGGAGTCCATTCTGGAGCAGGCTTGTCAACTGCGCCATTTCATAATGTTGCGCACTGTCAAGCCGTCAATCATTCGTGCACTTTGCGCCAATTGCCATCAGCTCACTACTCTGCATATTGATTCTATACAGAAGTTGTATGATGATGTAAGTTGATGCTATATGATGCAGTAAAAGCTTAATGTAAATTTTTTATTTATTATTATTTTTTTTAGTTTTATTATATTCAGTATTATATCAGATTGATAATATTGTGCTTATCCAGGTATTAAATCTCAGATTGAGCAGTGTAAACATTCCCATTGTAATAAATACTTAAAAAGGCTAATGAAATGTAATAGTCTGTGATACTTCTTTGGTTTCAGCAACAATATATGATATTTTTATGAAAAGGGAAGTTAATACACACCTACTACTCACCAAAGTTGAAGGAATTCAGTTGCAACCAAAAAGCACTTTACAAATACACTAAATTTTGGGATATGCTTTTACTTATGAAAATAGGAAGAAGTGACTGAGATCGTGAGGGCACTTACGGTCTGCACAGGCACATGAGTGATGATTTTGACTATTATAATGAGAGAGGAGGCAGGGTAGCAAAAATAATTTCAATAAAAAAAATTATGGGAAAGAAATTAATGAATATGAATTAAAGAAGCACTTGTAAAACAAATAAAAAATTCTTAACTTTATCCATAATAAATGGACTTATGAAAGTCTGTTCAATTATATAAGCAATGTAAGCAAATAATCAACTGCAACACAGTTACCTTTAATGATGTTTATTTACAATGTGCATTACTTTCAAATTGTATACATAAGACCTTTGTTTAATGTAATGTGAGTGTGTAGTTGTGAGTTTCTGTGATGGCACATTTTAAGACACCTTCAAAATGAAAACTCCATAAGGTTTTCTTATGTATAGCAGAAACAAACACAAGCACATTGCAAATTAAAATGCATTAAAACGTATTTTATATTGCGTTTGAAAATGGGAATTAGTTCTTGAAATGCGTAACGCATAATGTAAATAAACATCATTAAAGGTAATTGTGTTGCAGTTGATTATTTGCTTATAATTTATTTAGATAAAAAAATTATTGGAAATATGAAAGTTAAAATTAATTTAAAAAAAAAAAATTATGTATAGTGTTAGGAAGCAAAGGTGCTCTAAAGTGGATACATTAAACATTTGCATAAGAGAATGGCCACTACTTAACAAAGATGAAGATTGCTGCGGCTTCGAAACATGGAAAAACACGTACACACAAAGAGTGTTGAAATTTTTGAACTAATTCCTTTCTTCAACAATAAAATGAGGTAGCTACTTGATGGAGGCTTTCATCTAACTAAATGTTCATAACATTGATAGGAGGCTCATGGAGAGGGAGGTATGGATGGAATTGAAAGTCATAAACCCAAAAATTGGGAACCTTAACAATGAAATGAAAGGTGCCAAGTTGAAAAAGATTAATTAATTAGGGTAGGGAAATTAGCCACCAATTTCCTTTAAATAGTCTTTCTGTGAGGCAGTCTGATAGAGGGCCAGACCCGAAAATTACTATAAAATATGTGTTTTTGTTATTTCTGTGTGTTCACACCCCACATCCATCATTAAACGTAATTAATGGCTCATTTCCCTATCCTTATTTGTTAATCCTACATATGAGGGTGAGTCTAATGAAAACCTTAAAAGTGTAATATAAAATTAAAAGTCTGCGTCAGTGATCTGTAAGTTGCTATGCCTGTTTGAAATAATGGGTCAGATGTCCCCAAAGGCGGCAGCACAGTGAAGATGCGCAAGTACCAGTGCAGGAATAAAGATGGCCACTCCACTAACAACGTGCACCAGAGGAGAACAGCATTCGGTGATTAGATTTATGCAAAGTGATGGTATAAAACCTATAGACATTTATCGCAGAATGTAGGTACAGTATGGGGAAGCCTCTTTGTCACAGCAGCAAGTGTATGAATAGTATATGAAATTCGTGAATGGTGTGATGTCTGTAGCTGATGCTCTGTGCTTGTGCCAGGCACTTCGTATTATGACTCCAAAGACCACAACAGTACCTCTTTTGGGATGAAAAAGGCATCCTCTTGGAGCACTATACGCCACGAGGGACCACTGTTACCAGTAACACATACTTCCTCAAAAATCATCTTCGGCCTGCCATTAGAACAAAACGCCGTGGATTGCTATCGACAAGTGTTCTTCTGCAACATGACAATGCAGCTTGTGCAATGGTTGCAACAATCACAGACATGCGGTTTGAATTTCTGCCTCATCCACCATAGTCACCTGACCTTGCCCCAAGTGATTTCCATATGTTTTGACCCCTAAAAGAAACACTTTATGGGACAATAATTCAATCCGATGACGAGGTGCACCAGGCAGTGCATGAGTGGTTATGTCGTCTCCCAAAACAATTTTTTTATGCGGGAAGTTGGGCACTTCAGAAGTGCTGGCTGACATGCACTGAGGGTGGAGGAGACTATGTCAAAATATGATACAGGTGACTTGTATGTGTGCACAATACATAAAATTTTTTAAAAAATAATTAAGGTTTTACAAAAGTTTTTGAAAGGCCAGAGGCACTACACAATGCTCAAAGATTAGCTCTGATTCTGTGAGAAAAAATAAAGGGTATGGTAAATTGGTAGAAAAGATGGAATATTACTGGTGTTACATATGGATAAGAAAATAACCACCTGTTACCAAAGCTGTAAGGACGTGCCAGTTCCTACAAGTTGAACCTTTTCTACAACTGTTTCACAGGTAGGGCCATTGGAGTTTTCCCTGATTCCACAACCATCACTAAACTCCGCAGATGGAAACTAGCCTTCCAGAATATCCTTGACAACAGACTACCTCCAGGCCTCATTCTCGAATTAAACCCTCGCAGCAGATACAGCATTTATTATTACTACCATTTACATTTTATATATCTTATACTGTATCTTTCCTACTTAAAGTTTATTAATATTCATAACCTCACACAATGGCAATTTTTCCCCACTTCCAATGATAATATACCTCCAGCATTATCAGTTATCACTTTAGTACTTTCTCACCCCCTCCATGGCTGTCCATGCCATGGTGGGTCTCCCATTCACCAAGTGGGCATCACTATATGCACATCTGACTGTGCCAAGTGTCTCACCTGCTTACAAGAATAGAATTAACAACTGAGATATTAAATTATTTGTGTTTGTCATCTGTGGTAAGTGTTGTGACTTATTTCCCGATCCTTCCTTTTATATATATAACTAAGGGGATTCACCATACAGCCATCATCGTGTGCACGTTTGACTCTGCTGGTGTCTCACTTTTAGCAAGAATAAGGCTAACCGCTGAAATATTGTGCATTTCTTGTGTTTGTTCTTTTTTATTTTCATTATTTCCAGTTGCCTTCATCTATGGTAAGTGTTGGGTTGTAATTCCCTATCCTTTCTTAGTTTTATTGCCTTAAAGCATTTCCCTGCTCATTGCTTTTATATATAAATCTAAAGAAGGATAGGGAAATACCATCCAACACTCACCACAGATGAAGTTGCCTGGGAACGTCAAATACAAAAAAAGAACAAAAACAAGAAACGTGCAATATTTCTGTGTACAACATTATTCTTGCAAAAGTAAGACACCAGGCACAGCAAGACATGGTAGTATAGGAGAGTGGCTGGGAAGCACAAATTCTAGATCAATAATGCTGAAGGTATTTTATCATTGAAAGTGGTAGATGAATATAATAACTGAGTGATGATATACAAATAAATCATATATTGAATAACTATAAGTACAAAAAATAAAATATAAGCAACATAAATAGTAGTGATAAGAAGTGCTGGGTCCGGTGGGAAGGATTTATTGGAGATTGAGGCCTGGAGGTTGTGTGGTGTCCAGGATATTTGGATAGACTAGTTCCCATCTACATAGTTCAGAGGAGGTTGTGTTATCAGGGAAAACTCGGATTACCCTAACTGAGAAACAGTTGTTAAAATTATTCAGTTTGTGGGAACTGGCATGTTTTGTCACTGGATGGGCCTCCTTGTTAGTATGCACTGCCTGCCTGTGACCATTCAGTCTGATAACAAGTGGGTTAGTAGTAAGGCCTATATATGAGCTGGAGCAATGGAAGCATGTAAGTTGATATATGATGTGTGGTGTAATGCAGGTAGCATGAGCAATGATGGGGAATGTTTCACTGTGGTAGAATTGAAGTAAGTGGTAGAAGATGGATGCAAGCTGCATGTTTTACAGCAGGGTCTGTTGCAAGGGAATGATCCCTGTGGTAGTTTGGGGGAACTATTGGGTGAGTACTTGTGAACCAAGATATTTTTTAGGTTTGGTGGTCTGCTAGAACCTGTACGTGGGGCCGTGGGTAGGATTTTATGGAGATTCGTAAGCATCCTGGGGAAGGAGCTCTCATCTACCACAGCTACCCCCCTGACTTAGTACACAAACAAATCTCTCAAGCTATAGCCCTTCCTGTCCACAGCCACTCCAAGGCTGTACCCCTTGAAACTAACTGCAGCCCCGCTTTTATCACCCAATTCTTCCCTGGTCTTGAGTCAATTAATCTAATCCTTCATTGTGGGCATGACTTCCTACATCTCGGGATGTGCACAAAAATTACTCTATTTTTTTTTATTTTTTTTAATGACACATTACAAGAAAACAATTCAATGATATGCATCATAAAAACTGGGTAGTGATAATATGGTGTTGAACTTGTGCTGAAAGTACATATTTTACTTAAGAAACAACAATGGCAGAAGGTCTGCAGTGTTAGCATATGATGCACTACATGAGCATTTTCATTACTTTTTGAATACAACTTGCTTGTTCAGCAATACAGCATCACTTAACATTATTCTGAGCTTCCTGCCATCGTACTGTGAGATTCTGGTAGTCAGTGGAATACTCATCTATGGCACAATGTGAGTGTGAAGTGGCATAGTATGCTGGTGGAAAGTGCAGTAGAAATTAATTTATGCAATGTTACCAGGACAACAGACATAACAGTGTAATAAGTCCTTTGCACTTGTGTTATATATTTGCTAAATTATACTTTTGCTTAGCCTTCATTAAAAACTACTATCAAAATAACTTAAAATTGTTTTCATGCCACCCATGTGTCTCATTGGCCTAGTATTAAATGCTCCTACCTCGACCTGTCTGTTTTGGTCTTCCTCTAGGGTGGAACTGCACTGAGATGAAGCACGACCTGGGTAGCATGAAAACCATTAATTAATTCTGTGCAACAAATCTTTATTTCTCATTAAAAATTACAAACCTTCTAACTGTATTAGGAAGATAAACTTCTAGTAATTACCACAGATGATCAACATTCTCTTGTAAATATTATACATAGTACTGTCCCTTTCTGCAGGAACTGGAGGAGTTGGTGAAAAACTGCCCAAACATCAGATCACTAACCATTCCATGCCGGCTAATTAATGATGAACACAAATCACTTATTTTGAGTGACTGCAACTACTGCAGTCACTGGAAATTGAAAATGAGTACCGTGCTGAGCCTGCAGCTCATTTGGCACCATTTGCAGACCGATGTCCACAGCTTGACGTGCTGAAATTGATTGAAGATGTTGTAATTTCCTTTGAAGATCTGGAATATTTCATTAATGTTAAATGCAAGACTCTTACGGCTATTGCATTGCCAAGGTTCATATACAGCCATAGGTAAGTAATTATATTTCAAAATAATGATGTAATTAGTCTGGCTTTTGATATTGGACTGCATGGATGTGAAATTGATTTGAAATGTGATAACATGGGTTTAGTGAGGTGTGCACATTGTTCTCTTTCACTTTGTTTTAACCACTTCATGAAATCGTGTACCTGCACTTTGAGGACTAATATCAACACTATCAGGTGTGTGGTACTGATGTATATGCATATTTTGTTCTATATTAAGTACTTTAAGCAGAGAGTTTTTGGCACTGTTGACTGAAAATTTAATTATACACTGACGTTATTGAATTATGTATAATTTCCTACATATGGTATTGATATCTTTTTGCTTTGTTTCTTTCTATTAAAATGTTACTTGAGGTAGAATGCAACGTTTTGCATGGGAATGACACACACCACTGTTTTGTTTATACTCAGTTGTTATTCTAAGCACGTTTCTATGATTGGCTGCGTCGAACGCAAGTATTGCGAAATCCCAGCCACTTACACTTGAAGAAGAGTTTTGCCCGAAATATTTTATTTTCTATGTTTGTGTGTTGCCGCTTTCTTTCCTTTCATTGTTACCTGAATATCTTTTTCAGATTGTCATAGCTTCTCCATCCTTGTCTGCAATTTTCTGAGGACCTTCCCTCCCCATCAGTTTTCTATTAAAGCCACAGAAATTTCTGGATTCATCATTCATTGGTCTCTCCTGCACTCATAATAATCTTCATAAACCCATTTTTACCTTCCCTCTTTGCTGCTATTAATTTCTTGTTTACTTGTTGAGTGTTCGTTTCTACCTTTCTGTCTCTTAACACCACTGTGTTCTATTTTTACCAGCCTCTTTAGGCTCCTAACCTCCCTTCTATGGTATGCAGGTTACTTTCATTTGTTCCTTTATTTTCTGTTTTGGAATAAACATTTTTTCCCCCTTTTATCTTCTCGAACTGTTCCCTCTTTGACTACACTCCACTTGACCTTCCTTTCATATATTGACTTTTTTTTTGCTTATGGCTTTACACCTCATTGTCACTGAGGTCATTAGAGGTGGGATGGGATATGGAAGTAATTTGGCCATGGCCCTTTCGAAGGAAGCATCCCGGCATTTGCCTGGCGTGATCTGGGGAAACCATGGAAAACCCAAATGTGGATGTCCAACAAGGATTCGAACCGGTGTCCTCCCGAATGTGAGGCCAGAACATTAACCGTTCAGCCACCACGCCCTGTATACTGACTGTTCCTCTGAAATATCTCTTCAGTTGTGGGATATGTACCTTTTTATATCTGCACATATTATCATCTTCAATTTTGGCCACTGGTTTACGGAATCCCTTAATATCCATTACTTACCCTTTCAGTTACTTGAGAATCCATAAGTTTATCATGAGACATTATCAGGAGGATATCTAACATGTTTGGTCCCCTTGTGCTCTGATCTACCACTTGTGTGAACCTCCTTCCTTTACGAAGGCATTTGGAGATTTCTGTTCCACTGTATTAGTAGTCTTATAACCGCCATGCGTCGCTGCATGTATTAAGGCACACGGATTGGGACTGTTAAAAGCAGTGATGGTTTAATCGAAAATTTTATGGAAGCTCTGCTGGAAACTAAAATTTATTGTTTTACAACATATTTACAAAAAGAAAATTTAACTGAAGGACATGTGGTTATTAATTGCAATTTTGTGGAAACTATCAATTTGTGGTACAGCATGAAATTGTAAGAACCTTAGAATTTTGGCAAATTCTAGTTTTGCTTTGGCGGGACTTTAAAATTTCGAGAAGTATAGTTTTCAACTTTAACGAATTTCCCCGTAATCTTGCTCACAGTTATAATTCATCATGAAAATCATTTTAAAGTATAATCATCATATCGGGAAACGTTTTGTTTAAGAGATATTCCGCTTTGTTCAAGTTTTGAAACACGCGATCATAAAAGTAAGAATCCTAAGATTCGTAATATCTTTAAATTGCGTAAAGCAACAACCGAACTTCTATCACCAGCTGTAGTCAGCACTATCCCCGATATTTTGGCAATAAAATTAAGTAATTTGGCAAAGTCTAATTAGTGATTTTAATTGAGAGAAAAAAAATAAGCTTTTTTATCTAAAAGAGATATCAATTTAAATTTTATATCAGCAGATAGCCCTAATTAAGACGATTTCATACATGTATGGGCTTTCATCAAAAGTTTTAGTATTTGTCCAGTAATTAAGTTTTGTAAAATAGATTGTCGCGGATTGTTGTGCACGCGCGTAAAAAGTTCTAGAACACTTAGGGATTTTACCCGAATTTGAATGTATCACTACGCGGAGTCCTAAACAGCTAAAACTTTAAAGTTAATTACTCTAAATTTCTCAAGAGACTGCTGCTGGACTTCTAGTAGATAAGTCCAGATACTGTCAAAGTTTGAACATTTTTAATAGTCTGGATCGTCAAATAAATTACACATACTTTGAGCTACGCGGAAGCAAAAAGATGTGATACAGTTGCTGACGTCACTGGTTCTAGCGTTTCTATAAAAAAGACCCCGCCGCCATTATGGTTTGTCTGTTCCTGTCCGTGGTCTGTTCCTGCCTGTGGTCTGTTCCTGTCGGTCGTCTGTTTTCGGTCTGTCTTTAGTCGCGCTGGTTGTAACTCGCCATGTTGGCTAGTTCAACCATGTTGCGTGTTGTGTTAAATCGTAACTTCAATGACTGTTAAGAACTTGTAAATTTACTAAAAGGGGTTTCGGTCGGTTAGATTTCTCTCCACAATCTACAACTTTTGGAAAAGAGAGTTCGATATGCCTGCTCAACTGTAAATGCAATTTTGAACTTTTGATTTGAAAATAAAACTTTGGATTTTCTAACAGTGAACTTGTGTACTTCAGTTGTTAACATAAAACCCTTTTCTCAATTTGTGGGTTAACAAATTTTGTGGTGACCTAAGGCATTTAGTTGAGTCATCCTGGCTACATGGTCCAAACTAAATTAAAATATTCTGTAAGTTTTCATCGAACAGTGAGGTGCTATCAAGAGTGTAAGTTAAGGTACTTAGGCGATACTCAACCCCGGTATCGGTCTATGTCCTTACAAATTGTAGTCTCAATGCACCGGTATCTAAGCCACACTACTCCCTTTTACCGTACAATTAGGAGGAGAAAATTAAACATCTACATTATGTTGTCATCTCTGACTGTTTGGATCACAATACAGTGGCCTTTTTTTATTTCTAAAGAAAGCTGATTTCAATTTTAAAAGAATCTTTATCTTTTAACCTTAAGGAAATCATCTAATTTTCTGACAGCAGAATGAAACATTATAAGAATAGGATAAACTTTCACATTAATATGTCTCCACAAAATAGATTTTGCAATTGAAGCAGAGTGGCAGTTCTTCTTTAATTTACAAGTAAAGACTGCATGTGATGGATCTGCAGGATTCATTAAAAGAATTGCTGTTAAAGAAGTTTTCAAAGGCCATATGCAGACAAATTTTTACTCCAAAACAATTCTATGATAATTTGTGAAAAATTAAATGTGTGGAGCACACACTTAAACAAAAAAAGTAACATGCTCTGAATGTTGAAACTACTGGTTGATAAAAAATATATAGAAAAAAATATATGTTAAAATGGAGCCACACTTATAAGTACCCTTTTCTTTTTATAACTACAACTTGAAGCTTTAAAATTATTTGGAAATACAATATTTATATCTCATGTCAAGCTAAATGGTTCATTATAGTACTAGATCTCCATTGAAGACAACCTGATGATCATGATGGTAGGCTAATATGGCAAATTTCCAAAATATTTACTTTCCACAACAACTGTTTTCCCTTTAACAAATTTGGCACACAAATAGTAAATTACCTTTTTAAAAATTCAAAGATGATGTTTTTGCATTTTTTAATATATATTAAAAGAAATGATAACATTATTATGTTACTCATCTTATTAAATTTCATTTAAAACAAAAAAGAATGACTTCAATCTCAGAGATCCAAGTCAAATAATTTTTAAGCCACAACTGTTTAAAGATGTCAAGGCAAAATCAGATTTGTACACATTTTTACTTTTTTTATGCATATCTTTTGTTCAGAAACTAAAATATATCATCTGAGATTCTTGGAGTTTTTGTCAATTGTTAACTTTATTGGTAACTTTACTTTTGTACAATAAATTATTAACTTCTAGTACAAAAAAGCTCAGACCATTGGTTGATTTGACAGAATAAGTAACCTTTTTTTTTTTTTTTTTTTTTTTTTTTTTTTTTTACTGATGTGCGAGTGGAGACTTTCCCGGTGTACTGATTCAATGAAGCTTCACAGGTTCATCCGGATAGTGTCATATAAAAACACAATAGCTGGCTCTGCTGTCTTCATCATGTGTAGATAGCCTCAGATGTTGTCTACTGATGGCTCTATACACAGGCAGTAACATCAGAACACAGAGTTGGCGATCTTGTGTTCCAGTTCTGCCACACGTTGATTTGATGGTTCAGCAACTGCCAGTAGATCAGGTCTACTATTTGCCGGGTTTCTGCTGTGCATGGATTAGTTGGCTCTACAAACAGTTGGAATCTAAGTGGCACACCGGTTTACAACATCTAAAGCTATCCACACCTGACAATTAAGTTTTTCCCGGCGTATGGTAGACAGGAATTCTTCACGGGTCTTCTGCCGGATAAGATCTTCTAGACACGAGTCATGTGTCTAGAAGATCTTATCCGGCAGAAGACCCGTGAAGAATTCCTGTCTATCCACACCTGATGAAGACAGCAGAGCAAGCTGTCAAAATGTTGTGTTTAGATGACACTATCTGGCTGAGCACCTGTGAAGCTTACATTGATTCCTTTTTACTGATGTAAGGCCTGGAACAAAATCTTTATTTCTCTGTAACATGAGATATGTTATATTGTTGGCATATTCTGATCTTTATTTGCCACACTTATATTTATCCCACCTTCTTCACATATGTAGATAATATTGCAGCCAATGTTCCACCAACTTCCCAAAGTCCACTTGACTTAAAACTTTGAACACAGTATTCAATTATTATAATTGCTATTTGATTAATGAAAATTAAATGAAGCATTCACCAGCTAAAGTTTGAACCGCTTCCACACCCTCCTTGATCCCTCGATCTTGCGCCTAGCGATTTTTTTTCCCCTTCCCCTCCTCTCAAGAGAGACCTCAAAGGTAAACATTACACCTCGGACAATGAAGTGAAAGCAGCCATCAAGTCCTGGATTCAAGGAAAGTTGGAGGAATTTTTCAGTGACAGAATGAAAAAACTTGTTGTATGTTGGGAGAAATATATTAGTCTTAATGGCGACTATGTTGAAAAATAAATATATGATTCTGAAGCTTAAGAATTGTACTTTAATTTACTTTTTTCCCTACCTTCCTAACTTTTTTGTCCGATTTCTATAAGCATGTGTGTATTACTTTTCAGCCTACCCTCATAAAATGATAATTACATAAAATTTTTAGAAAATTATGGGCAGTGAAAATAGTTATAGGAGATTTATGTGAAAATGAGGTGAAGGGTTGGAGAAAGGATTTCCTCCAGATAATATTGGTGGTTATGACATTAAAGGTAGTGACCCTCCAACTCACAAACTTTTTTGCTTTTCATTTTTATTCCATTTTGTGGAAGCTTATGGTGAAAAACGATTTTAAAAAATGTCACTTCCTGTAAGACCGTAAGCTGCGTACTGGGGTTGAAGTATCGCCTTAGTGCCTTAACTTACACTCTTGTAGACTCTTCACAGTTCTCTTTAAAACTCGCTAAATAATGATTTGATTTAATTTTAATTTGACCATGTAGCCAGGATGACTCAACTGAATGCCTAGGTCGCCACTATATTTGTTAACCCACAAATAGAGAAAAGGGTTCAAGCAAACTACTGAAGCACACAAGTTCACTGTTAGTAAAATCCAAAGTTTTATTTTCAAAGTCAAAAGTTCAAAATGGCATTCAGTTGAGCAGGCATATCGAACTCTCTTTTCCAAAAATTGCACGTTGTGGAGAGAAACTTAACCGACCGAAACCCCTTTAACAAATTTAAAAGTTCATGTTAGTTACTATATAACCCGACACGACCCAACATGGTTGAACTAGCCAGCATGGCGAGCTACAACCAGCGCGACGAAAGACAGACCGAAACAGACCACAGGCAGGAACAGACAGACCGGAACAGACAACAGGAACAGACCGCAAAAGACCCCCGGCCAGAACAGACCGGCTCTTTTATCGAAACCACGAGAACCAGTGACGTCAGCAACTGTATCACATCTTTTTCCTCCGCGTAGCTCAAAGAGTACGAAATTTATTTGACGATCCCGATTATTAAAAATGTTTAAACTTTGATAGTATCTGGACTTATCCACTAGAAGTCCGACGGCAGTCTCTTGAGACATTTAGAGTAATTAATTTTAAAGTTTTAGCTGTTTAAGACTCCGCGTAGTGATACATTCAAATTTGGGTAAAATCCCCAAGTGTTCTAGAACTTTTTACGCGCGTGCACAACAATCTGCGACAATCTATTTTACAAAAACTTAATTTCCGGACAAATGCTTAAACTTTTGATGAAAACCCATATATGTATGAAATCGTCTTGATTAGGGCTATCTGCTGATATAAAATTTAAATTGATATCTCTTTTAGATAAAAAGCTTATTATTTTCTCTTAATTAAAATCACTAATTAATCTTTACCAAATTATTTAATTTTATTGCCAAAATATCTGGGATAGTGCTGACTACAGCTGGTGATAAAAGATCGGTTGTAGCTTTACGCGATTTAAAGATATTGCAAATCTTAGAATTTCACTATTCTAATCGCGTGTTTCAAAACTCGAACAAACGGGAATAACTCTTAAACCAAACGTTTCCCGATATGATAATTACACTTTAAAATGATTTTTATAGCAAGTTACTACTGTGAGCAAGATTACAGGGAAATTACTTAAAGTTGAAAACTGTACTTCTCGAAATTTCTAAGTCCCGCCTAAGCAAAACTAGAATTGACCAAGATTCCAAGACCCTTACATGCCCCCTGAAGATTGAAGTTATTTTCCAAGGAAAACTAACTGAACATCTTGAAAAATTAAGAACAGAAAAATTTAAAATCCCAAATGAAATTAACTATTGCATGTCGGTTCGGTTCTTTCTCTCCACCATTCATCCTCCAAAAATTCTTTTAACAATACCAAAATCTTTAACTTTCACTCCTCTACTACAAAAGGTTCAAAAACTCATTCACTCTGAGAATCAATATTAATGAAAAATTATTAGTCATCCAAATTATGACCAAATAGCAAAGATGTAAAATATCAAATGATCACAAAATTTATAAACATGTGTAACACAAATAATCACAAATTGTCAAAATATCAGACAAATTATCAAAATACGAAACAAAGTGTTACAAATACAAATTACAAAAATTACATTGAAAAGAAAAATATTAACATAATGACATCATGTTTTGTTTTCAGAAAAGTAGATAGTAGCGTGTATGATATTACAAAAATAGACATAAAATTGTTGTTTGAACAAATATTATGCAATTCCATGTAAGGAAAGTCTTTCGTTTTCTAAACGTCTCTGTTTTAATAATGTTTTTTTTTGTTTAGGCTTTAAACTACCACTTTCCCTTTAAACACTATTCACAGAACTCCCTAAAATGGGTGAAAACCCAAGTCCTGTCACGGTCGCCATGTAAGGGAACTAAGGGGCCGATACTGGGGTTGAAGTATCGCCTTAGTGCCTTAACTTACACTCTTGTAGACTCACAGTTCTCTTTAAAACTCGCTTAATGATTTGATTTATTTGATTTTAATTTGACCATGTAGCCAGGATGACTCAACTGAATGCCTAGGTCGCCACTATATTTGTTAACCCACAAATAGAGAAAAGGGTTTCAAGCAAACTACTGAAGCACACAAGTTCACTGTTAGTAAAATCCAAAGTTTTATTTTTTCAAAGTCAAAAGTTCAAAATGGCATTTACAGTTGAGCAGGCATATCGAACTCTCTTTTCCAAAAATTGCACGTTGTGGAGAGAAACTTAACCGACCGAAACCCCTTTAACAAATTTAAAAGTTCATGTTAGTTACTATATAACCCGACACGACCCAACATGGTTGAACTAGCCAGCATGGCGAGCTACAACCAGCGCGACGAAAGACAGACCGAAACAGACCACAGGCAGGAACAGACAGACCGGAACAGACAGACAGGAACAGACAGCAAAAGACCCCCGGCCAGAACAGACCGGCTCTTTTATCGAAACCACGAGAACCAGTGACGTCAGCAACTGTATCACATCTTTTTCCTCCGCGTAGCTCAAAGAGTACGAAATTTATTTGACGATCCCGATTATTAAAAATGTTTAAACTTTGATAGTATCTGGACTTATCCACTAGAAGTCCGACGGCAGTCTCTTGAGACATTTAGAGTAATTAATTTTAAAGTTTTAGCTGTTTAAGACTCCGCGTAGTGATACATTCAAATTTGGGTAAAATCCCCAAGTGTTCTAGAACTTTTTACGCGCGTGCACAACAATCTGCGACAATCTATTTTACAAAAACTTAATTTCCGGACAAATGCTTAAACTTTTGATGAAAACCCATATATGTATGAAATCGTCTTGATTAGGGCTATCTGCTGATATAAAATTTAAATTGATATCTCTTTTAGATAAAAAGCTTATTATTTTCTCTTAATTAAAATCACTAATTAATCTTTACCAAATTATTTAATTTTATTGCCAAAATATCTGGGATAGTGCTGACTACAGCTGGTGATAAAAGATCGGTTGTAGCTTTACGCGATTTAAAGATATTGCAAATCTTAGAATTCTCACTATTCTAATCGCGTGTTTCAAAACTCGAACAAACGGGAATAACTCTTAAACCAAACGTTTCCCGATATGATAATTACACTTTAAAATGATTTTTATAATGAATTACTACTGTGAGCAAGATTACAGGGAAATTACTTAAAGTTGAAAACTGTACTTCTCGAAATTTCTAAGTCCCGCCTAAGCAAAACTAGAATTGACCAAGATTCCAAGACCCTTACATTCCCTTATTATATCTCAAACTTACAATATGAAAATTCTTTTAAAGTCTAGCGATCTTTCTGAAATTCATGATTTTCACAAAAGAACTAAATTGATTCTTCAGCATACAATGTGTTTAAAAAATAATCTTTTGATAGATTTCATGCATCATATAATAAATATGCTAAAAAAAATATTTTTCAAAAATTTTCCAAAGCCCACATTGTTAATGCATTTATATATAACCATTGAAAGACTATTTTCCAAAATATGGAACAAACTTTAAACATAACGTTTTGTTGATTATTATTATTATTGCTGTTGTTGAATTCAATTTAAAATACAATCTGGGTACAGAATCTTGTAATATGTAATAGTTGCATTTGACAATGCTACTTTAAACTCAGTAAAATTATGTAACCTACCATCCTTTAATTTTTGGGTTAACAAGAAAGATTAATATTTTAAATGAATCAGCTGTATAATGCAGATGGATATGGTATTACTTTGTCTAACTCATTAATGGTTTGTGCTGGTCCTCAGAAATGCCAGATGTATTGATCCACTGCTGGAAATGTGCACATCATTGACTCATCTTGACCTGAACTGCTGCAGTTTAATTGACAGTAAAGAATTGACTGGTTGCAGTTTGTTTGTCAATATAACACTGACGAAGTTAAGTGTACTGGCTCAGTTAACAAATATCCGATCACTGACCTTAAGACACTGTCCAAGTGAATTAGCTGAATCTGTTTTTAGGTAAGCACTAACTTTTGTGAAATGTAGAAAAACTTCATTTAATAAAACCTCTTGAAATGAAGTTATATTGCCATTAAATCTACTTCACTTTAGTGTGCATATTTATATTTTTTGTGTTTCTCCACCATTCTGCTTTTACAAGGGAGTACTCAAAAGTAGCTGGAATTTTATTTTTGAAAACTGTTTACTTGGGGTGTTTTTTTTTTTTTTAATTATTTTTTTTTAAATCTTTAGTTCTCTACAAATTACTTTCCATTTAAGTTAATACACTTATCTAGCTTTTTTTCTTCCATTGTTCAAAACATCTATTTTAATTCAACCATTGTGATGCTGGGCAGTACCTCTACTGTTTTTGTCTTCACTTCATCCAAATTAGCAAAATGTTTTCCCTTCACGTTCCCCTTCATTTGTGGGAATAAAAAATTCACGAGGGTCTAAATCAGTAGAATAGGCTAGGTTTCCTGTTGATAACTGGTGCACTGTGATGGCTGAGCAAGATGGAACACGATTGTGACGGAAAAACCAGTCACCCCTTCTGCCACAATTTTTACTTTTTTAATCCTGTCAGACACTGTAGAACAATCTTCTCAGTACCTCCAAGTAGGGAGGCTGGTTGATAGTATGATCTTGAGAAACTGATTCCTTATGCATCACCCTTCTAACATTAGAAAAAATATAAGTTGAAAGAGTATAGATAGTCATCAGTTGACATTTCACCTTTTTTGAAACAGGAAAACCATGATACATTGAGTTTTACCCATAGCAGCATTCTCATAAGCTGGTTTCAGCATCTCAACAATTTCTGCGTATTTTCCCCCAAGTCAGAAGCAGTACTTTATGACCAGTTGCTTTTAACATAAGTCTGACATGACAAATAATGAGGAACAGGGAAAACAGCCACCAAAAATAAATTTCAGAGATGCCAAAGGAATGTTACTTTGCACACTGCCTCACGGAGCATTTGGAGAACCATGTACAATGGATGCTCTGTAAACCAATTAGGTTACTTTTTGGTATCGCCACACATGTTGCGAAATTTTGAATTATTTTTGTTTATAACAACGTTATTATACCTTCTTATCATTTGTTGAGGTGTTTTATTGTATTTTGTCTTGTTTTCTATCTGCTAGGTATGGCAGCCTTTCACACATTGAGGTTCTGGAGATGTTTGATTATGACCTATTGGATAATGTAGTTGTGACCATTTGTATGTGCTGCCCTGAACTAAAAGAGTTGCGTCTAAATGCATGTTTTGAAATTACTGATGAAGCTCTCAGGGAGTTACGTCAACTAAGAAAACTACACACGTATGGAATTGGTTTACTGAATCTAATTTTTATACTATCAATAGAATAATAATTATTTTTTACATGTTACAGTTTTGTTGTTAAATACTTGTTTTAGTGTGAGAGAAAAGTGTTGCCACTTGAGTGAAAAATAGTATATCTCTAATTATTGATGGGGGACACCATCACCTATGAAAAGATTCCCATGCTGCACCCCTTTTAGATTAAAATTGAATCATAGACATCCAGTAATAATAAAAGTAAATTAAAATAAAAGTTTTGCATCAAAATCCTCCATGAGTCATTGCAACAACAAAATTTCATTCAGGGATGTACCAATGGATACATGGTGTAAATGTAAATTTGTTATGAAATGATAATGTAAGTTTGAAAAATAAAGTTGATGTAGGGATAAAAAGATAGTTGATATAAGGAAGGATATCTCAAATATTATACAAAAACCTTTTATTTGGTACCTTTTAAGAGTATAATGAATATAATTTTAGAGTTTGGTAGCTTATTGGCAATCATCAACCACAGATACTTATAAGGTTTGAGTATTGGTTGAAGGAAGCATTTCTTCACAATCAGGTTTTTCATCAAGGTTACAGAGTATAAAATACAGACAAAAGAGGAACTATTGGAGAAGAATTTATGGTAGCTAGACATAGCTATTACATTTCTTGTATATTCACAGGCGATGAATGCTGTGGATAGAATTTTGGTGGTATTCAAAGGTAAAGATAAGATTCATAGCTTTTTACCAAAGTGGGAAGATAAATTAACAAAATGGGACAAGATGATTCAATAGTCAATAGTCATAGGTTGGAATGAATACATCATAATAAGCAGAGTTCTAAATTTCTAGCAGCCTCTCTTAAAGCTGTCAAATACGAAAAGGGGTTCAGGGAATTAGTAATCAAGGCGGAGGTAGATTATAGGTACAACTATAACAAAGCAAGAGTTTCAGAACTGAAGAGATATTTTTGGGAAAGTTTTAATGTGTAGAAGGAAGCTGTAGCCAAGTAGGAAGTAAGTGAGAACAGTTCAAAAAAATAGTAAGAACAGGGTTAGAAATGTTTGTGCAGAACCTCATACTGCAATAGGCATGTGAAGAGGCTAAAGATGTTGATAATAGCAGAAAGAGCCTAGTTAAGGATAAATTCATGAAAAATATCATGGCTGGGCAGGGAACATTGAATGAGACAGATAGAAATTTCTATAGCTATCAATACTAATGAAAAACTTAACAAGCATGTATGTAACGCTGTGACTCTTACTCCGAGCCTTCTTTGCTGAATTAACAATGGCAAAAGATGTTACAATTAAACTGACATATGCATCACTTAATAACAGTTTTATTTAGTTGCCAGAATGTTGAAAGAACAGTATATATTTCGTTTAAATAAGCATATAGTTATTAGTTTTCTTTTGTTTATTTATATTCATTTGGTGTAGAAGTTTTTGCTATATTCTCTGGTTAAAGTAAGCTGAGAAATATGGGATCATATGAATGTATTAATGTGCATGTGATGGAAGCTTTCATTTTAGAACAGAAATTTTAGCATTTGTAATTACAGTTGCTGGAACGAATTATTTAAGTTTATTAAAAATAATTTAAGTTGCTTTAGAATTCTACATAGCTTAGATCATGATTAAAATTGATATTATGTGGCATAAGGTAAGTTGTTAAGTTAGTTTACTGTCAGAAGTTAGGTTGTTTGCAGATGACATAATGTTATATAATAGAATCAAAACAGGTGAAGACTGAATGGCTATGGGGTGATCTGAACAGGATATCTTGCTGGGAGGTCAATATGGGATGAAGATAAATGCAAAGAAAAGGCAGTTTATTTCATTTTCAGGTTGATTGTAATTATGAGGTGGGCAAAAGAAATGTGTGATAAGATTTTAAATGTAAGTGATACAATGCCATATCCTGCTATATTTAAAACATCTGTAATAATATTATCTACACCATCCCCTTTATGCTATTTTAGCTTTCTTGGTTCCTGATGATGAATTTCAAATTTTTTAGTTTTTTCATTTCTGATCATGCCCACAAGCTTGTTCTCCGATTTACACCCACTCGGTCTTGAATCATAGTCCTTAATGTTCACATCAAACAGTTACTTAACATATCTGCCTTTTTCAAATACTCAGTAACTTCTCCTCCATCATTGTCTATTATAATATCGTTCGGCACCAAACCGTCGCGGCAGCTACTTCGCGATGACAGCTCACCAGATGAAGGCAGCGGAGGTGACTGCCGAAACATCGTGTTTAAAAGATCTTATCCGGCAGAAGACCCGTGAAGAATTCAGGCCTCACTAGTGACTTGTACGCAATCGATTTAACTTCTGGAGTGTATTGTTTTAAATTATGACCTTGAAATCGAAGCATATGATTTGCTTTCCCAATTACATTCTCGATATGCTCATTCCACGACAAATTATTATGAATTGTTATCCATAGGTATTTAGCAGAATCTACCGTTCTAAGAACAGTACCATTAACTGTATATCCAGAGCTAAATGGTGTCACCTTTTTACTTACTGCATGACTTGGCACTTTTTAGCATTTAATTCCAACTGCCAATCTTTACACCATGCAATTATTTTCATAATATCATCTTGTAACAAAGCGCAGTCGTCCTGGGTTGTGATTTTACGATAAATAATAGCATCATCGGCAAATAATCTTTTCATCCCCCTTATTATGTCGCACAAATCATTAATGTATATGAGAAACAACAGAGGCCCTATCACGCTTCCCTGGGGAACCCCGGACCTTACTTCGGCAAGTGATGAACGCTCACCGTCGAGAACTACACACTGTGTTCTGTCCTTCAAAAAGTCTGCAACCCAATTGCATATTTGTCTAGATATACCGTAACTGCGAAGTTTCCTAAGTAACCTAGTGTGAGGCACAGTGTCGAAAGCTTTTTTGAAGTCTAATAAAACTAAATCAACCTGGTATTGCTCATCTATAATATGGCTCAAGTCGTGAATTAAGAGGGCAAGTTGTGTTTCGCAGCATTGGCCTTTTCTGAATCCATGTTGATTTGGGTTTAAAACCTCATCTTCATCCAAAAACCGCATGACATTTGAATAGATGATGTGTTCTAAAATCCTGCAAAATATTGAGGTTAACGAGATCGGCCTATAATTTTGAGGATCATTAACTTCCCACTTTTGAACACTGGACTTACGTTGGCGGTCTTCCATTCGGCTGGTATTTTTCCTTGATCCAAGGAGACGGTATATAATTTCATTAAATACGGCGCAATTTCCTTTCCGTACCTTGAGTAGAATCTTGTAGGAATACCGTCTGGTCCGGGAGCCTTATTGGGATTCACATTCATAAGCAGTTTAGTTATTCCCTCGACATTTAGAACGAGATCTTTCATAGTTTTGTTGGTACGATTGTTAAATATCGGAATCTCCTCAGAGTTTTCTGTCGTGAAAGCTTTTTTAAACACATTATTCAAAATTTCTGCTTTCTCTACACTTGTTTCTGATAATTCCCCATTTTCCCTAATCAACAACGGCATGACCTTACAAGAGCCTCTTACTAATTTGACATATGACCAGAACTTTTTTGGATTAGTAATCAGATCTTGGGATAAATTTCTAGCTTGGAATTCTTTAAACTCATCACGCATTGCCTTACGCACGTCCGCTCGCAAGTGGACTAATTTAGGGTGATCAGATGAGTCCCCTGATTTCTTTACCTTCTGCAGTTAGCAGCCAACACTTTATTTAATTAATTTATTTATTTATTTTTTTCAACCCCAGAAGTCTATCTCTAGTAACTCATGTCTATGATCATTGAATACCGGTGAACTATAAATGTCTTTGCTAACCCTCCAGCAATTGTTCTATTATCTTTGCAGTACACCCTATAACCATCAGGGAAAACTTCATTGTCTATCAATCCCTCCTTTAACCACTCCTACAACTACTTGTGGTTTGAGTATCTCTATCAACTAGCCAAGTTGTTTTACTTTGGATATTATACTCCTACATTTAGTGTCTTTTAATTGGCTTTGCGATATTTTCAACATTAATCTTCATCTTGTCAGTTACAATTCTGTCTGATTCTTTCAACAGCTTCAATTATTTCTTTAGAATTTATGACTTTTACAATCACATTTCTGCATTCAATGTCAATTTTGGTCAACAATTTTTTCCTCTTCACCAGCAGCCTCTAACCTAAAAAAGGCCCAGACCTGACCCCATCCTATTACTTACAGGTTTAGCTAACAACTCAGAAAGCAATGCCTTGCCTCTTCTATTTAGATATAGGCTAAGCCTACTGAAATCCTATCTACCAATGGTGTCCATAGACACAACCCACAAGACAGAACTAATACATTTCCCAATGCAGCACCTCTGTTTTCATGTCTACCCACTTCACAGCATGACTGAACTTTGGTCAGTCATGGTAACTTAGGATCTGCATGAGCTTCTTCACCCCTCTCCACAGATCACTCTGTACTATAACATGCATTTTCTGTCAATACCGCTCCCCACATCTCCCACTATCACTATCCTATCCTCCTCAGTAAAACCTACATCCTCTCTTACCGGACCTAATGTTGCACTAGGTTTGTAAAAACTTGTGATCTGGTAGCTTGTGCCTAACTGATCCTGCAGAAGAGGACTTACAACTCTCACTTGATTATACTTAGCTGCAGAATCCTTTTATTTTTTCACCATACACCCCTAGTATTAAAGGACAGCTTCACCTTATGTACATTTTGATGGGGCTCTTCCTCTTCTTGTATGTAAAGGGTTCATAGCATTGCATCTGTTGAAGAGGATAGTGATAGGCTATACTAGGATTGGTTAGAAAACTTTTGCCTGGCCCTTGTTGGAGTATAGCAGGGTTGTATGGGACCCACATTATGAGTTTGAGGGGGTTCAGAACAGAACAGCTAGATTTTCTTGTGGAAATTACTAAAGGTTGCTCTCAGTAACAGATATAACAGAAGATCCTGTGGTCACTTAGGGAAATTCTGGTACGGTTTCAAGTTTTTTCCTCACGAGCTATAAAAACATACTTATAACAATCACAATATCATAATTCTTACACAGCTTACAAATAGATCGCAACAATCTACTTGCTTGCTTTTGTTTGATCAAGCCTGGTATCTCATGGACTGGGATCTGATTGCAGTTCTAGCTATCTAGTAAGGTTTTAGTTTTCCAGCAGTCTTTAGCTGTGAATTTTATGTTTACAGATTGTTTTAACATATAAATATACCATAACTTAGGGTGAAAACCATATCAATGGATGAAGAAATGTTTACTCCAGAACAGAAAATAAAGAAAAGTATGGAACCTGTATACTATATTAGTGTTGAGGTGGTTAGAAAAGTTGGAGAGAAGAGAATAGAGACAGCAAGGCAGCTGAGAATACTTCAAACATCTAAAAATGGAACTAATAATAGCAAAGAAGGTGGCTAAAGATGGGTTAACGATTAATACTATAGGAGCATGGGGACCACTGATGGGTGCATCTAGAAATTCTGTGGCTATGTTAGAACCTGGGGGAAGAGATGTGGCATCGATTTATACATATAATCAAGGAAGGTATGGAAGTACATATACCGAAGCGGAAAATAAATGGGGAGAATGATCCACCGTGGTACACATGCGAAGTCAAAAGATTACTCAAAAAACAAAGAAGGATACACGCACGCTACAGAAGGAAGAGGTCTCGCAGCGATTTAGAAACCTTGGCTGAGTTAAGACTACGTGTGAAGAATGTGATGCGTGAGGCCTTCAACGATTTTCATTCAAACACTCTCTCTAAGAGTCTCGCAGAAAACCCAAAGAAATTTTGGTCGTATGTTCGTAAAGTCAGTTGTACCAACAGCAATATTCCAGCACTAGTTCGCGAAGGGTCCGAGGTTATTGAAAGCCGCGATAAAGTTAATGTACTAAATACTGTATTCAAAAATTCATTTACTGACGAAAATAAGGATAGCATTCCCGTTTTCCCACGTCGTGTCGAGTTGGAGATGGAATCATTACGAATAGATACTGCAGGTATCATAAAGCAATTAGAGCTCCTAAAGTGGGGAAAAGCACCTGGCCCGGATGGTATTCCAGTAAGAGTATTTTCAGAGTATGCGGCGGAAATCGGGCCATTTCTGTCTGATATATTCAGTAAATCCCTAGAAGAGCGAAAAGTACCTTCAGACTGGAAAATAGCGCAAGTAACCCTGATTTTCAAGAAAGGTGATCGCAGCGATCCTGGAAACTATCGTCCCATATCTATAACATCTGTTTGTAGTAGAGTTATGGAGCATATTATATGTTCGAACATTATGAATTTCCTAGATGAAAATAATTTGCTTACAACAAATCAACACGGATTTCGGAAGAAAAGATCATGTGAAACACAGCTGGCCCTATTTACACACGATGTAATGAAAGTTATTGATGCAGGTTCACAAGTAGATGGAATTTTTTTAGATTTTCAGAAAGCCTTTGATTCTGTGCCACACAACCGCCTTTTAGCGAAACTACGAGCGTACGGTATATCGGATCAGCTTTGCGAATGGATAAAGGATTTTCTAACTGGTCGATCGCAGTATGTCGTTGTTGAAGGAGAAAGTTCTTCTAATCTAGATGTCACATCGGGTGTACCTCAAGGAAGTGTAATAGGACCACTTCTTTTTTTAATTTTTATAAATGATCTCAGAGACAAAGTGAAAAGCCTTTTTAGATTGTTTGCTGATGATGCGGTTATTTATAGGGAAGTAAGGAATTTGGCCGATTGTTTAGCAATTCAGCGTGATCTGGATGTTATTTTGGCATGGTGCGCTGAGTGGCAACTCACACTAAATTGTAAAAAGTGTAAGACAATGAGCATAACCAACAAAAAGAATCCAATTGTTCAGAAATACGAGGTAAACAGTTCAGTTATTGATGTGGTCGATTCTATGAAATATTTGGGAGTAACAGTACAAAGGAACATGAAATGGGACTTACATATTAATACGTTGGTAGGTAGAGCTAATTCTAGGCTGCGGTTCCTAGGTCGAATTTTGAAAAATTGTAATGAACAAACAAAGGAGATAGCGTACAAATCTCTTGTACGTCCACATTTGGACTATTGTTGTGCCATTTGGGATCCATTTTGTAAGGGGCTGATTGAGAGTACAGAGAAAGTACAGAGAAGAGCCGCTCGATTCGTGACCGCTTGCTACAGTCCTTATGAAAGCGTTACGGAACTGATTAGTAAACTAGGCTGGGAGTCTCTGGTAGATAGACGACGCACGTTGCGTATAAACTTATTGGTAAACATGCGTACTCCCACTTTCACTTACGAGTGTAGTGAAATACTTCGTCCACCAACCTATTTGGGTCGGCATGACAGGAAAGATAAAATTAGAGAAATAAGGTGCCGCACTGATTCTTATATGAATTCCTTTTTTCCTCGTACAATTAGGGATTGGAATGCACAACAAAGAGATTAGGTTTGGTGCTGAGCACCCTCTGCCACCCACAGTTTTGTGATTTGCAGAGTATATATGTAGATGTAGATGTAGAAGGGAGATTGTTGAGACATTTATACTTTAGGATGGAGAAGAAGTTACTAAGAATTCAAACAAGGCAGAGATATTAAGTAATTGGTTTCATGGGACCATTTAGGATACCAGGGAATAACTAAGAAAGCTAAAAAATCATGGGGTGGTGAAGATATTATTACTACACTCATCTTAAAGACAGCAGGATGTGACATTGGAAGTTATTTTGAAATTTTATTTAAATGGTGTCTGGAGACTTGCTGCTTACTAGAGGACTGGAAAAGTGCAATAGTAGTACTGGTACATAAAGGAAGCGTGATAAATGGAGTTGAAAATTATAGGCCAATCAGTGGAGAGACTGATATGTCAGAAAAATCTGTGAGGAATGTAAGGGGTTTCCAAGTCGCCAACGTGGCTTTAGGCAAGGATATTTATGCAAATATTTGTTAATAGGCTATAAACAAGATATTTGATATGAAACAGACAAGGGAGACCAAACTGATAGTGCAGCACTAAATCATACAAAGGCTTTTGATGGAGTGAGTCATAAAATGGAGCTAAATAAGATAAAATTTATTGTAGTGGATAAAAAGTGATTTGATGGATAGAAGAATTCTTAAAAGATAGCAAGTAAATAGGTAGGAAATGCAGTATCAAATGAAGTGGAAATGGGAGTGCCACATGGTAGCTTATTGGGACCATTGCTATTTTTTATTCTAATGCATGACTGTGTTGATGCTTTACTATGAGAAATTAGGTTGTTTTCAGATGACATAATATTATATTAGAGGATATAAATTTAAGAACATTATGAACAGCTGCAGCTTGACCTCAGTAGGAATACAGAAGGAGGGTGAAGAGGGTCATGGAAGTGTACAAGGCATATATTGGTGATGCGGCATGGAAAGTTATTGGTGTAAGAATTAAAAGTGATGCAGGGAAGGGAAAAGATTACCATAGCCACAGCCTACCACTCGATTATAGGCACAAGGGTGTAGGAAGATTCTCTTTTTTAGGTAAGGGTGTCAGGCATTGGAATAAGTTACCAAGATAAATTATTAATAATTTACCAAAATCGTTGAAAGGTTTTAAAGTTGAAATTTGTAGAGTGCAAGTGTAGGTGGGTGAAGGAAAGGGGAAAGAAGGGCGCATAGGGAAATAGCCGCTGCAGTGTGCGTTCCATTGCATTTAAAGTTAAATAAAATTAAAATATATGTCTGGGTAGGTCACCATGGGATGAAGATAATGCAAAGAATAGTCAATTACTAGGTACACATATAGAAAACTTAAGATTTATTTTGATTTTAAGATGGAAAATGAATTGCTTTTTGAAGACTTGTGATGGAAATACCTTGGCATAATATTTGATAACAAACTCAAGACTTTGTACAGGTAGTGAGAAAAGGTTTCAAAATCCTTAACTTGCAAGAGAAAATGATGAGGGATGAAGGAGAGAAGTAAAGGAATTGGGTTACGAAATTTTGGTCACACCAATGCTTGAATCTGGTAATGTACTAATGGACTCACATTTTTGGTATCAAGGTACGAAGAGGGGCTGTTAGATTTTTCTTTTGAAATTACTGCCCAATACAATCAGTAACTTATATGATGAAGGAGCTGGAATGGGATTCATTGGAGTACAGGAGGATGGTGAAGAGATTCGTGGGAGTGTACAAGGCATATAATGGCAATGAGACATGGAAATATATTGGTAGAAGAATTAAGAGAGTTGCAGGGTAGGGAAAATATGACCATGACCATAAGCTGACACTTGATTTCAGGCACAATTGTATTGGAAGATTTTGATTTTAAGTAAGTGGTCAGGATTTGGAGTAAATTACTGAGAGACGTCATGAATAATTTACCAAAAATGATGAAAGGATTTAAAGTTGAAATTCATAGAGAGCAAAAGTAGGTGGCTAAAGGAAAGGGAAGAAATGGGCGTGTAAGGAAATTGTTTCTGAAGCATGCACTCCATCACAATTAAATTAAATCTTACTCATACTGTTGGAAAGCATGTAAAAAACAGATTTGATCTACCCAATACAACAGCAATTCTGTGTCGGAAGAGAAATTTATTTATGTTATGTCTGTTGGTTATTTATTTGAGATGGCAGCATGGGCTTTGTTAGGCTGCCTTTATTAATTCATGTAATATTTAACTACTTTATATGATTCCCCACCCACTTCTTTCATTGTTACCAATTTGTGTTTGTCTTTGTGCACACAGGTTAAATATTAATGAATGTAGAGAAATATGTGGAGAAGGAATAAAATGGGTGGCCCAGGTAACAACACTCCGTAAGTTATACCTTGAAAACATGCATTTGAGAAATTGGTTACCTTACCTGGAGGAAAACATACTGGCTATGACTTCTCTGGAGGTCCTTAGCCTCAACTTTTTAGATTATGTTTTTCCTTTTGACAAGATCCCTGGAAGTCTTTTCAATCTCAGGTGCGTACTACGTTACACTGTCCTGCTGAATGTTTGCTATCCCCAGTTGTGTGTATATAAGTATCTAGAAATTGAAGTTCTGAATTAATTCTTTTGATTCTTTACCTCAAAATGTTCAAGAGATATGCCACACACTTTGCAGATAATATAGGTATAAGGAGGGAAGAATTTTTTAATAGTTAGTCTTATTTCTGTAGTTTTATAGATTTACTGTAATAAACTACAAACTATGGGATTTTTTACATAATTTCAAGTAAAATAATGAAAAAAGATGAAAGTGTTATGTTATTTTAGAGCAAACTAAATTGTCAAGTAAGCTGCAGTCTCCTGAGGTGTGAGTTGTAGTACGCACAAGAAGCACTTGAAAGAAGTTGGTTTTATATCTCATTCTGTTAACAATCAATCTTCCATGATTATTCAAAAAGCATAATAGCTGAGATCCAGCAATATATATACACAGAGTGACAATTATTGAACTATTTGAAACAAATTATTTAAAACAACTGAGTGCACAAACTTTATTCAACATGTAAACATCACTACAGATATTCGGATTTAGCTTATGACATGTCCGATATGGCTGCCATCATTGGTTATGATGTGGTGCAGACAAATAGCAAAATTCTGTATGATCCGCTGAAGTGACTCAACATTGATGCTCTCAATGAATTCCTGAATGGCAGTTTTCAGCTCAGTAATGGTTTCGGGGTAATTTCTGTACACATTGTCTTTAATGTAATAAAACTAGGAAGCATGGTAACAGTAATTGGAATTAAATATGTCTGATACTTTATGTGGGATCTCCAAAGAAAGAGAAAGATCCTACAATAGAGGAAATGCTTGGTGAGTGCTGTTTGGAGGGTGGTTTTAGAAAGCTTGTGAGCTGATCTTTGCAGTAACTGGTTTGTGAAGTAAAACCAGCTCAGGAAAATAGTTCAAATATATAAGGACTTCTCATGTGGATCCTAGATTGGAAAACGTTAACAGCTATTAGTGGTAATGGTAACAGAAAAAATGGTCTTCTCCATTTATCCCCTTTATCTGCTCAAAGTAACTACTTTTTCCACTACTACGCATCCCTTCTTCTGCAGCACTAGTAGGCTCTTCTTACTGAAGTTATTGTTTTGATGCTAAAGTATTTTATTGATATACGCCTACCATCTTCTGTATTACACACCTCCTTTAATTTCGCTCTCACTATTGCCTTTCCAATCATGCTCTCATCATCCATTACACTCAGTCAACTGACATTAAATGTTGAGTTCTTAGTTGCTCTTTTATCTATCCATTATTCATTATATTTTTATATTGTGCTGTTGCTGATGTCCTTATCTGGGAATTCCAACATTGTCCAATTACTGTGATTTTGTGTAATTGTTTTGTTTTCTGTAACTTCATCCATCATGAGTGGTAACTGATATCTCCTTTTGTTTTAATATTTATATGTAAACATAAAATGACAGATCTTTTTCATTACATACCTTTAGATCAATCATTTCAGCACTTGCAATTCACTTTTGAAAATTTTCTCTAGGCAGTATTGGATAATGAAAACTACAGAGCACTATTTTAATAAACTAGATGACCTGTACGAAAATTTCACGAATAAAATGCAATGAATAGTGAGGTTGAATGCTTGTAATATAATGAAAAGTAGAACCACAGTTTTATAGCAAAATTTTTTTTTAGTGTAATAGGTATGCATCAAAATACTTACAACATATTACGAAACAGTTAGGAAAATTTAAAACACTCCGTATGTACCACAAACTGTTACTGACCTTAACTAATACAACCAACCTGAACAAAATGCATACAGGATATCAACATCTCTGTGATATGTGTTGCTGTGTGAATAAAATGTTTACATTGGAATTGTATAGCAAAACAAAAATGTTTCCATAACAGAAAAGAATAGCCGAAAAGCTACTTATTGTATAAAAAACAGTTTACTGAAATCTCTGCGATATCTGCTGCTGCAATATAGGGATTTGGCTCTGAACTGTCTGATATGCACAACCTCTTTAAGCATCAAATTCCGAAAAATTCTTTCTTAATTTATGATTTTACCTAACTGGAGACCTTAATCTTTAAAACAATATGACATTTATCGATTTTGGTTAAGAGATAAATGGCTTGTAATAAATAATTTTAAAAAAAAACCATGCTGTAGAAGTAATATTGGTACTTTTGCCCTTAAAGTGTCGAATTCCAAAAAATTTCTTTTATAATATATGGTGTGACCAGAGCAGCCACCTTGGTCTTTAAAATGATACCTCATTTACCGATTTTGGTTAGGCATCAATCGAGGTAAAAAAAAGAGAAGGTTTTAGAAATGATGATATTTTTGCCTCCTAAGGGTTGAATTTGGAGAAAGTTTTTTCTCAAAATATGATCTGACCAAAGTGGATACTTAAATATTTAAAATGATAACTAATTTATTGATTTCAGTTAGGTATCAAGGGAGATAAATAGCTCAATACAGAAAAATGCGTTGTGGAAATATTAATACTTTTGCCCTTTAAGCGACGAATTTTGATAAATTTCTTTCTTAAAATATAGTGTAAAGGAAACAAAGACCCCATTCTTTAAAATTTTGTCTAAATATCAAGTGAGATAAATGGCTTGAGACACAAGAAACCCATTTTACAAATACTGATATATTTGCCATTTGAGGGTTCAATTCCGAAAAATTACTTTCTTAAAATGTGATGTGACTACAGCGGAAACCTTAACTTTTAGAACGATACCACATTTATCTATTTTGGCTAAATATCAGATAAATGGCTTGTGACACAAAAAAGTGTACTAGAACCATTGATACTTTTTCCCTTTAGGGATTGAATTCCAAAAAATTCTTCTTAATATACAATGTCACCAAAGTTGAGTCATTACTCTTCATAATCCTACTTCATTTATTTATTTCGGTTAGATATCCAAGGAGATAATGGCTTAAGACACAAAAAACGCATTTTAGAAATATTGACATTTTTTCCCTTTAAGGGTATAATTAGGAAAAATTCCTTTCTTAAAATATAATGTTACTACGACGGAGACCTTAATCTTTAATATGATACCTCATTTATCTATATTGGTTAGATATCAAGGGAGATAAATGGCTCGTGATACAATAATGCGTTGCAGGAATATTAATACCTTTCCCTTTAAGGGTCGAATTCCGAAAAATTCTTGTCTTAATAAATAATGTCACCAAAGTGGAAATCATAATCTTGAAATAATATCCCATCAAACTATTTCTGATAGGGATCCAGGGAGATAAATGACTCGTAATACAAAAAACAGCATTTTAGAAATATTGACATTTTTGCCCTTTAAGGGTCGAATTCAGAAAAATTCCTTTCTTAAAGTATGGCGTGACCAAAGTGGAGATCATAAGCTTTAAAGTGACACCTCATTCATTGATTTTGATTAAGTATGAAGGGAGATAAAGGCTTGTGACAAAAAAATATCTTATAGAATAGAAATAATATATATGATAATGGGCTTTTTTGTATTTGCTGGCAGGGTCCTGAAAGTGGTTGCATGTAATGATGATATAGAAGGTGAACTACAGAAGCTGAAGAAGATGATGCCAATCCTGAAGGTGGATTTGGATAATTTATTATTATAGTTATGAAGAGATTGTTCTTTGCCAACGTTTTTATCATGATTTTATATTTGATTACCTTTTCCGTATGAAACAAAATATGAAAAATAATAATGTACTTAAGATTTCCCTTTATTCTAATTTCAGTTTTCTTGTGTGTGTGTGTGTGTGTGTGTGCAATTTTAAAAAAAAATGTTTTGTTGTAATTAGAGCAGGTAGTATTTACAAACTTGCCACAAATATTGATTGCAATGTAAGAAGTCTATAATAATTATGTGAGGTATTTCATTTGTTACAAATAAGCTCTTAGCATGCTGCAGTTTTGCTTCATAGTTACTAACATCATACATGTTCAGGGAATCCAAATTTGTTTTACATTGTTCTCAAATCAGTCCAGGAAAATACTAGTTTAATACGCTGATGTAAATCACAGTCGATTACTTTTCAGGTTTCTTGTCTATAATTAATGTGAATCATTATATGATGACTTCCATATTAACAGTTACTTTTTGAGAATAGCAGGAATTTTCTATTGGTAATTGTTAAACTGTCTTAAAAGACAGAAAAAAGTTCTATATGTAGTATTTGAACTGCTATTTACTTATAAACAATGTTTTTAGGTGAAAATAAAAACATTTTGTAAAATTAACTTCAATATTTATTTAGTGTTATGGCATAGCAAAAATAAATTTTGATGTTGCTCCTACTTTTTTGGGGCTAAATCCATGGAAAGTGATGCTTATACCTGGGAAAAACCATAACATAGAGAATTGCTGAATACGTTATCAATCAGATCTAATAAAAGTCCTGGAGTTATTTAGTCATGTGATATGTGATGTGTTGTATACGTATGCATTTGCCAAGGTGCTCATTCCTACTGATGTCAATAAGGTTTTAAAACAAAAAAATTGTAGAGTGTGTTCTTTTTTGTGTTCTTCTGGCCCTCCTGCCTTTGTTTATTTTAAAGTGACAGGTTATATTCCTTATCCACACTTGAAGAATTTAAGTTAACAAGGAAAATGAAATTTGTGTTTGCAGTGATATTGTCACTGGTATATTAGCTTCATCACAATTAAATTCAATTCAAAATATAATTTACTTTTGTTGTTGTTATTAGGAATAGAAGAACCTTTTTTTTAATGTTTTCACTTTTGTGGGTTGTCCCTCATATCCTCTTCCAGAAGCTGTGCTTACTTGTGAAAGCGAGGTTCCATCCATTACCATTTCCTAGGCTTGCCGGGCTTTGATGAGGAATTGAATTCACTAGCATCTATCTGAGAAACATGTATTTTTGTTAGGGAAATGTATTGTTTAGGAGGCAGAGATTGGGGCTATTGTAGCATTCTCCCAGGTGATTGCAGAAGACTGGCTGCAAACTGCAATCAATTTGGTTGGTACATGGGTTCCAGGACTTGAATCGAGGTTCGTTGTGCTTCTCCAGTCCAGTGTGGCTGTGCTTTTGCATTAGAGGTATTTATTGTCTTCCCATTAATTGACATCTCCTCTTCTTCATTGGTTACTTCTTCTAGTACTTTGGTTACTAGAACAACCAAAAAACACTGATTCTTTTTTAGGAATTGCAGTGACTCATTAGCAAAGGCGACAAATGCTAAAATGATTAGCTAACATACGCACGGAAAAAGATTTTTAGGACTGATAAGAGACTTTGAATAAACTTTGTCAAACCTTCTCGAGGCGTGTATGACATATAAACTTATAGTTTAAGGGTAGGTAGAAAGTACGGTAATAGTGACATAAGCCGCGAAATATAAATTACAAGGGTTCAGAAGATAACTCCTTAGTTTTTTCCACCACAAAGACAAGTGCAGTACTTGACTAGTCATTAGAGGAAAGATCGATACTTATATTCATGGGATTTAGTGCCATCTGTATCTCGTTATTAAGTCACCTGTTCAAGATGATAAAATTAATAAAAATATACAATTTTTAATTGTAATAAAAATAATTAAGAAAAGTAAATACGTCTCCAATTTCAATTAGCATTTTAGCTCTTTAAACTCCAAGAAAGAAATCAGAAAATATTTCACATCTCCCATTAGTTTTAGTTATAATGTATAGTAAGGTACTTTAAAAGTTTTGTGTCATGCATTATTTTTTGCATTATGGGTGAGAGTAACGCTAGAGATTTGCATTCGGCAGGATGCACATTTCAAACACTGTCGGCCATATGATTTCAGTTTTCCATTGTTTCGCTAAATCTGATCATGTTTATGTTGAAAAATTTCCCTCAGTAGACCGAGCGTGGTGGGTGAGCGGTTAATGCTCTGGCCTTGCAGTCGGGAGTACGCCGGTTCGAATCACTGTCTGGGCATCCATATTTGGGTTTTCCATGGTTTCCTCAGATCACTCCAGGCGAATGCCAGGATGCTTCCTTCAAAATTTCATGGCCGAATTCCTTCCTGTTCCTTGTACCCAGCCCTTTTCCGCCTCTAATGACCTTGAAGTTGCCATAAGCAAAAACAAATTCTTCAGAAGGTCTGGGCAGAATTCTTTCCCGATCCTAGTTCCCTATACTCTCTGGCCTCAAAGGCCATAGCATCTAGGAGGCCTAAAAAAATAAAAAATCTCGTTCTGATAGTACTTTGGATTAAATCATTCATATAAAATCAGTAATTTCCACCTGCTAACACGATTTCATCACAAGAACTTTCTGAAACGAAAATAATTACATCTTGATGGTGTGTTTTGGAACTTTCCCTTTAAGAATTAATGTTATTTAACAGCTGGCCTAGGTAGCGAAGGGACTATAGTGGTAGATCCGCGAACCGGGGATCACTGGCTCAATGACAGGGGCGCCCAAGCATACCTCAAGGGGCCCCAAAGCGCATCTCTGGGCCCCCAAGCGTAGTTTAGAGGACCCACGAGCCCTCTCGGCAAACTGGCGACCTTTTTTTTTTAGCTCTACCGTCGTCTAAAGGGGCCCCTGAGACATAGGAAGACCCCCACTAAGGGCCCTCGCTGCTCAGGGGGGCCCCAACCACTGCTCACGGGTCCCCTAAGGACAATTCAAGGGCCCCCAGCCTCAGCTCACGGGGCCTATACCAGCACACGAAACAAAAAAAAAAAGGTCGCCCGTCTGGCCTGAGGGCCAAAAATAAATTTTTTGCACTGGGGCCCTTGTTGACCTAGCTACGCCACTGCAAAATGATTCTGTTTTTTTCCTGATGGTTTGATGATATCAAATTCATTAGAGTGGTGCACCGGACGAGAAGCATTTTTGCAAGGGCCTTTTGAAGGAACCATCTTGGTTGTCACCGAGTGATTTCGATCAAACATTCGTTACCGAAATCTGGATGGCTGAATGAAATTGAAATCTCCCGAATGCGAAACTTCAGCGTTATCCTCCATCCGCCACGTTCGGACAGTGGTTCGAGTCTGACAGCGTATCTGTACTTAAGTAAGTGTCTTGTGTGGTCTTTCACATCTATGAGAAAAAAAAAATTTGTAAATGTGTTAATACACACGATGATCATCTAAAAACGCTGTAGCTGGCTGAATGGCTATCGCATCATAGGCTATAAAAAAGTTCAACCAAACACTTTTCTTTCATAACAATATACAGAGCGTGGTATGTGAGCGGTAATATTCTGGCCTCGCGTTCGGGAGGACATGGCATCGACTCCCCGTCCGATCAACCAGATATCAGTTTTCCATGGTTTCCCTAAATCACTCCAGGGGAATATTGGGATGGTTCCTTCAAAAACGTCTTGGGCGAATTCCTTCCAGTTCCTGACTCCCTAGTACTTTCCGAACTCTAAATACCACGACGTCGACGAGACATAAAGACACCAGCAAAAAATTAAAGAGACACAAAGCTTAAATAAATTCGCAAGGTTAGTGGCAGGTATTAAACTTAAATACAATGGCTTTTCATACTTCTCCAAACCACAATTTCTTTTAGTCAATTCTGAATGTTGTTTTACCAATGCAAAGGAAGAAATAAAGGTATCTAAATATGGTTATTATAATAAAAGTTGAAATTTCGAAATAATACAAGGTGGAGACCCAATAACATCAAATCAGAAAATGATATTTTGTATCTGTATGATCCAACAAACTACAATATCTTCTGCAGAGATACTGACAAGCATTATGACTAAAATGATTAAAGAGGCTTCATAGGAAATGTTTTTACAGTTACGTTTACGTGTTGTATTTATTCGTCGTTCCAAAATTTCATACCTTGACTTCAAAATGCTCTCAGAGCATCCTGAAATTTTTTATCTCGTACCATTTGCATGGAAAAATTAATTAATTAGTATTGAGTATTGATTGTGCACTTTAAAAAAAAAAAAACTAAGTATGATTTCGGGTAATTGATCTGCTTTGATCTTTTGATTTAAGTATTTTAGTCTGGACTCTAGTGAAATAATATGTAAAGGTCATTGCGTTCATGATTACTAATATGAATGTTAATTCCGAGGTGTCTCAGACATTCCCGGGTGCGAGTTTCCTCATCTTAATTAACCTGCGCTGTACGTATCCCCGAAAGTTGTATCAAAGACATCTAAGAAAAGGAAACATTTTAGAGGAATAGAACCATACATGCGTGACGAAACATGGTTTTCTGAATTTAATACAAGAAGACTTTATTAACAATAGTAGAAAGTATCTCGGCCATAGTTGTATAAGTCGCGACGATGTTCCATCCACTACAGATTTCAGAGCTTAATCACATCTAGTCGCATGTTATCAGTATCAACCACTAAGCACTCATGTCTACAGACACCTACGTATTCTCTGTTAGTTTTCAGATAAATGTTATTAACCTTTTATGAATCCATAATATTTCAGTTTAAAAAGCTATCACCAATTTCCTTCAATAAACACACATAACAATTCAGAAATTTCAGCTGCATATGAAGAAGTTTAGAACGTTGCTGTTTGACTAACTTATATAAATCTTTTCTCGCTGTTGTCTTTCCTAGTGTAAAATGTCATGGCGAAAAGAATTATAATACATCTTCAATTCTCTGTCTGTGTATACAGTTTTCCACGGTTTCACAAAATCAATCCAGGAAAATGGGATGGTTCCTTTAAAAGTCAATTCCAAAATTCCTTCCTTTTTTTGCCCCCAATCCACTCCCATCTCTAATGACCTAGACGTAAACGAGGCAAAATATTTAACACAAGACAGAGGCAAATAGCAAAAGACCACATGCTATTTCAGAGGTGAAATTTACATTCCTTAATATTATCAATTGGCACCACCATAACTGCAAAAGCTATATTTGAAATACAGGGCGTTCGCCGGGAAACGCTACCCACTGTTAGCGCTACAAGGAAGAAACTGCTCCCGGCGAGCGAGCGGTCAGCTTCCGGCATTGTTCGACCGTCGGCCGCGGACTATTTCATAATAATTACGCTTCATAAACTTGTATCTGCTAAGCATTTAAATGTGACGTCAGTTGCGGATCAACAGTGCCATCGTGGACACCCTGCAGGTACCAGTTGCAAAGTCTAATCCTAGGCCCCTGGTCTATTTCTGTAATTTTATGCACCACAATTGTTTTGTACGGCTTTAAGTGAACTAGCTTTGTTACTTTCCAAGCTGACGTCTTAGATACGCCTGCCTGCTACCCTAACTGACTTAATGATTTTTTGGGTGACTGTTCTAGTCGAAAAGCGATATCGTCAATTTTCTCCTCTGTGAGAATACGGTTGACCGACAGTCTCTTTTTGTTAAAAAATGAACCTGTTTCTCTTACTTTTTTAACCAGACGCAGAATTGTTGATTTAGCTGGCAGTAAAGCGCCAGGATATTCGCGACGAAATTTACTGCGACACTTTTTAAACGACTTCTCCTTCACATATGTATCGTAGAGGAATATTCTTTGTTGCAAATTGTAAGGTACCATAATTTTACTCACACTCAAACACGGTACAGATTAGTAAGAGTATGAAGCCCCAAACCAGCCAAACCGCAAAGAAACGTTTATTCACAACACTGATTAATAAGAGACTGAAGTCACAAACTAGCTACAGTGCGGTGATTCACGGCGCCGTGTGGCGGGAGTTGCTGTCCCCACTGTCCCAGCAAGTTGCCGACGGCAACAGACTGGGAGGGTAGCGTTTCCCGGCGAACGCCCTGTATAAAGAATTTATGATCCTTTGCACTCAGAATACAGTGTTCACAACTTGTGATGCTTACATGAAAGGCGGATTTTTCGTTCACAAAACCTTTTCATCTACAACTGAAGTATTTAATGTGTACAACTTAGAAACATTCTGAGTTGCTAGGTGGGTTGAGGGTTCTTAGTCAATTCTTGTTACATTCATTTATGTCGCTTTATATTACCTAGTATTTAACATCCACACACCAATATGAAGTAAATAATTCTCCATTATCATTGTGTAAAAATCCCAAACTTTCTGTCGGAAAATTGAATAGTTATCAAATTTCAATTTCATGTTTCTTAGTTAAGACTCAAACAAAGTAAGATGCAAATCTATCTTGATTACGATGACAAACAATTCGGAAGTCATAATGCAACATAACACAGCCACACGATTTAATCGGCTGCACCACTTGTTTTAAATCTTCACTACCTGATAACCTTTAGTTGCACCAGCGAAAATTAATCATTTAAGTGACGTTGATGGGACATTCAAACTATTCAGTTCCTAAATCCTTGGGGATTCACAAATCCATCGTGTCAAGGTGGATACGGAGATATTAACAGATAAGGCCGAAAAAGGCGCTCGACGGAAAACAGCTGTCCAGGTTCGACTTTACTGCGTCTTCTCTTCTTTGCAATTTAGGGATAGATAAAGCTTGACATAAACACTAAAACAGTCATTATTCGCTTATGGGAATATGGTTTGTGAGCCAGACGGGTTGCAGGAAAGGAGTGGCTTTCAACTGGTCATACAGAGTCACGTTTAACCTTCGCATCCGATCAGGGCCGGCGTTAGGGGAGGGTAAGCGGGTCAAACGTACCCCGGGCCGGGCGGCCGATGGGGAGGCCTAATACCCCCATTGTCTACCGGGCAGTTGTAGAGCTAAAAAATTTCGCTCATCTGGCCTGAGGGAGGGCCCCATATGATGAATTAGGCCCCGGGCCCGAGACTCCTAGCGCCGGCCCTGCATCAGATAATACAGCGAGTACTCCTAATTACTTCAATGATGAGAAGCTTTTTATGACGGTGTCGGTACCTTATGGTTAATGTGATGGTGTACCGCCCAGTTGTGACCAACCGTACATTCTTCACCGCCACAGAAGTGGTAGGGTATCTACTGTGTGGGCATGGATTTCTGCTGCACGTTGGGGTGTGCTGTGGGAGTTGGAAGACCGCCTTAATTCCACAGACTAGAGTTTATTCTGGACAACGTGATGTTCTCCTCTGTTGGGCAGAGATTTGCGGGTCATATCACGTACCAGCATGACAGGTCACATGATTAGACCAGAGGACGTCTAACACCCCGAAGTGCAGTGATCAGATTGGCCAGTCAAGGACACTGACATGAACCCAAAAGAATATTTATGGCCAAAAATGTTCCAAATTATATAAAAAAGTGCAACTATCAGATGCTATTCATGATGTAGGAACAACTTGACGAAAATCGTGGTCACATTTCACGCATAATTAGTTCAATAAACTGTAATATACGCGCTGTTATCGATGCGGAGGGAGGTTGAACAAATTACAGAATGTTATCAATTTTCACTATTCTTTTACTTCTCCCTAACTATTCTGACACACCTCTTTTCTAGTATTTTTCAATCCTATCATTGTATTTACATCTTGATCCCTTTCCAAACATCATTTTTAAAAGGTAGAAAATGCAGTATCAAAAGAAGTGGAAATAAAAATGGGAGTGCCACAGGGTAGCGTATTGGGACCATTGCTATTCGTTCTTCGAATGAATAATTGTGTTGATTGTTTACTATCAGAAATTAGATTGTTTGCAGATGACATATGCTATGTAAAAAGATCAAAACGGTATACGACTGTAAACAGTTGCAGGGTGATCTGGACAGCATATCTAGTTGGGTTAGTAAACATGGGATGAAGATAAATGCAAAGAAGAGTCAGCTTATTATATACACAAATAAAAAATTAAAGGTTGATCACGATTATAAGGGGGAGGAGGGGGGGGGGGAAGAATTGCTTGTTGAAGATTTGAAATGTAAATATCGTGGCATTGTATTTGATTTCAAGCTTAAGTGGTAGGAAAAGGTTTAAAAATTTTGCACTTGTTGGAGAGAGTAATGAGATGTACGAGAGAAGTAAAGGAATTGGGTTACAAAACTTTGGTCAGACCATTGCTAGAATATTGTAGTGTAGTACGGGACCCACATTTTGAGTATCAAATACAGGAGTTGGAGAGGGTGCAAAAAAAGAGCTGCTAGATTTGTTTCTGGAAACTATCGCAGAATGCAATCAGTAACAGATGTGTAACAGAGCTGGAATGGGATTCATTGCAAGACAGGAGGAGGGTGAAGAGAGGCTTTGGAGTGTACAAGGCGTATATTGGTGATGAGGAATGGAAAGATATTGGTGTAAGAATGAAAGTAATGCATGGAAGGGAAAAGATGATCATGACCGGAAGATGGCACTCAATTTCAGGCACAAGGGGATTGAAATAAGTTACCAAGAAAAATGATGAATAATTTACCAGAAAGGTTGAAAGAATTTAAAGTTAAAATTTATAGAGGGCAAATGTAGGGGGGTGTATAAGAGGGGGAAGATGGGTGTGCAAGGAAATTGCCACCAGAGCATGCACTCCATTGCAATTTAATTGAATAAAAAAATAGGTCTGATCAAGTAACTAATTCACATCATAATATTCATTTGAGATACATAGACAACAAATAATTTTATCCTTACGAATTTTCAAAACTGCAATCATGACTATCATATAAAATTGCAGTTGTAATTCGATCATGCACATCTCTTCCAGGTCTGAATGCTGCGCAGCAATTGGAATTTGATTTGCTATGCTATCATAGCACCTTCAATGTTTCAGTTTTAATTAGATTATATTTCCTGAAAGCTCTCTTCCAAACTGCATTTGAGTGAGGATTGCGTAGAACAACCAGTGCGAAACAGAGTAAATCTACGTATTTTTTGCAGCTTCCACGAAAGTTTTAATCAGGAAATGTCCATTTTCGTTCCTTTGGCGAAAACTTCAGGTACCGGTATGTCATCTAGAGAAGAAGAGGACGCCACTCACCATTTAAACTCTGCTAACGTACGTGATATTTTTGCAGGGCTTTTGGAATTTAATCAATAAGCTTTATGAGGGATTGAATAATTCGAGCTCTAGTGTGCAGAGAACTTTGAAAGGACGTGTAGTGAAATACTTCTTCCACCAACCTATTTGAGTCGGAAGGACAGGAAAGATAAAATTAGAGAAATAAGGTGCCGGACTGATTCTTATATAATTCTTTTTTCCCTCATACCATTAGGGATTGGAATGCACAGCAAAGAGATGAGCTTTGGTGCTGAGCACCCTCTGCCACCCACAATTTTGTGAATTGCAGAGTATATATGTAGATGTAGACGTAATAGAGAAAATTGTTTCAAAATAGTGTTTTGTAAAATAAAATAAATTAGCTCTCTTTTACAAAATATAATTTTTTACTTCACTTTCCATACTTTAATTAATATAAAATAATAATTTGATCAATGATTGCTTTAAAGTTAGATGTTTCAACTAACTCATGGTAGTTCCTGTAAGGCATATTTACTGATCAGAGCAGTAACTTGGTATTTTACCAACCTCGTAACTGATACGACAACCTAAAAATTGTATGTGTGCCAAAAAGTTGGTTCATTAACACATGCTACTCAATCTGGCTTTTAGAATTTCTCATTGCAACGCCTTTGCGGTAAAATGGTTAGTCAGCCGACGAAACAAAATAAAATTAATTTAAAATGACGTCAAATACAATCAAAAGCTGAAAGAAAGAAAAAAAGGCAATTAACGCATGAGAAAGATAATTATATTCAGTAGTTTAAAATTTGAGCTAAAAATTGCGTACTCGTTAACATCAAAAGTGTATGTTGAAATCGAAATTTTCTCTGGAGATAATGTTGCTACATGTATAGTCCGAGTATAGGCTATCTGTGGTTAGTTATTTATTTGTTTGTGTGTCTTTTTTTCAAATCCTTGTTGATTTTACAGTTTGTGGTTATTAAATTATAACAGTTTATGGTTTTGCAAAAGAATTTTACAATCCAAAATTATAAATAATTCTCACAATTTTAAAACAAAAATATAAATCCTTCTGTAAGATACTCTTACAAACTGAATGGTTGAGCAGACTTTTCACAAAAGAAGAGCTATGGAATGGTGCAAATTCACTCACTGGAAATAGGGATTAGATCGTCCAGTAAAATATATTTAAGGTATGTTGTTTAAAAGGAATTTCGATTAGTAGTTTACATCTCGATACTTGACGTCACTTACATGACACTTATGAAAGCAGCTTAAATTTCAAACAAAAACTAAATTCCACGTAGTTTTAACAATTATTTTTGCATGCTGGTCAAAGCTGCATTTCAACTTAACCACAGTCTCCACTAATTTGGCCGGTAGAACATCGTAGGGGAGTAGTTTACCATCACGATACATCATGTAGGAAGGTGACGGCACTAACATGGCGCTCATGAATGTAGCTTAAATGAATTAAAATGATAGTTTCTTACCATGAAACAAGAACTTTTAATTGTCACTCTGGTCAAAGTTGCATTTCAATCTCTGCTAATATTGCCGCTACAAAATCAAAGCTTCAATCACATGTATATTGATACAGTCGTTGTATATTGTCTCTGTTGTATCCGGTGTTAGCGAGGTCATGTATCGCGACATAAACTTCAAAGCTTCAATCACACGCGCATTAATACATTCACTGTATACATGTTAATAAAGTCATATATCTGATATAAGGCTCCACGTCAATACGTCGAAACCTACAAATATTGTCCTATCAGTACGAAATTTGGTACACACATTCCTTAGGCGATAATATTTGATTTAAAGTGTATAACGTAAGCTTCGAATATGTAGAAATGAGAAAAAAATCACTCGAAATGTGGGAGGTGCATACATGTTATTACGCAAGAAATACGCATTAATAGCTGTTGACATTTATTTCACGTGTTTTTCGTTCTTCATTATTGAATAAAAACTGCTTTCCACATGGAAATTGCAGATACGTAATAAGTAGAAAATCATGTAACATTTACGATTTCTCTGTGCGGGCTGACATATTGTTTTTCATTGCTAAGATATATTGCATGGCAGCCTACCTTACAGGGAAAAACATGGCGTCTACCGTAATGAATGTTTGATACACAGCATTTGAGTTGGTTTAATTTTTTGCTAATCACAGTTGTGGTTAGGTTGAAATGCAGCCTGGACCAAGAATTAAGAGTAAGAAACACACAGAATAAATATCGACATGTAATAACGTTTATTTCTTGCATAATAACATGTGTGCATCTACCCACATTTAAAGTGATTTTCCTCATTTTCACGCATTCGAAGCTTACGTTATACACTTTAATTCAAATATTATCACCTAAGGAATGTATGTACCAAATTTCAGACCGATAGTACAATTTTTGTAGGTTCCAACGTATTAACGTGTTACCTGATATAAACTTGACCCGAAATTTGTGCATTGTTTCTGCTGTACGTGTTTTGGCTATCTTGTCCAGTTAATTTTCAATAATACGACTTAACAAACGCTTTTAGGAAATATGAGATCCAAAGCATTAGTCATACTCCATATAAGGTCTCCACAGGTTCTTTGACTGTGGTTGATAATTGAATACAGCGACCAGTCACAGTTTATGGCGTTGTTTTATTTTATTTTACCATTACCGGTTTCAAGCATACATTGCTCATCTTCAGATGGTTTTAACAATACAGATGCGAATTGCAGGCATGTTTTTGTGTCCTAGAACAACAAAAATCAAAAACATTTTTGTTATTCTAGGACACAAAAACACGCCTGCAATTCGCAACTGTATTGTTAAAACCATCTGAAGCTGATTTTTGTTATTCTAGGACACAAAAACACGCCTGCAATTCGCATCAGTATTGTTAAAACCATCTGAAGATGAGCAATGTATGCTTGAAACCGGGTATGGTAAAATAAAATAAAGCAACGCCATAAACTGTGACTGCTTGCTGGGCAGTTCTATCATTACCGTGGCGCCAAAATCTGATGATGAATTCTTATAGAACTCGATGAAACAAATATAAAATAAAGAATAAATATTTTTGATATCTCGCTTGGTTTTAGAGATATAGCATGTTAAAAATCAGTCATAAGTATAGTTCCTTTTGCTTTTGGTGTTTTTTCGTCTGGTCCAGGCCGTATTTCAACCTATCAACAATCACTAGGAAGAAAATAAAACACCTGTAGTGCATTTCCACCGTGTAGATATGGTGGTTTTGGTGGAAAAAAAATTTCTGGTCCAGGCCGGATCTTACCCTAACCTCCTCACTTTTGAGTTACAATATCTCGAAAACTAAGCGAGATATCAAAAAATATTATTCTTTATTTTCCATTTATCTTGTCGAGTTACGTACGAATTCATCATCAAATTTGGTTATACCAAAATTTTTCTTCTGGTCCAGGCTGTATTTCAACCTAATTACGTCAACTTTGAGATACGATATCTCGAGAACTAAGCGAGATATCAAAAAACTTTATTCCTTACTTTCAATTTGTCTTGTCGAGTTCTACAAGAATTCATCATCAGATTTTGGCGCCACGCTAATGATAGAATCCCCGCTCACTGTATTCAATTATCAACCAAATTTGATATCACAGTCGCTGATTCCACAAGTCCACCATGGACAAAATATTAAGTCTTTGACTGTGTCTTGTCTTGTCTTGATAGTAATCTATTGTACAGAGACAATATGCTACTGTATTTTATACCGCATGCAGTTGGAACTACTCAGATGCAGATGAATCAATGGCGACAGTAATATGGCGCCAATAAAAGCAAGAAATTTTTTTTTTTTTTTTTAAAAAAAAAAAACATTGAAATTTTAACATTTAGTGCCGTGTAACGTTAATTAAAATAGTGAATCCAGCTTCACAGATCGCGGTACAAGTGGAACTACGACTTCCATCCGCGTTAACGAATGACGTTAGCTACATGGTTACTTGAAGTATGAATGTCATATATAAATAGAAATAGACGTGTGTTTCCTTATATTTAACTTTTCAGCCACCACTACCTAGCACAGATCACTGGTGTTTGTGTGTGGAAGTAGCATGGAGTTTCCTATCGTGCACAACGTAGGCCGAATGCCGATAGCTGTGGGGGTGTGGGAGAAATGATGGTTAAAAGTGTTCCATGCAGGGCATTTTCATATTTCGACCAAAGTCTCCCTATTGTTCTCTTTCCTGCCACAACTACATAGGATAGACCATTGGTGTTTGTGTGTGGTGGTAGCATCGAATCTCCTTTCGTGCACTATGGTGGTTAGATGTTGGTAGCTATGGAGGTGTGTGAGATATGGTGGTTGAAATTGGTCGACCGGCGGCACTTTCATATTTCTAACAAAGACGTATGTGTCCTGGTGTATCACTTTTCAGCCAGAACTATCTAGTGCAGTTCACTGGTGTTTATGTGTGGGAATAGCCAGAGTCACCTATCGATCACAACGTTGGCCGAATTTCAGTAACTGTGGGGGTAAGGGAGATATGGTGTCGAAAATGGCCGATTAAGGATATTTTCGTATTTCGACCAATGACATGAGTGTCCATATATCTCACTTTGTTTCCACAACTACTTAGCGCAGACCACTGGTGTTGGTGTGTGGTATTGACCTCGAATCTCCCATTGTGCACTATGGCGGTTAGATGTTGGTAGCAATTAATCAAAATTCTTAACAATCACGAATGAAGTCGTGGGCACCAGCTAGTAGAAAATAAAATGTTCGTGGTTTATACTGGAACACGGAGGATCATTTTTCATTTTCTTTTGGAGGTTTCTAGTTTTTTCGATTTTTTGTTACTCAATGATTGTTCTATTGTTAAATAATTTGGTTTTTAAATGCAAGTACGATGAAAAATTAATAGCGTTAATGTTATGTTAATAGCGAATTCATTTATTTTTCCTACTATATTCCAGAAGTGAGGAATATGTATATCGCTTGGGTCTCGAGAATCGTATCTCAAAACTGAGGTGGTTAGGTTGAATTGAGGGCTGAAACAGAAAAAAGGAAGAAATAATTGCCAAAACCACAAGAACGTATATTTCTTGCGTAATAACATGCATGCATTTACCTATATTTCGAGTGATTTTACTTGATTCCACATATTTTAAACTGCTTCCTACACTTTTAGCCAAGTATTACCGCCTAAGGAATGTCTCCACCAAATTTCAGACCGATAGAACAATTTTTTAGGACCAAAACTTTACGCTGAACATGCGAAATGGGTGTTTTGTTTCCATCCTAGCGGTTGTGGTCCTGCACCAAAAGAAAAACCTCGCAAAAGGCAAAGGGAACTATGCCTTTAAGTAATTTCTGACATTCGGTATCTCGAGAACAAAGCGAGATATATCACGATTCTGCTTCTTGTCAATATAAACTGAAGAGCCAAAGAAACTGGTATAGACATGCATATGCAAACACAGAGATATGTAAACACTCAGAGTACGGCGCTGCGGTCGGAAACGCCTATATAAGACAACAGGTGTCTGGCGCAGGCTTTAGATCGGTTATCACGATTTAAGTGAGTTTGAACGTAGTGTTACAGTCGGCGCTCGAGAGATGGAACACAGCATCTCCGAGGTAGCGATGAGGTGGGGATTTTCCCGTACGACCATTTCACGAAACCACCGTGAATATACGGAATCCGGTAAAACATCAAATCTCCAACATCGCTGGGGTGAGGTCGGAAAAATATCATGCAAGAACGAGACCAACGACGACTGAAGAGAATCGTTCAACGTGACAGAAGTGCAACGCTTCCGCAAATTGCTTCGGATTTCAGTGATGGATCCTCAACAAGTATCAGCGTGTGAACCATTCAACAAAACATCATCGAAATGGGCTTTCTGAGCCAAAGACCCACGCGTGTATCCTTTCTGAGTCCACTACACAAAGCTTTACACTTCGCCTGGACTCGTCAACATCGACATTGGACTGTTGATGATTGGAAACATGTTACCTGGTCTGACGAGTCTCGTTTCCGATTTTATCGAGTGGATGGATGTGTGGGGGTATGGAGACAACCTCATGAATTCATGGACCCTGCATGTCAGCAGGGGACTGTTAAATCTGGTGGAGGCTCTGTAATGGTGTGGGGCGTGTGCAGTTGGAGTGACATGGGACTAGATACGACTCTGACAGATGACACATACCTAACGCATCCTGGCTGATCACCTGCATCCATTCATGGACATTGTGCATTCTGGCGGACTTGGGCAATTCCAGCAAGACAATGCGACACCCCACACGTCCAGAATTGCTACAGAGTGGCTCCAGGAACACTCTTCTCAGTTTAAACACCTCCGCTGTTCAGAAGAGATGTCCACCCCTTCGTACTCTTAGGGATTTATGTACAGCCCTGCAGGATGCATGGTGTCAGTTCCCTCCATCACTACTTCAGAAATTAGTCGAGTCCATGCAACGTCGTGTTGCGGCACTTCTGCGTGCTCGCGGGGGCTCTACACGATATAAGGCAGGTGTTCCAGTTTCTTTGGCTCTTTAGTTTATTACTGCTTTAACATATTGATTGTCGGACTACAGGCCCACTCACTTTCGATTTATCTCGTTGAGTTACAAAAGAGTCCATTATGAAATTGCATTGCCAAGGTTATCATGGAAAAGCCTTTGTTACATCACCCACAGAAGCGTAAATGTCAAACACTGATGATGATGAGTTACTATAATTGATCACTTTCTGGAATAGGAAGTAAGATTCATCATCGAGAAACAAATGTGGAAACGAAAATTCTGATGCACTAAAGAGAAAATTCAGCAAGGCTCCACCATGCTGAAGGTAATAAAAGTTTCTGGATAGAATAACGCTGCTTGTACGGCTTGTATATAAAAAGAGACAGCAATATGCGTCCGCACTGAAAATGTTACGGTAAGAATAAATCTCAGAAGGTGAGTTTGCGCATTGAGCTCATCCAGTTTCTAAGAATGATGTTATTATTATTAATTTTAATTGCGATGGAGCTAACGTTCCGGTGGCAATTCCGATAGTAATTTAATTACCCTCCTTTTCTTTCTTTTGCAATTGGAGTGTTCAATTCCTCTACCATTTACTTTTTTGATTTACAAATTTTAAATTAGTTAAGCGTTTTGGTAAATCACTCATTACTTCACTTCGTAATTTGTTCCAATCTCTTACACCCTTACCAACAAAAGAAAATTTTCCCACTCCCTTTTGCATGAAATCGATCTTGTGGTCATAGTTGCCTTTTCTCCTCCATGTGCTCTATTCTTATTCTTAGATCAATATTCACCCAAGCCCCATCACCAACACGTACCCTGTACATTCTCAGCACTATCTTCCTCCTCCTCCTTTCCTCCAATGACTCCCAATCCAGCCCTTTTATCGTATCAGTTACTGACTTGCACAAACAAATCTAGCTGCTCGTATTTGCAACCCTCCAATTCCCGTATTTGAATACCAAAATGTGGGTCTCAAACTGCTCCACCATATTCAACCAATGGTCTGACCAAATTTTGTAACCCAATTCCCTAATTTCTCTGGTACATCCTCTCATCTCCAGTAAATGAAGCTAAGGAATTTCGTAAATAATAATAATATTAATAATAATTATTATAATTATTACATTTTACTAGTTTTTATTAAAAAACGAAGAACACTTGCAATAAGCAGAATGAATTAAATGTTAGCTTAGTTTCTTAGCCTTAGTGTCTGACATCTAACTTCTAACTAGCCAGTTGTTTCGAATTGATCGGCGGAACAAATCAATTTCAAAATATTGGGTCTAGTTTTCATGTAGGAAAGGAGCTCATTACAGGATTTATTGATGTTAATCTTGGTAATCAAAATGGATTTCAATATTACTACATTTAACTGCATTTTATTTTTAAAGAAAATACTCGTTCGACAGGTGCGTTACCTCCAGGAAGGCACATAAATTGCTCAATAGTTATACTAAAGTTCGTACAGTCGAGTGTGTTAGCACGGAAGTGTAGAAATAATTCCACGCAACGGTCTTCAGCAGCAACATTCTCAGCGTTCCAGCTAGCGGTTGTTTGATCTGTGACGTAGCTGGAAATAAGTGAAAACTCGTGGAACATTTCCATACTTGGCCGCTGTTAATAAATCCTCGCGTGATCGGCAATGGTCCATGCGTCGACTCGAACGCCACGCGACAAAAACAGCATCGTTTGTTTTAGACGTTAATAGACATATTAAATTGTTTTGTTCATGAAAGTGGGACATTTTCACTCTCGCTGGCGACAACAGGACAGACAAAGTGGGGCGTATGGTCACGTTAGGAATACATGACACCAGACCAGTAGCCGGCCTCGGTAGCGTAGGGGCTAGAGTGTTAACTTCACGTGCCGAAGGTCGCCGGTTCCAATCCGGTCGAGGGCATGGGTGTTTAGTGTATGTATTATCTGTATGTCATGTCCGTCGTGTTGTGTCCAGAGCCACTTGGAGAGTAATACACTGTGAGGTTATGAACAAATTGAAGTACACTGGATGATTCGAAATATACTTGAGTTGGCTGTATGGCCTCGAAGCCAAAAGCCATAATTTCAACTTATTAGTAAAGTGAATACAACTTAATTATACCAGCCTTCAATTTTTTATACCTAGAACGAAGATCAAATTTCAATTTCCTACTAGTTTTTCGATGTTTTGTTTGTGTTGTGAGACACTGTGTCTATAGTTCTTTCAACTACATGTTTGTGCAGTCATGCATAGTTATAACTACTGTATGTTACTCTCAATTTTTGTATCCTTGCCTTTAAATACATCAGATGGGTATCATATAAAATTTCAAACAAAAAACTTTTATAACTGTTTGAAGCATACTAAATAGGATAAACTGTGTTCATTGAAGTTATTTTACTAAAGGCAAGATGATATAAGTATAAATCACGATACAGTTGTAACTACCAAATGAGGCTGAAGTAATGACTGCAACAATATAGTTCTTATGGGAAACTACGGAAATTAAAAATGAACTCTTAATTCCATGTACCTTACGCCGTAAGTCGGATTGTCAGTTAACCTTCTAACCGAGGGATGTATGTGAGAGTAATCTCAGGAAGATGGCATACATTAAAAAAAAAAATTTTTAATCTAAAATACTTATGCTTTATGCTATAACCTTGGAGATAGACGACGAAGCATACTTCTTTCCTATCATCTGAATTGATTTCAAACAACTTACATCTCTCCTTCCGTAAGCTATTGGCTTCATCTCAGCGAATCCATTGCAAACATATGTCCTCAATTATCTGGTTCCGGTATTCTAACCCTTCGTCTTTCTCTACAATTATTTAATTCAAATGTTTCCATCCACTAAAAATTAACCAGTCGGTCGTTCTTCCCCCACCATTCTCTCTCTTCTTTCTACGAGACAGTTCAACGAACTTCTCTCCTGGTCCATTATTTCCGAATGACATTAATTTCATACTTTATCGGTTTTCTTTCTCCGTCCTCCTACCAAGCGTGGTGGGTCAGCGCCAACGCTCTGGCCTCGCATTCGGTATGTCGCGGTTTCGAATCCCAGTCCTGTCATCAAGATTTCGATTTTCCATCGTTTTTCCAAAATCATTGCAGACGAATGTCGGGATGGTTCCTTCAAAATGCCTTATCAAAATTCAAAATTTCTTCACGTTCCTTGTCCTTTCCCACCTCTAATCATGTCGACGACGACTAGGCATAAAGCCATAAGAAAAGCATCTTCTTGTTACCAAATTTATAATTCAATTTCGTTTTTATCTGAAGGTCCTTAAAAATCCGTCACGTTAAATGCAGGCATTTTTGACATCCTTCTGTCCCCTTGTCGTATTTTCGTCCAAATTTTCATAGATTTCCTTATTTAGTAAACATTACTCCCCCATTCCCTTCGACCCATTTCCCTGTTGATAATGAGGAATTAATATTTACATCAGTTCAAATGACAGCCTCTTATTAATTGCTTCGTCGTAAAGAGTTCCACGAGAAAATCTGTACCAAAGATGATATGTGTGAAATATTTTCTATTTTGCGTTTTTGAATAATTGGTCCGATATTTGTCTGATGTAAATCCATTGCTGTTCTGACATTTCATCATTCCATTGTATTATTGGATAAGATATTGATCACTAAATACTTTCTATGTAACATAAACCTCCTTAAAATGCTTTATCTTGTAATTATAGTTTCGTGTTAACTAATTCTTGTACTAACCAAAACTTGTTCATGTGCATATGGGAAATTATAGGTTCACTTCATATTATTTTCTCATTTCAGTAGGCTCAGCTGTACATAATGGAGAGTCCAGCAGAATATGAGCCCCGTAGAGGACCATTGAGGACCTCCCAGACGATGTATTATTGAACATACTGTCCTACTCAACACTCTCAGCACTGGTTTGAAAATACACAGAATGTTTGTAAGCGGTTGGAGTATTCTGTCGCAGGATGCTTGAAGTGTGGCGTGACAAGGAATTAATTGTCGAGTGAGAATGTTTCTTAGCCAATTGCGTGTTTTTAGTAATAGATATGTAAACTGCCTTATTTAATTTATTAATTGTTTATTTATATATATAATAAGATTTTATTTTCAGAATATTAGGCTTTCAAAATAGTTTTCACCTTAAATATTTTATTTTAAGCTACAACGCATCTTAATAGCTCTTTATGTATTTTTAAACCTTTTTTAATTTCTGAAGAATTTGCCCCAAAATTATATAAACTAAAAAAAATACTTCTTTTTATTAGTTTCAGATTTGCCATAAGATAAAGTGTTCTTATTTCAAAGGTGTCATTTTTTATCTTCTTTGGTAGCAATAGGTTTTTGCCTATTGAGTTTCTCAAAAGTTTGAATGCCAAAATTGGTTATTCCTTATGATTTATTTGTAGGTAAATCTTGCTATGATTTTTTTTTTTTTGAACTTAACATAGTGAGTTTTATCAGAATGCTATTACGATACTTTCGACTAAAAGCTGTCTGCTATTTCACTGAACACTTCATTTGCATTTAATTATGTATTATTGTTTATTAGTTATATATATAGGTTATCAAAAAATTAAACTTTAAAGTACACAACTGAATTTTACAAATGTTGTATTAGATATAGCTAGTTCTTTTGCTTAAGTTATTGAATGGGATGAAGAAATTGCCAATAAAATAAGCTTTCAGTTTTTCTTTAAATAAATTTAATCTTCTACAAACTGTTTTACGTTTTACTAAACAGAATTGTCAAAGAATAATTAAGCTATCTTTTGTTGTATTTTATTATGTCGGCGGACTATTTGTATAGCTATCGAACTCGATGTTTTCGCTCGCCAGGGATACAAGTCAAATTTAATTCATTGAGAACTCTCCAAATTTATTTGAATAAAATCAAACTTTCAAATCTTATTAATTCAAAAGTCAGGTATTCGAAGATCTAAGGTCCTTTTTTCTAGCAATGACTGACTGACTGAACAATATCCACCCATACACACACTAACATTATTCATCGCTCTCTCTGTCTGTTACTCTCATGTCCCCATGACAATGAACTCTTCTAATAGTACCTACAGACTGTTTTCTTTTTTCTTTGGGACCCTTTATTCTACACTTTGTACTAATAGCAATGATATTTGAGTTTTGCACAAGTTATTTTTGTTTCTTGTACTGAAAATACGTACCTGTAAATTGATGTAAACAAGTTAAAATGTTCTATGATAAAGCAAAAAAGAGAATGTGTATATAAAGATGTCATTTTAAGAAATAGACCTTTTAATAGCAAAACACTCTTCCTTTTCTCCTACACAGTGTCCTAATAGCTCTTTTCTATGAAGAGTTTCCACAAAAAATTTGACTTATGACATAATTAGATGAAAATAGAAAGACTTAACCTGTTTCGTTAAATCCATATCTGCTGTTGTAGAAATTTTTAATTACTTTTAATTTAATTCCGATGGAACGCACACTCCTTTGGAAATTTCTCTATCCACCCATTTTTCCTCTTTCCCGTACACGTCTACTTATGGTCTCTATGAACATAGACTTTAAATTCTTTTAGTGTTTTGGTACATTATTCATCATTTCTCTTGGTAATTTATTCCAATCCCCTTATCTATGAAAGATAATTTTACCCCCATGCCTGATGCCAAATGCCAGCTGGTGGTCGTTGTCATCTCTTCCCTTCCATGCTCCTCTCTTAATTCTTCCACCGATATCTTTCCATGATACCAATATACACCTTGTACACTCCCATGACCCTCGTCACCATCCTCCTGTCTTCCAGCTCCTTTATCATATCAATTACTGATTGTGTTCTGCCGTAATTTCCAGACACAAATGTAGCTGTCTTTCTTTGCACCCCTTTTACTCCTGTATTTGATATGCAAATTGTGGGTCCGATATTACACCACCATACTCAAGAAATGTCTGAGCAAAGTTTTGTAACCTAATTCCCTTACTTCTCTGGTACATTCCATCACTCTCCAAAGAGTGAATGTTTTAGAAACTTTTTCCTACTAACTGCCCAATTTGTTCTGCCCAGTTGAGTTTTTTTTTATTAAATTTTATGCCAAGATATTTACATTTCGTCTTCAAAAAGCAATTTCTGCACCACCCTATAACCATATTTGATATTTGGTTTTTTATCGGTATAAATAGTAAGATTACTCTTCCTTGCATTTATCTTCATCCCATGTTTCACTAACTTATCAGTACCAGCAGTAATGTGATATGTTCTTGACAACATAGTTTTTCAAATGTGACGCAGTTTTATACACTTTGTTTCCAAGGCTGACTTATTGTTATAATCTATACGTAAATCTTTCTGTGAATAATTTATTTGTTTTATACTTACTAGAATATGTTTTATCAAAAAGTAAACGCGATGAGTTTGTCTGTAGCCAGATTGCTACTTCCCTCAGTGGAGCATTTGCAAGTGCTGCGATTCATTTATCAATTTTTGCAGCGATTTTCTCAGTGACGATGCGGTGCAGTCCATTTTGCTTCGAGCTCGTCCTCTGCGTAGACTCATTATGGAGCGTGATGTCAAGCCGTCAGTCATTCATGCCCTGTGCAACAGTTGCCATCAGCTCACTACGCTGACAATTGCGCCTTCGCAACAGATGACTTGCTATGTAAGTTGATGTTTGATGATGGTAACACAGTAAAATCTTAATGACCAGCATTTGTTGCAGGGAAGGATATAACACAGGAATAAATGTAATATTGAAAATAAATCCAAGCTAGCTGTTGCCGCTCCATTCAGATTGAAAAAAAAGGAATGGTCTATGATTTAAACTTCAAGCTTTCGTGGAATCACTAAGCAATGTGCAAAACACCATTGAATTAAGTACATACATTTTTTGCTATTAGAATAGAAAGTAAAAAATAACAATTTACTTGTCTGTATATGTTTCCAACTTTTTTAATGCAATAAAAAAGGTGATTTTTTTCAGACTTTCAACAATAGATGAAACAACATACAATTTACCACAGCGAAAGCATTTATTTTTGAGATCAATGTTTGCTGATCACTGTGGTGAAGTTCTCAGGAAACTATTCTCTTTTAAGATGCATTTATAATGAGTTACAACACATCAGAATTTATGCTTCCATCAAATACCTTTGCACGTAAATCAATTGGTGTCATATTACGTTGCATAATTTTGTAATCGTTTCAAAGATGCATAATTTGAAGCTGATTTTAAGGCTGATCCTATGCGCTGAGAGTCCAGAGCCGCTTAGAGGATATGTAATTTCTACCGCTATTATCCACGGTGTTTCATTTCAAAAATTTCGTAAACGATGTGATTATGGATGGCAGATGCTTGTTTGATTTTCGCTCTACAATGTTGTTCGCATACTGAAGAGTGCGCTTTCCATGTGTTAGTTTTGAAATCTACTTGAACGAAGCATGGAGGAAGGAAGAGAGTGGAGGCGTCGCAAGAAACCGTCACCATGCACTGGAGTGAAGCCGGGTAGGGAGCAGTGTTGCCAACTCCTAGAAATTCGAGTCGCTAGACTCAAGATCAAAAGTCGCTAGAATGTCGCTGAAATTAATTCCACCAGTAGCCGATTGTTCAGTGTACAAAAAGTTCGGGGATTCCCTGACCACATTACTCTTTTGTTACTACTGGTAGAAATAATTCAATTACAAGTTAACACTTCGAAAAATAAGATTACGTATGTTTTTTGTCAACTCGAAAAAAATTTAAGTTAAAAAATTGAAAATTTCAAGTATAGATCGATGAGTTATCGACGATAATAAGGTACGTTGTTCAATAGTCAGTGAATTCTGAATTGTTACTATAGAGCCAATGGTCGCGTTCAGGTTTACTAAATGCCCTAAATGCTAAGCAGGTGCTGAGATCAAGGTTACTAAAATCCTAGTAACCTTGGCTGAGATTAGATTAGTATACCTTGTATACATGTATTCTGTTTGTGTACCTTAAATTTGGCGCGCAAGTCGCGCATAGTTTTTTTTCAAATTCAACATGAAGATTTTTACATTCAAATTTTATTTTAAAAAAAGTTGACTTTTTTTAGCTAAATCTTAAATTAGAAGATTTCCGAATTCACTCAAAAAAAAGTTTAACATTCAATTAAAGCTAGAGTTTTTTTAACAAATAAATGTAAAACTTAGATTTAAAAGAAAATTGGATGTTTTGATTTGAATATTTTTTGAAATAGCTAAAGCTAGAGCAAACACGAATGGAACTTTAATTAAATAAAGTTTGAATTTGGTGCGCAAGCGCGTTTGTCGTTTTCCATATATATCTCTTGGCACTGTATAATTCTGTGTCGAGTTGACAAAAAATGTATCCATTATTGGCTCTAGAACTGTTTTCACTTCTACTCCAAAAGTCGCCAGATAAGTCGCTAAACCATTTTTGTCGTCAAAACGTTTTTTTGTTTTTGTCGCTAAGACTTAAGCAAAATCGTCACTTCTAGCGACAAAGTCGCTAAATTGGCAACACTGGTAGGAGAATTGGGGTGGGGAGATCGCCATATTTGATGGCCGTAGAAACGGGAAATAGGCACAAACACCTCAAGGGAATCATATGACAACCGTGGCACCATAATTTGATGATGGGTTATTATGTAACTCGAAGAGACAAATCAAAAATTAAAAATAAATTTTTCTGATATCCTTCTTAGTTCTCGAGATATACTGTCTCAAATGTGAGGTGTTTTTGGTTGAAATTCAGAAGAAAAACTTCCCAAAGATAAATTTTATGACTGATTCTTATAACACGACCAAACTAATCGAAAGCAAAAATAAAAATTTTCGATATCTCGCTTAGTTCGCGAGATATGCTGTCTCCAAAAGTCAGAAGCTTAAATGTGAGTAGTTTACATCGCGATACATGTTGTGTCAATAACATGGTGCTCATGAAATTACTAACAACTAATAATAATTAAATTGTTTGTCCATTCTGGTACAGTCAGCATTTCAACCTACCCACATTTCCATTAATATTGCCGCTACAAAATCAAACTATGTAGACACACCTAAATACAGGATGGTCAGAAAATTCACCTATGGGCGGGTACGGCAGTGTTGGGGACGTAGCACTAACGAAATAAATACAAAAAAATCTAGTAAAAGTCGTACCGTTTCTGAATTATTCACAGCTAAAGTTGGCCAATAAGAGCACTGCGCGGGCGAATTTGAACAGCTTTCCACAGGCGGTGTTGCCAAGCGTACTCAAGGCATGGGACTGCCGAAGAAAGCGAAAAGAAAAACTCTCTTCGGAAGCGGGGATCGAACCCGCAACCTTTAGTTTGAGAGTTTGTGACAGAACAGAAACATTTCATAAGAAAACCATATTTTTGTGCCATGAGATTAAACAAAAATCGATATATTTACTCCTATAGCAAAGAAATGTAAGTTGCCATGGCGATCAGAAATCAAGAGATAGCTAGAGGTTAGCGGACATAAAGACTGATCGGTTGCTTTGAAACCATTTCATTACTGAAGAACCTTGCATTCTTCGAATACTATAAGTCCGATGTAGTTCCTAGAGGAATATGAGTTGTGTATAATAAATGTAAAACGGTTGAAAGCAAAAGAACTGAGTTATTTATTAATTATAACCAGTCACGCGATAAGTTGGCGCCTTACCGACTGCGCTGCCAAGGAACTTGTTTTTAGAAGCCACTAGGGTGACCGTTTGTTAGTAATCGGAATTATCGGTAATCCGCGACATTTTCCCCTTCAAAATCGGTTTACACCCCCACTTGTCGACGAAAAACCCCCTACCACCCTAAAGTCGACTTTCACGCAATTTGCAGACTTTTCTTTTTGCTCTACTGTCCAAATTTTTTATTTTACAAAATCTCACGTGAGATTTCCGTCGACCCCCCCTCCCCCCCCCCCTTGGTGAGATTTGCTGAGATTTCGCCGGACCGACCCCCCCCCCCCATATTTCACCTCACATAATTTATGGATATCCCATTACTTGTGCCTGAAATGATTTACTGAGTAACGAGTGAAAAACTATGACTTACCTCGCTTGTTCAGCAACACCACGACAATTGACCTTCTATCAACTGACGGTTAATTGCCTACATACCGTGAAGAATTTCAATTCCTAGCAGAAAGGGAAGTGAATTTATTTTCACGTGAAGTTTCCGAGACAATTTAATAATATAGTTATGTGTCATAGCTAAATGTATTTGATAAAGTTGGTGAACCAAACTATTACTAAACTTTTGTGTTGTAATCTTTTATCAAAGTGTCTTATTTGTCTAAACCAAGCTTCTACAGCTGTCGCTGGAAACATCAGAAAATTTTGTTGCACATAGTGAAAATTGATTAGACGTCTATTAGCTATTTATGAAGAGACACTTCATTTGCTTAGCAGTAAAGATAAATTTTCTTTTGTAACCATGATGCAAAGAAGTGACCATTTCTGCAGTTGCTGAGGAAGCTGGTGGAAAGCTGCAAAAATATCAGGACGTTAAAAATTCCACACCACCTAATTGGTGATGCACGCAGAGCACGTATTTTGGCCGAGCTTCCTCGATTGCAGTCACTGGAGGTTACAAACTATCGTCCAAGATACAATAATATTCATTTGGCACCATTGGCTGATCAGTGCCCTGAACTTTCTGTGCTGAAGGTGGCAAGGGGAGTTGCCATTAAGGATCTGGAATACTTCATGAATGTTAAGAGCGAGACACTTGCCCATTTAGAATTGCAATGGACGCCATGGGACGATAGGTAAGTTTCGAGGTTCATTTGGCATCTTATAACGAATGTTCTTTAGTGATGTAATTTCTAATTACAGTGGCACGATACATTTTTTGCATTTGCAATTTGAGGGTTCTAGAGAATTTCTCCAGGATGACATCTGTGTAATTTACCTTAGTTGTAAGCGTCTTAATTATTTTTACAAGTAAGGAAAGAGAAAGCAACCATCAGTTATATATAGATTCAGAGAGGAAAGCTATAAATATAACAAAAGTTTAGATATCACTAGAATTTTCAGTTTTAATTCCTTTCCATTAGTAGGCTGCATTTTACTAGGCGCGACCCACACATAAATAGAATGGCCAAGGGGATACTTTCTATTGCCAGACAAGTATGTAAGGGAAACAGTTTTCAGTTATGATGTACCCTTTTTGGGGTTAAAGTTGCTGGCGAGGAAATAAAATAATTCACCGAAGGAACACTGAATACAGACATACAAACCGGCGTAATAGCTGAAGCCAATGAAAAATTCAAAGGGACGACACAAAACAGAGGGAAAAGAGCATTCATCACAATATAACAAATTCAGTTATAATATTACTACCAGTGAACTTTAAGGGTAATAGAGTTTGGTAACTTAATATAAATGCACAATCAACAAATACTTATTAGGGCATTGATTAAAGGGAGTGCTAGACAATGACGTTTTTCCCTGGGTGTTATACAGTACACGACAGCATAGAGGAGTTGCTGGTGGAGGAGTATTTATAATGGTTAACAAGAATTAGAACAGTTCGTTGGTATTCAAATAATCACGAGTTATTAGTGGTATATTTCTAGGGAGCTGCTTATTGTAGTGAATTATAAAGAAAAAAATCTTGTGGAGTAATTAAATGCATATTCAAAGTTCAGTGGTGGATGTAGCATGATCATTTTTGCTAGAGACTTAAATTTAACAGGCGTGGATTTTGAAGAAAATAAGAGTGAAAAAAAAAAAAAAAATATGAAACAGAGATTAACAAATACCTATATGACGGTTGTAGGGTTTATACAGGTGGTAGAGTGGTAGAGAAGAGCACCACAAATGGACGGAATATGTCAGATATCTTCCCAATAAAGCCTGATGAAATCTTTGTGGAGCCTCAGATTCCAGAAGGTAAAGTGTAACTATGAAGAAGCCCTGGCAAAGTAATGGCCAAAACTGAAGATACTTATTGGTATAATGAAAAAAGACACATATTTCGGAATTGAAGTGATATTACAGCGAAAGGTGCAATATGTGGATGGAGAGCTCTAGTACAAGAGAGAGAGGGTCAGTTCAATGAGATAATAGGAATGGGAAACATACTTGCTATAATATGAAGTTAACATGGCTTCAGAGGTTGAGAGACAGAATTCAGAAACAGCAACGCAGCAAGGTACACTTGGGACAGTTAAAAAACGAATTAACAGCTGCTAATACATAAAGTAACATGGGCTTATGGATAATATTAATGATGAAGGGGAACGACTGAATGATGAACCTAGAAATTTCTAAGGCTATATTACAAAACAGAAGGTATAGGAAGGTATTCACACACTAGATAAGAAGGAATTATCGATGATTTCAAAATGTCGAAGCTGGTTAAAAGATACTATTTGGACTAGCATTCAACAAAGGAAGATGGAAAATCAGAGAAGGAACTTCTCCAGATAAGTAAAAACGAGCAGACTAAAAAATCCTGAAGGAAATAGGAAAGCTAAAAAGCCATAAAGGGGATAGTGCGATTACTGCTAATACAGAGATATATTGAAAATAGGGCGTGGGGGACACGATATTGTGCTATATCTTCAAATATTATTTATATTTTGCTTTTTATAGAGAATTGGAAACGTGCCGTAGTAGTATGGGTCCTTGAAGATGAAGAGACGTTTAGGTTTCCCAATTACAAGCTTAGTAGTTTGACATCAATGGAAGGTAAGTTGAGTTTGATATACAAACACATCAGAAATGACTGAGCGGAAAGAAAATTGTTTGCAAAGCTACAGAGCGGGATTACGTATAGATAATCACGTGTGTGTTAGTGGACTATATGTAAGATACAAATGGACCAGGAGGCCAAGTCGATAATGTAGCACCTGTAATGTAACGTTTCCCGGTAATTTGATTTATTATTCAAGGGACGGTGTATTGAGGGTTTATTCATTTAATCAGACTTACTTTTGATTTTTGCTTGGCATAATGGCAAGCATGCTTACTCCTTTTTAAATGGAGAGACGTTAAAACACATTGAAGAAAATTATTATTACTCTCAATTACAATTATTTTAGAATCTTAATGAAACTGTGACATCGCATTTATTAAATAAGCTGGATTGTGAATAGACGGCTGAAATTAATACATGATAAATAAATATTAACAGTCCTGAACTGCGATGGCATCAGTGGAGCATGAGATGATTGTTCTCTAGGGCCGTTACAGGATGGGTGAAGGAGATGTATTGTTCGCGGATGGCACTGCACTTTACCGCACTGGTGTGGTGAGACCTCTGGAGATGTGGCTGCGACGACTTCTGTGGCGTAGGTCTATCATGATGTCAACGGGACCCGTTCAGCGACCAGCGGGATGGACGGCCATCACACGATCTTCTGGCTGTAGCAGCGCGGTCACCAGATCTGCCTGCTTGCACACTCAGTACACCTGTCCCTCCGACCGCCCAGCTCGTAGTGTTCCCTAGACCCCAGGTCGCTTCTCTGAAACCATGGTGGAGAGGGATGGGTAGCATTTCACGCTAGTCCCATAAGTAATTCCACGAACACGCTTCACTGCACCAAAGCATGCGTGATGATCCGTTCCATTCCACACCAGATCTCTCGAAGGAATTTTAGAGACTGAACCACAAAAAGGAGGTAAATAAGCTAAAAACCTCTTGAGAGAATCAAAAAGTGATTTACTGTGTAGATGAATTCTTAAAGGTAGAGAGCGAAGAGTTAGTTCCAAGAGTGGTGGAAGTGAAAATAGAAGTTCCACATGGAAATTGGGACGAATGCTGTTTATTATTCTGATGAATGATTGTATTACAGTCAGAAGTTAGGTTTGCAGATGAAAATACAATACAGTTACAATGGGAGAGAGCTGTGGGCAGCTAAATGTCATTTGGGATAGGTTATATAATTGAGTGGGTCAACCACGAATGAAAATAAATTTAAAAAATAGTCAGCTTATTAGGTAAACTGATAAATCACATTCATTTTATATGATTTTAAAAAGGGAAAGAAATTAGCTAGCTGTGTGACTCAGTGTGGATCGGGGAGATAAGTCAGTTCCAGCCACAATCCCAGGCCTTCTCTTACCGTCCTAACTACGGTATTTAGGGGTTATTTATCACAGCAATTAAGGCGAATGATGTGACGGTCCCCATTCTCCGCCTCATCAACTATGTATTTCACAACAACAACAAAACCACTTATCACACATAGACAATTTCGCAGACAGGTGGAAATCCTTCATTTCCTCCATTAGTACGTAGTTCTACCTGACAGTAGGTGTAGTAGGTATAAAATGCTTGTCGTCAAAGCTACCAATTTGACCATACCAATGGTAAGTAAAACCCATCAAAGGCAGTTGGCCCCTAATGTGTGGAGAATGTGATAAAGAAGAAGTAGGAAATGGAATATTTTCATTGTTGAAGACGTTAAGTTTTAATATCAAAACATAACATTTGATATAAAATCAATTGCGCCGGATACATGAAAGGTTTCAACATCGTTTATTGCATATTGAAGGCATGTACCACAGAAGCGTGAGAATTGGATCATATGATTGATTGAGTAGGGTGGTATACTATGGTAACCAAGTTTTGGGTATCTTATACAGGAGTTGGAAAGGGTATATGAGTTATTGTTCCTAATTGTTATCTCTTGTAAATGATGGTTTCTTTCTTATTTGCATGTGATATTTGCTCTTTCTAACTGCAAAATAATTGTAAACTCTAATTTAAACTCAATGGTAATTTAGCTGAGGGGATTGTAAAAGTTAATTTCAAAAACTTTTTAGAGGAAGTAAGTAAAAAGAGAAAAATTAAATGTGAATCAAATAATACAGACACCGTCCCTTCTTTGTGCCAAATCGTTTAACAGTAGCCCAGTAAGACGCTAAAGGCGTTTTTTTATGCAACAAATAAGTATTTTAGTTCAATGTTTGAGTGATTTAGTAATCTGCTTATACTTTAGCTGTTAACACATATTAAACAGTACATTTTTTGACATTGTCAATTATAACTTTCTTCTTTATTCCTTATAATATTTAATTAAATTGCGATGGAGTGCACGCTCTGGTGGCAGTTTCCCTACACGCCCATCTTCCCCCTTTCCTGCACCCACCTAAATTTGCCCTCTGCAAATTTTAGTTTTAAATTCCATCAATGTCTTTGGAAAATTATTCATCACTTCTCTTGGTTATTATTCCAATCCCTGACACCCTTACCCAGAAAAAGAAAATCTTTCTACACCCTTGGGCCTGAAATCGAGTGCCAGCTTGTGGTCATGGTCATCTTTTCCCTTCCATGTACTACTTTTCATTCTTACACCAATATCTTTCCATGCCTCATCACCAATACACCACTTGTACACTCCGATTCTGTATAAAAGGGTCAAAATGGTATAGGACAGTAAACAGCTGCAGGGTGATCTGGACAGGATATCTTGTTGTATTGGTAAACATTGGATGAAGATAAATGCAAAGAAGAGTCAGCTAATTAGATGATCAAATAAAAAACTAAAGGCTGATTATGATTATAAGGTTGGTAAAGAATTGCTTGTTGAAAACTTGAAATGTAAATATCTTGCCATTACTCTTGATAACAAGCTTAACTGGGTAGGACACATTGCTCAGGTGAATATAAATGGCATGTACTGTGTACAGATTTTTAAATGTAAATTTTTAGAATTTTCTACCTTACTTTGACTCGTTAGTTTGATTTTAACAAATATGTGTAAGATATGGTTCAATAAACTGGCATTTAAATTTTTACTTTCCTCAGTTACTTAAGATCAGTGAACAGTGATAATGGTTCTGTTTCCTAATTCACGTAGGGATCAACTCTATCAGAATATTTCTTGAATGGATCTAATCTTATGGCATGTTTCGATTTCAGGCACAAGGGTGTAGGAAGATTCTCTTTTTTAGGTAAGGGTGTCAGGGATTGGAATGAGTTATCAAGAGAAATGATGAATAATTTACCGAAAACTTTGAAAGAATTTAAAGATAAAATTTGTAGAGGGCAAATGTAGGTAGGTGCAGGATAGGGGGAAGATGGGTGTGTAGGGAAATTGCCACCGGAGCCTGTGCTCCATTGCAATTAAATTAAAATAAATTAAATTAAATGTACTAAATTTATCCCACACGAATCTGTAAGATAATAAATTTAAAAATTACTCGAAAATACTTCAAGGGCACATGTGAATCTTAGCATGAAAACTAATAGAATTCTAAATAAGCAAAAAATGAAAAAAAATAAATGAATTTTATGCCACGCTTAAAATGTCTGAGTTTAATTGACGACCGGACAATAGAAGTGGAAGCCTAGACTACGCGTATCACGACATTAAATTGGTGTAATGCACCCTCCGCTACCCACTTTAGTGAATCGCGGAGTAATAATAATAATATGAAATTATTAGGAAGCTGATTGATATTAACCATTAAACTAGCATCAACCGTCCTGCTTCTTAAAAATTCTTTCCTATGTATCATTTAACCATTGGCATGAATGGTCATGATAAATAGTATTAAGCAGAAACTGTTAATATTCTATAATTTCTCCATACTTTCTTAATTTCCTGGTTTGCTATTTATGCTTTCAGATTACTTCCGGTTTCTCTGAATTTACCAGGTTGGTATCAAGTTTCCAATGCTTTTGGTGCACCAGTAACCCAGTTGTTACACTATGAGACGTTTGCCCTTTTATTTTCCTTTGTTCAATCTCACATTTATAAATTTCCAAGCATTTCAATTGTATACCATACTTTGTGTCAACAAGAATCACCTCTTTAGCTTAGTAATAACATTTGAATTTCATAGGTAACTACCATTCTCAAGACAGGATTTAATAGAGACAAATATCAACGACTACCTGTGTCTCTAATATCTACCTGCAGTCAAAATCTGGAAAATATCACAAGCATGAACATATTATAAGACTCAACAATATAAAATTCTTAAACAAAAATAAATTGATTATTATAAATCAAAAGAGCTTTAGGAAGCTCAGCACTGCACTGGCAACGGATTGGTGGAGAAGTGAACTGGTAAATCCATATTTACCTTAAAACTATTGTTATAATTTAACTTCTATATCAGGATTTAATATTTACTACCAACAAATTCATACATGATATCTTAAACAATTTAACCTACATTCTTTATTTCTCACACAAGTTATTACTGCATACTTAGCTAAACCAAAATATTTTTGTAAAGTAGCAGCTGCAATAGTACCTTGTGAAATAGATGTTATAAAATTTGAGTTTAATACTATCTACATGTTGGGTAGTAACAATCACACAAGGATGAATGTGCGAATTTATTTCCTGTAATCTTGAAGCATTTGACGCCATACCAATTTCTTCCAAAAAAAATTGTATATTTTCGACCTGTGGATACGTTTCATTTGTGTCTTCATTTGTGGAGACAATTTTAGTTTAGTTGGATCCTGGATTCATGTTTTACAATTAAGACAATCTGCGGGTATCTGATAGATTTCTAAAGGGGTTACTTACACTTTCGCAGCAAACTTTTGGCGAACGCTTTTTCTCCGCAAATAGAGCCATCATATGTCAGGGATTAATTTTTTTTACCAAGTACCTACCATCTGAACTATGTTCGCAGCTTCGTCTGTTCGCATCGAGTGTGTGAACTAATGAGTATACATTTCCTTTTTTAAGCTATTAATTTAATTAATTATCAGTTTAATCTATCAGAGGTTTGTAATGTATTTACTTTGTGACTTTTAACATATAGAAAAAATCATAATTTCGTCTAGTTCGTCTAGTTGAAGTGGCATAGTGAAAAGATTTTCCGTTACAACTGACTCACAACAAATGAAATAGCGCTAGATGTAGAGCAGACAACTAGATTAGGATTTTATATATGGACGTCTATGAACATTGTAAATTCTTCTTCACAATTTTTTTTTTAAATTACATTTATTTTTAATTTTTCGAATCAAAGGCCTTTGGACGTTTGCACCTTCAATGGAGTGTACAATCTCTGGCCAGGATTGTCAAAATTTCGTGGTGTCCACAGTTGGTCCATAACAAGCTAATATTAATGTTCGTAAATCGCTAAACAGATTTTAAGTCAGATTCTAAAATTTCTGGGCGTATTGGAGGTTTTTCTCTGATGGTATGTACAATCTCTTGCCGAGGTTGTATTAAGAAGCTTTGACGCTTGGCTGTTCAGATTACGAACAGCTCATCATTTCTTGTTCCGTCGCCCCGTCATGTGGAGTCATAGGATATACAGCTGATTTTAAGCTAGATCACGGGTTAAATCCCATTAAAATTTGTTGGGAGCAAGAGCAAAGAAACGAACACAGCTTTATACAGATTTATAGAATTTCAGCAGTTTAGATTGTTCGCTGATGCTGCAATTATCTGCGGAAGAGTGATTAGAAATTCATAGCAATCCTGATGCTAATTCAACACTGTGCAATAGATGCGCATAATGTACGAGAAGCAATCTTTTCAGTCCCTAAAAAAAAATTAATACCCAAAGTTCTTAATTGTTAAAGTAGAAAGAAACACAAAGTGAGGTGAGTCTAAAAATGTATCTAATAGATAAATCTAATACTATGTCATGAATTCTTTGCAAAGGATGCTGGCTATAAGCCTGCTGAACGCCATCATATAGGGTCTAGCTGTACTGTATATTAATAAAGAACAGAAGAGATCTAAATATTTGGCGACATGTTGCTGCAATTCTAAAATAATACTTATATAAATTAGTTAATTGTTATAGCTTTGTCTGAAGTTTTAGTTATTTAGAAGTAATTAAAACTTAGTAACCAGTTAAAAACGGTATATGCTAACCGAAATTTCTGGTATAGAATTAATCAACAGTTTAATTTTATATACCTCTATTCTTACAAGTATTTTTGGTATACATTGCTTCGATCGTTTTTCGGTTTCGTTTATTGTAGACTCTGTTCTGTCAAATTTATAGCAATTTTGATATAAAATTATTTTGAAAATATTGAAATAACATTAATTTTGTTAGTGCTAATAAAAAATTAATGTTATTTTGTTATTTAGTATAATTATTTGCTATCGTTTTAAATTTTATTGTGACTATAATTTTTTAATTGTACCTTTTACGTAATTGGTATTACAGGAAGGAAACTGGAGAGTTAAAGCTTAAAAGTAATATTATGTAAGCAGAGAAAGAAATTGATTAAATATACCCAAAATATTACACTATGCTACCATCAATATCAAAAAATAAAAATAAAGTTTTATCCTTATGATTCGAATAGAAGTAGTCAGTAGCTAATTGAAATTTAAGGAATATTGACAGAACTATCATTAATAATTGTAGCTTTCTTTTGTGTTGCTGTATTAGTTGGAAAAATCATGTTATGGCAGTTGCGGAGCGTATTGTAGGGCCGTAACAAGATTTACAATATGTGTTTGTTTATTTTTTTCGCAAGGTATCTCAATAATTTTTGCAGTGATAACAATTAATTGTACGAATTGGAACAAAATACGTGACTGGAATTCGTAGAGGGAAAAATTAGGCAGATACTGGAAAGGGGGGAAACGGGTTTGTAGGCGCTCCATCCCAATTAAATCAAATAATTGACGCAAGCCCGCAGTTATCGCTCTATGTCCAGGTTCTGTAATAATTCTACCTACAATGGTGGAACATGAATAAAGTCACTTAATTTCCACAGAGCCAATCTCTTATATTGGTACCTATGGAATATATATGTAATGTATAAAGGTAACTGTGTAGTACATATTGCAGCGGTTCCCAACCTTTACTAGTACACGACTCACTTTTAAGTAAATAAAATTTTCGCGACCCACCTAATATGAGAGTCTGTCTAATATCAGAATGGGAGTTGTTGCATGACCTCGATACGCTATCAACTATCTTATCCTACGAAAAGGCGAATTTTCGTACAAAGGATGTATTATCAACAAAAACAAGAATTGGTCGCGAGGTGGCTGCACAGACCATCACCTAATCAAGTTGACTGATGAAATTCCACGATTAATCACATTAAATCTACTCTCAATCAAAACAAAACGCACACAATAACTCACTCTCACAAAGCAGATAAAGACTGTTTCGATCAAAGACTTTGGTTACGATTCAAGAATAAACAAGAAAATGACAATGAGAGAAGTAAAATTGCAGGTGGTATGCAAACGCATATCTTCTCTAGAGCGGGGCGGGAGAGGGGATGTTCAAGGATTGCCATAACGATTGCGCGATTGCTACCGCTGCTATATCTCACAACGAGGTTTTTGCATAATACCAGCTGACTGTTTAAGAAAACTTTTTTTTCTCACAAAGTTTTGATTTAAGCTAATAGCTTTCATGATTATTTAACTTGAAAAATATTGTGTTATATTTTTTATATAGATGAAATAAAAGATACATTTTTGTGATAAAAATCTCGAATATTCCGCAACCCATCAAAACAAAGGCCGCGACCCACTAGTGGGTCGCGACCCATAGGTTGGAAACCGCTGTAGTATTGTATTCAACCATCTGTCATATACTCCACAGGCGGCGAAGTTGTGAAATCCTCACTTATACATTGCCGCATTACATCTGGTGTGTCCATTTCCAATTCAATCAATTTTTCAGAAATTTTTCTTTCTACTTGAAGTCCAAGTAAGGCGGATGGTGGATGATTCGATAAAAGCAAACCATTAATTTTTGCGTGATGCGCGAACAGACACAAAAATTATATATTTGTTATGTACATTGCAAAGTAATCTTTTTGAAATAAATTTTATACACATGCTAAACATTTCTACGATTTTATTTTACAGTAAAGATTTATTTTATTGATTTTTATGTACTCTACCATCTTCTTTCCCTTTCCTCCCACATTAGTTGCCTGTTTGAACTCTCTCCCCTATTTCCTTTACCTACTCAACTGACTGTTTACCTCCCTTCCATTGATCACCTTATTATGATGCTGCTGAAGTGTTCAACTGTGGAAACCCCTGCATTATTTCTCTGTGCTACCCTGTTATCTCCTGTGATAAACGGCAGTATACTGTTTCCTTATTGATATGTGTTAGGTAAACAAAACTTTGTATCTATCCTCACAAAAAATGATTTTAATTTTTTAATTTTGTGAATGATTTATTTTATGATAGGCACTATAGAGCATTATGTACTTACATAAATAATGCGCCTTTGTGTGTTTGTAGGCAAGATCCTGGAAGTGACGGGAGACATAACAGATGACAGTTTAGCGCGGAGGAGGCAGGAACAATTTCCAGGAGTGGATTTGCTTGTTGAACGCACCGAAGTATAACTGAGAAGATTTTCTGTGTTCGTATCTGTGTCTGTTAGGTTGTCTTTTCAAATAAAAAAAATCTGAACTTTTTTTAAGAAAATAATGATTTAATTGCGATGGAGCGTACGCTCCAGTGTCAATTTACCTACACATCTATTTTCACTTTTCTTCAATTCCCCTATTTATGCCTTCTACGAATTTTAATTTGAATTTCTTTCAGTGTTTTGGCAAAATTATTCATCACTTCGCTTGGTAATTTATTTTAATCCCTGACTCCCCCACCAAAATTTCCCCATACCCTTATGTCTGAGGTCGAGTGCCAGCTTGTGGTCACGGTCATCTTTTCCCTTGCATGCACCTCTCCCAATTCTTTCACCAATATCTTACCACGCATAAGATTTCATACCTTCTCTCCATTAGTTTATATAACACTGATGTCAAAGTGATTAGACTATAATTTTCGACCCTATTTGTCACCCTGCAGCTGTTCATTATCTCTCCGTTTCATGCTACTATGTAACTTTGCCATCTGCAAACAACCTTACCTCTAACTGTAAACATTTAGCACAATTAATGATTAGAATAATGCATAGCTTTTGTCCCAAAACAATATCCAGCGGCACTCTCATCTTCATTTCCACATTTTACTGCATTTCCTATCCTAAATATGACAATATCAGCCTGTTATTATTTCCTTTTTTTGGATTTTTGCCAGCTTGCAGGTATTCCTTTATTTCATTTTTTTATTAAAAGTGTTTATCTCAATTTGTGGTAAGTAATAATTACTTTTTTAGTTGTCAAGACTGTTGCCTGTCAGATAGTAAGGAATCGTTGAAAATTATGGGTAGTATTTCGTTTGTAATTTGGTCGTACGTTGTAGAAAGCTTCTGTCTTTGGTGTAACAGATTTGCTTCATGCTTCCTTGTCCTTTTTTTTACAAAACAAAATTCAGGCATATCAGAATTTCCCCACACTCAAATCCTGTTCAGTTACTAGTTAACAAAATATGGTCACCTTGATTGTGTAAATGGTTAGTTGGCTTTTAGAAACGATGTTTGACTCCTGTTTTTATTTTTTTAGTTAAATTAAAATTTATTTATTCTATTGTACATTCCAAGTTATGTTTGTAATTATCTTTAGTTTTTTAATTATTTTAAAATCATTGTTACGTATAAAGAATGATACAACCCGCATATTTTTCTCACTGTCTCTGGTTAGACTAAAATATGAAATATTTCTGTAAGATCTTGGCTGCAGATTCCGCCATGGATGGGGTATTTGGCTAATTTTGGGAATGTGGTCTGTACTGTAGTTGTGAGTTAACTATAACCAAAAAAATATATTATTTCTTGAAAAATAAACGGAAAAATCAAAATTTTTCATTTTTATACTCTAATTTGAATTTGGCACCAAAAAGTCCGAAGCTGTCGTCTTTTTTGACATCCATCTCTGGTCGAGCAGCTGTATCTAAAGCGGCGGTTTGCTTATGTTGTTGATAAAAAATTTCTACAGTTTATAAGTGGTGTATATTGCCTCCATGTGTAGAAACATCATGTAAAAACCAAACAAATTGTTTATTTCCGCATAATTCCCTTGAATACGTCAGGTTTCCGTTCGAAAATTACAGATTCTTTCAGTTATGCATAATCACAGTCGCTGTATCACGATCAAAATTTGACTAGTTTGAACCACTTATATGCTGCTGAAATAATGACGTCAGTAATATGGCATCATTGAAAGTAAGAGAAATTAAAAAAATTCTTAACTAAGTTGTGTGATACTGCGTAAGATTAGTTTCAATCCAAGCAAATGAGTTTTATTTTAAATTATAATAGCTGTGCACGCGAATTTCTCACGTGGAATTTGAAATGTATGCTGTCAGTTCACAGACAAATTATTAAGGAAATGTTGGCTGGGTAGGAAAAAGTAGACAAAAAAACCCAGTTTTTTCCTCTTTTCTGGGATCTCTTGCTCTCCTTCTAAATTTATATGCAAGTGTTTTAAACATGTTTGTCCTCCTTATTTGTTCCAACCACTAATTTGGAAGACTTTAAGGCTGTTGATGACCAACAGGATCACTTCTGCACTATTTTTAGGCAGTGATATAAGCTATCACTGCCTGCAAGTTCGTTAAATTCTGTTTCATTGGCTTTTGGGTTATGCACTGACAGGCAGACAGACAAAAGTTTCAAAATTTGACATAACTGTCATCAGTAGTGTATATTGCAAGTAACCTTTTTGAAATAAATTTCATGTTCAGGCACAAATTTTCTACAATTTTATTATATAGTTTAGAAAAGAAATATTAACAGATTATTTTAATTATGAATGCTTTGCTCACATGTCCAAAAGTTTTTATCACTGCAGATACACCACTTTTTTCATCTTTTTTGATTCTCATTTACATTATAAAAAATATTTCCTTAGTCGAAAGTGAAAACATTTGAAAGAATAATAAAAGACATTGAATGCATTGACACACAAATAATCTCACCAAAAAAAATATACACCTTGGCTGTGATAGCATGTTTCTCTTACCCTCCTCCCCACCATTCCTCGAAATCCAGAAAAATGTAATAATTTCTTTTTTTCTTCGTATTTTCCATTAATTGCATCAAATTAACTTTTTTTTTTAAATCAAACTCATTATAGTTCAAAAATAATCGTGCAAACATACAATGATTTTTCTTTAAAAATTCACAATTGCATCTTTGGTCTGTTTACATAAATGTCACAGTGATGGATCTACGAATTCTCTGAGACGGGACAAAAACTCTGAAATTACCGCCCTTTCAATTATGATATTTCCGGTCTTGGTTGTAGACTGATGTTGTCACCTAGTTGCTTCCCTTCAATATGAGCAACAAAATTACAACTATCATCGCTAGCTTCATATCAAGTCCTTCATTCCGCCTCAAACAAACTCACAATACAATACAACGCGTATATATGAAACTACTCACAATCTCTCTATCTATACTCGCAAACAATTTTCAAGTTTACTATTCAAATTTTTACTTTTTGTTTATTCCGGTTACGCTAATTCATAATACTATTCGTTTTAATTCTGGTTTTTTTCAAATGCAGAATCAAGAAGATTTTCAGAATTTATGTCATATTTAAAAATAACAAATTCAGTTATAATAATGATATCATTAGATTAGCTTCCTATGGTCTCGTCAAGAGAATGGTACCAGAAAGAATAACAAAGAAAATCCTCAACATTCGGAAGAACAGAAAGACTTAAGTTCCATGGTTAAAAGAAGTCTAGCAGGATGTGAAAAAGTTGGAATGAAGGCGGAGGACATCGAAGACAGGGAAGTATTTGAAGGAAAAATTACGGAGGTAAAGGATCTGTCTGAAGAAAAACCAATCAGGAAAAGGAGGGTATTCTCAGAAGAAGAAAAAGTATCATCCAGAGAATGAAGAAGAATCCAACGGAGGAACGAAACTCAGAAGAGGAAATAAAGTTGTGCAATCGTAGTCAAAGGATGGCTGAAACGAAAAGGAAATAAAATTGACTTCATTATGTCGGGTACCAATTTGATGTGGCTAGACTGATCTGTGGCATAAGTGATTGACTTTTGGTCTCTTAGGATCTTCTCTTTTCGTAATCTACTTCTTCTCAGTTCACTTATAAAATATCAGTTACTATTTTCAGGTTCAAATCCCATTTGCCACACCACTTACAGATATCGACCTGGCGTGGGAAGGCTGAAGTATGGGCTAAAAGACTGACTGACCTTTGGGATCTTTCGTTCATCTTCTGTCTTGATGAGAAGACTTCTGTAGTCTGGATTTCCTGACCTCGGCACTGGATGTAAGTTAACTGAAATTACTAGCTCTGACAGCATCCATGAGTTTATCGGGCGTTGAAGGGAAGACGATGATCTACAGCCAACTTATGAATGTTGCACGACTTGAATAATAGTCTATTTACTCCGCAAAAGTAGTCTATTTGCATTCAGATCAATGCTGGCAGAAAGAACAAATATATACAAGTCTCTGAAAGACGAGAGCTCCCACAATATGGGTTGTAAAAAACACAGCAACCAGTCACAATATGATGTTGTTTATTAAATCATTACCGGTTTCGAGCTATACCTGCTCATCTTCAGATGGTTTGTAAATTTTACATCAACTAATACAATATACAGGAATGTATGGTTGTCATTTTGCGTCTGAATATATCCGAAAACAAAACTAAAGCACTATAAATGCACATATTTATAAACATGCGCTGCACTAGCACTGATGGAGATGGATAGGAGCACGCTGTGTTTGCCACCATTTCACACATGATATACTGAAATGTGTGAAATGGTGTCTACATGACCGATCTTCCAGTATACCTTAGCTTTGTAATGGCCAACCTTGGGCCGCTACAATATCAAATTTTAGGCCAGGCCCTAAGCTTTGAAATTTTTTAAACCCCATCAAAATTCGTTGAAGAATTTTAAAGTTATACCAGATTATATGTAAAAGAATTTCACATTCATAAGAAATTTTGATTTTTTTTTTTGTTCTAGTGGTGTAGTGTCATTATAAATGACTATTATTTTAATTTAGAATCTAGGGCTTGAAGCAGTGAAAACCCTGTTGAAATCAGTTACATAATTTTTCAAGTTCTAGATAAAATAGAAAATATTTTAATTGTATTTCTGGCACATCTTGGTATAACGTCGTAATACGCACCTAATCTTTTAACCTAGGCCCTTAACTTTCAGACTGATAAAATTCCATCAAAATCGATTCATTAGTCTTTGTGTGATCCCAGAACAAACTGACACTACTCAGTTACAGATTTATATTATCATTACCTGCTGCGGCACAAAGTCACATGGAGTCATAAGAAATACAGTGCTGCAGATTTTAAGTCTGACCCCTAGCTATCAAAATGTGAAAACTCCATTAAAAATATTAAGTTGTTTTTGCATGATGCTTGAATATACATACATATATTAACTGGAAGTATATACTGATTTTTTACCAATATTTTTGTCTCTACTTGTATTTATCTAATCATTATTTTTCCTTACTTTTATTTAAAGGTTATAATTGGTAGCCCTTTCCTGCAAAATTTTTACAAATGTCAATTGAAGTTGACCAGAGATTTAAGTGAAGGAACTGTAAAAGTTTTAAAAAATGTTAAATAGTAAATAAATAGTGAAAGACAAATAAAGACTAGAATATGAATATATATCCAAGACAAATACCACAAAAGTCACATTTCTGCCAAACCCTTAATCAGTTGCACAATGCAAATTTTGTAAACAACAAATTTTAACTGAAGTGGAGGTATTAATATAATCTGTATACATGTTAAGTATATTCAGACTTCTTATGTCGACTATGTTAACTGCAGCTTTCTTGCTTATTCTTTATGAATTGTAATGTGCTTATGGATTGTTAGGAAACAAATATGCTACAAAGTGGATAAATTAAACATTTGGATATGAGAATAAACACCACTTACCATAGCTGAAGGTTGCTGTGGAGTCAACATCTCTTTTGAATATAGTTTGTTCGGGCTTAGTTTATAGAAAGAAATATTGATCGTAACCAGTATGCTTAGATAATGTTCTTTAAAACAACTTACATGTCTTTAAGATCTCTAATGCAGGTTCCTGCTAAGTCCTTCCATTAAATTTCCAGACATTTCACAGAGTACAGAAGTAATACTGAAAAAACTAAGTTTGTAGTAAATATGTGTGGACAACATTTCGAGTTTTGCTAATATTCCTATAAATGTCGACAAAGGAAAGTTTTAGTAAATCAAAACTTACTCAGTCAACAATGTCGTTATTTCAATTTTTATGTACAGAAAATGATATTGCCCAAGACTTGAATCATTATGATTTAATAAGGAAATTTTCTGGCGAGGAAAGAGGCAATCTAGGACTTTTAGTTATGATTTTATTTCCTCATTTTTTTATAAATTAATTTATCAAATTCTAAATAAATTTAATATAAGTGATGTGAGCGTTGTGTGCACCATAGTAGCTTAAGTGAACCTTTTCATCCATATAGTGTTCTTTCATACTGTTTCTCATTCATACCATACTATATTCCACTAATCTTTCCTAGGTCTGAGTTATTAATATATGAAGACTACATTCTGCCCGCGACTTTGCTAGTGTGAAATTCGTAATAAATTCGTACACGAATCTCATATCAACTGCTTGTTCGATAGGCATCAAAAAAGATAGCCTATGAGTTACTTCAAATTTTATTCTAAGCCACTTCGAGTGAAATAGTAACAAACAAAACAGGAAACAACCATTTTACATTTACAACATAAGTATGATGCAAACCACAAAAAGGCAATATCATAAAGATATAATTTACAAAGTGGAGAAAGATTTCCAGTAGAGCAACACCAGAGAGTTCTACTGGGCATTCAAATCCTAAATGCCTGCTACTCAGCATCGAAAATTAATCTACGCGGTCTAGATAGGGAATGAAACTAAACAATGAGGACAACACCACAGCTCTGGCGGAATACTTTAAAGAATCTCCTCAACGCCGAGAAACCAAAGGAGGAACTGAAATTTGAACCAAAAATATCATTAAACGAACTCCTTCCCACCAACCAAGGAGGAGATCTGGCAGATAATTTCTGTACTCAAATCCAATAGAGACGTAGATGAAGAAGCCATCTTAGCAGAATTTTGGAAACACGCCGATTTGGAGTCAATCCATAGTACATATAAGATCATATTTGATATCTGGGTAAAAGAAACACTACCTAGTTATTAGACCTCTGCTATTATCCACCCACTTTACAAGAAGGATGTTAAGTTAGACCTTAACCAAGTATAGAGGGATCTCCCTTCTATTGGTATCTTCTTTAAGGCACTACTCAAGAGAGTAGAGGCTGAATTAGAGCCTTGTACAGGAGATTACCAAGCTGGGTTTCGGAAGACTAGGTCATGTACTGAACAGAAGATTCTAAATTTCAATATAATTCTCATCTACAAGAAACTCTTGCCTCACCCTACATGGAATCCTTCGTTGACATTCAGAAGGCCTATGACTAGTGGATGGGAAAGCCCTCACTGAACTGGAACTTGACAACAAGACCTTGAACCTTATAACCCTAATACTACATTCAAAGTAAAATTAGAAGGGAACTATAAAAGTCGTTCGAAATCAGAAGGGGATGACTAGCCACCAATCCTCTTTAACTGTTTATTGGAAAAAGTCATTAATGAATGGATGACTAATAGATAGCTCTGGGATAACAGTCACTTACGGAAAGGACAAACTATTAGACAACTGCCTGGCTTCGCAGATGGCCTCACCCTTCTAGCATTCAATGTGGGCGAAGCTATTCACTAACTATCTTTCTCTCAACAACATAGCAGCAAAAGTAGGGTTGAAGATATCCATCATTTAAACTGAGTTCATCACCATCATCAGAAATGAACCCAAATTAATTACACTGGAGAACACTATAATACGAAGACTAACGCCTTCAAATATCTTGAGGAATACATAACTACGAACATCAATGAAAACTTAGCCATGGATAGCAGCTGCACAAGACTGAAGAGAACATAAAATATTTGCTAGACATGTATGGATCTAAATCCCTTTCTCTTAACCTCACACTCAGGCATTACATCACTTTAGTTCGACCATCAGTACTGTATGCCCAAGAGTGCCTGAACATGGTTGAAAAGGGGCAACCCAGAGATCTGGAACTAAAGATCCTGAGAAAAATCATGGGTCCCAAGAAAGAAGAGGGAAAATACAAACTAGGGAACAATGAGGACCTTTATCAACAATTGAAGAGCATCAAAACAGCCACGAGAAAGAAGAGATCCTCTATGGTCACACAGCTTGGATGGACAATCATAGTCTTACATCCAATACCTTCAACACAGTCTCTAGAGGGAAAACAACGCAATGTGGACGAAATTAGAAAAGATCTCAAACAAGTGGAAACTGATCCAGAGAGATTTACAGCAGGGGTAAGTACAGACTGTTAATGGAAGCGTTCGATTCTCTCCACTTACTAATAGCCAAAAAACTGCGCCCCGAATCTGGAGTGAAATGGATCCAGGAAAGAAAAGACAACCACAGTGCATGGATGAAGGAATACTGGGCTAGGAATAAATCTGAACAGAGGTAATAATCACGTCGTCAATGATGGCCAATGAAGAAGTTTGGTATAAAAATAGTATGTTATGTTTAGTCTCTTTGGACAGCTTAATCAAGAATAAGCGATTTCATATTTGTGGCGCCATAGTGATATCTCGCACCACCTGAATAAATGTTAGGGCCACTTCTGCTTCCAGCACACAGATTCGATCACTAAAAATATCTTCAAAGATTTATGTTCTCTCCTGAGAGATAGTTGTTGTCTTTGTTTAGGCAGGAAATATAAGTAATAAATGACATTCAGTCAATGATACCTTTATTTATCAGCTATTTCCAATCATTAACTGTTCAGTCCTCATATAATCACGAGTACTAATCATCATGAATTTCTAAGGGTCTATTGATGATTAATTACACGTTTCATTACCTCTACCGTCGTACCTGTTTAGTAACTCAGATGTATACTTTTTCTTGAACAATAAACACCAAGGAATTTGTGAACGATATTTTCAGCCGCGAAGGACAACCACAACTGATGGTGGGGTGTTTATTCGTAGTTTTTGAATTTTTACTATCATGGGTGTAACTATTAAACGTGATAAAAGTATGTCTTAGGACAGATCAACAGAATTTCAAAATAAACTGGTCTCACCAGTCGTAGAAAGCCCATGTTAGTGCAGAGTCTTAACAAAATAAAACATCTGATACCGTTAACTATCCAAGACGACATAATTCCCATCTTTTCATTTCATTATAATCTTCTCCGATTCAAACCAGATATATATTACTTACCAGATTGGAGATGGAAGTGACTCAGCAAGATTTTATACAAATCTACACGGATGGCTTTGTATCCTCAGACGGAGTCAGCTATGCCTATTACTGCCCATCCTCGCACGAGTCAAAGAAGGTTCGCCTACCATGTGAAACTTCTATATATACGGCTGAGGCATTAGCAATCAGAGAGGCCATAAAACACGGGTATGAACCATAGGGAAAGAAATATATGGAGAAAACGCAAGGGACCTTCACCAAGCATTGAAGTGACATCGAGTGGAGAGGAGTATGGAGGTGTGGCCGCCATATTACCTATCCATATAGACACGGGGAATATGTAAAAAACCTCAAGGGGACTCTAGGATAAACGTGACGCCGCAATCTGATGACGGATTATTATGTAACTCGATCAGACAAATAAAAAATGCAGAATAAAATTTTTTGATATCCTGCTTAGTTTTCGAGATATTCTGCCTAAAATGTGAGATGTTTATGGCTGAAATTCGGAAGAAAAAATTGGTCAAAGTCAAATTTGATGATAGATTCTTATTTAAAAAGACCAGAGAAATAAAGAATACAAATTTTCGATATCTCGCCTAGTTCTCGAGATATACTGTCTCAAAAGTGAGGTGTCTTGAGTTGAAATACAAAAGAAAAATTTCGCAAAAATCAAATTTGATAATGGATTCTTATGTAACACGACGAGACAAATCGAAAATAAAGAATAAATTATTTTTATTTTCAAGATATACAGTCTCAAAAGAGAGGTCGTCAGGCTGAGATGCGATCTGGACCAGAAAAAATCACCATACTCACAAGGAACTACACGCTGGATATGCAAAATACGTGTTTTATTTTCTTCCTGCCGATTGTTGTCAAGATGAAATATGGTCTGGATCAAAAGACTCATCTAAAGCACAAGGAACTATACCTGTAGGTAATGTTTGACACTCGATATCTAGAGAACGAAGCGAGATATTCTTTACTTTCATGGAGATACAAAAAAATTCATTATCAGATTGTGGCACAACGGTAATGATAGAAATGCCCTCAAAAGATATTTTACTGTTGGTGGCCTACATAAATTCACCAGTAACATCAGTAAATTTATCCACACATCGTAAGTTTAATTGGGAATAGTGATACACGTTTTGTCACTAACATGGTTCTCACGAAATTACTAACAAATAAATTCTTTGTCACTTATGCAATAACAAAACCATTCTGTTATATACCGTATTTAGACCTAACCACAATCTCCACTAAATTGCCACTATAGAATCAAACTATGTAGACACACCCACACACGCGTATTTAAATCGCAAACTGCATTTGGGGTAACAACATCGTTTGCTTCATCAAGATTCTTAGATTGCATAGCATAATTTAACACATTTAATTTCATCATAAACTGTCAGTATAAACTGCAATGTGATAAAAGAAAGCGCAATACTAAATTCACTGAATCGCGATGTCTAAATGACCCCTTTAAATCTCATTTTCAACACTCGTTAAAAAGTAATGCTAGTATATTATGTGCAAAATAGCAAGGTATGCTGATTTTCTACATTATAGCAACAAAAATTTGAGAATAAAATCATCCTATTGAGGGCTATGACTAAATATTTATAGACAGGCGCCAAACTTGCCAATACCTACTGCACACTTCAAGAACAATAATTACAATGCAAGTTACTTATTAAATGATATTCCAGTTTCTTTCCTATTTGGCCTATTTGTGAAATCGGATGCAGCATAAGATGGCATTATAAAAAACTTAAACACATTAGAAAATGAAATAATCACAGCATCAAATACAATTTGAACATAACAATTGTATGGATACGTAACATGGTCGCCGCCACCGCCACCACGCATGCGCAGTATCAGCCAGGAGTTAATAAGCGGTATTTCGTCTCCATGTATTTCTTTCCTCCATGGTATGTACGTCATAATAAAATTCTGATCCTATCGGATACAAAATGTGTGATCCAAAGACTGTAAAACCCTAAATGGCAGATCGGTGTGAATTACATTTTATCAGAAATACTATACCTGATGTATACAGCCTCCACAGAGAGTAAAGAGATTCACCTATTATGGATAAAGGGACATGCGTGTATTCAGCACAACGAAACGGTCGACCAGTTAGCTAAGGAAACTATAGTAGATGGAGAGATACATTACATCCAGCTTCCTCATACAGACTTTACAACAGTTATCAAGAAAGAGTCCTTTCGCGCCTGGTCAGATTCATGGGCCACCACGCAAACCAACAGAGGAAAGTATTACCCTCAAATACAACACCACATTCCTGGTTCGTATCCTCCAAATTGGGAAAAAGACACAAAATATCAAACATTTGAATGAGATTGGGACGCGGGTGCTACCCTAGTCATCTATTCAAAATCGGAATTTTATATTCCCCTTTCTGCCCGGAAGAACAAGAAGATGTAGCAGACATTAACCACATCATTCTCGCATGCGGCCAAAACGAACTGTACAAAAATCTTGGTAAGCTTAATATACCGCTGCCTACTTCTTTATCTGATCTGCTGAGAACTGAGCGACAGGATGTTTATCGGGCAATAGCCCGTTACTTAAGTGAAACTAATATTAGCAGAAATTAGAAGATATTAGCAGAAAGGGGAATGTAATGGTTAAGAATATCACTTTGTCATGTAATACTAGTTACCAAGAACAAAAATGAGGAACAAGTTTGTTGAAACTATTTGACATGTAACAATTTTAAAAGTTAAATGCAACACGATGAGACCTGTAATGTATTAAGTTGTACGGAAAATAACATATTAGCATATGTCAAAGATAAGTATGTAAACCAACTGTAAACCTTTGATGCTGGCCATATGGTCGTCAGGACCGAAGGCCAAATAAATAAATAAATATTTTTTTTAAAAAACTGGCTACTTTCGTTATATAAAGATGGTCACTGGTCCATGAGTCTCTATGTTTATAGGAATTACAATCTTTGGACTTGGCTTGTGGACGAAATCATCAACTCTGCAATGTGGATTGTCTCTGAAGCGGGAGTTATAAGCTGATAGCGAAGGTTATGAGGTTTATAGCTTAGAATCTAGATGGCGTGTATTTTGTGTAATTGCTGTATTACAGTTGGGTATTGAAAACGTTGGTACATGGTAAGGTCACTTTAGTCCGAGTGAGTCGTCCAAAATGGTTAGTGAACTTAAGTGCAAAATAGGTCCATCTATTTTGAATGCAGACCTCGCAGATTTGTACGATGAATCAAAGCGTTTAGTTGAGGCTGGCGCTGATTATTTGCATTTAGATGTAATGGATGGTCATTTCGTACCTAATATTACGTTTGGCCATCCAGTAGTAAAATGTTTACGGGCTAAAATGCGAAACGTATTTTTTGAAACACATATGATGGTCTCCAATCCTGACCAGGTAAGTGTTTAAGCTTTTAGTTAATTTCAACAGAAGTAATGAATTATTCTTAAAAAATATATATTTTTTTCTTTTTTTAGTGGATTGAACCAATGTCTGACGCTGGTGTAAATCAGTATACGTTCCACATAGAAGCAACTGATAATGTACCAGATACATGTCGGAAAGTTAGAGAAGCTGGTATGACGGTGAGTTTAAATGTATAGCTTTAGTTTTCCATATTGCTGCTGCTTTCCTGTTGTAAACTAATACCGGAAAGTCTGCAGTCGGTGAAAAAGTAGTGCTGTTACAGGCCGCGGTGCAGTCCTGAAGCAAATCATGAAAAAATTAGCAAGTTAGACTTACATACTAAATTCCTTGCAGTTTGCCACAAATCATCTGGTCCTTGGCCCTGGGTACTTTGCAACCAAACCATAATTTTTGGCTTTGCATACTTGAAAATAAATACTACTACATATCTGCATGAATATATTTAAAATATGTTGAGATGATTGCACAATTTTCCTCACTTATCAGAAAAATGTGGGATTACTGGAGATCGCGATTCCATCAGGAGTTGTCATCCTAATACTGCAGTGGTCAAAGCCAAGACTCCAGTAGAAATTCTTTCTGAATTACATTTAATGGTTTCATGCTGGTCCAGGCTGTATTACAACCCAATTTCTGCTTGAAAATAATATGTCTTGCGACTGACTACAGCAGTATTCCAACAGTATTACTGAATGTTGCTGTAGCGGAATTGCGATCTCCAGTAGACCCAAAAATGTAACCAACCTCTTTAAATTTAGATTACTTGCTTACAAATAATGTATTCTTAACTCCCATTTTCAAAGAATTCCACACAATTTAAAAATGCTGAATTATTACTGTTTTTCATGGCTATCATACCAGTGCTGCCAAATTAATAAAAATCTCTTGTAATGTTACTTGATTCCTTTTTGTAATGTTTTCTTGCTGTTTCAGCTTCTCTTTTTTTGTAGAATTTCCACGAAATTTACAAAGAGAAAATTTATGTCTGAGATGTAATTCAGCAGTGCTATCCATGTTGTATGGGTAAACAGAATAACAGGCAATTGATTGTTACATTTGTAAATAAATCTGAAATTTGTGAATTGGACAGTGCGGGGTACAATTTATTTAATTTCATTTTTTGTCCAGGCCACATTTCAACCTGATCACAATCTCTATGAGAAAACAAAATTGTTTAGGTGGACATGATCCCTGTATTGACATTTTTTGTGTTATTTTTGCAGTGCTGGTGGCTTTTCACAGTTGCAAATCCATCTTTTATTTGGTATTTTTATTTTGTATCGAATTTTCCGTAAAGGGTAATTGCGGAACGGGATTCTAAGGAACCATGATGTTGTCATTTGATGAAAGATTCTTATGTAGCTCGTTGAGACAAATTGAAATTTTAAAATAAAAGTTTCTGATATATCACTTAGTTTTCAAGATATCGTATCTCAGAAGTAAGGATATCAGAAGCAAATACAACGTAGACCAGAACAAAAATTGTGACATAGACAAATTTGATGATGGATTCTTATGTAACTTTACAAGACAAGTTAAAAGTGAAGTGTAAACATTTTTAATGTACTGCTTAGTTATCAAGATACACTATCCCAAAAATGTGTTTAGATTGAAATATGACCTGCACCAGAAAAACAATTTCACCTAATCGACAAGCAAGTTCACACTGGACATGCACAATGAGTGTTTTGTTTTCCTCCTAGTGGTTGTGGTTAGATTGAAATGCGGCTGGGACCAGAAAAAAATGTTGCGGAACTATACAGTGTGTAAGGAGACATAATCCCTTACCTTTTTTGTTTTTATTATTTCAGTTTTATTGTTTTGTATAACGCTAACAGTTTTTGTATTTAATTTATTTTCTTTTTGTGAAAGGAAAAGATACGTTAATAGTTACTATGCATGAGCAAAGAGCAGAGTGTTATAAGAACGTCTTTGGCGGAGACAGAAAAAGGGATCAAGTCCGTAGGAAAAAAGATGATGAATATAGTGGACGAATTGTGCTTGGAAATATTCTGATTATATGTGGAATGAATGCTGAAAGTTAAGGTTATTTGTGTTTAAATAAATGAGTAACAATAAAGATATTAATTTTACAAGTGGTCTACTGGAGGTTGCAATTGCACTGCAACAACATTCATTAGTGATGTATTAGTACTGCTGTAGCCAGTCACAAGATGTATTATTTTCAAGCAGTAATTCTGTTCCAATATAGTGTGGAATATTATTTTCAAGCGGTAATTGGGTAATACAGAACCAGCATGACATCATTAAATGTACTTTGGAAAGTATTCCTAGTGGTGTCTTGCATTTGACTACTGCAGTGTTATGATAATTCCTTGTAGAATCGTGATCTCTAGTAACCCTGTACAGATTTATAATTTATCCTGAGAACTAAGTGAGAAAAATTCACTTTCAATTTGTCTCGTCAAGTTGACACAAGAATCCATTTTAAAGTTGTAGTGTCATGGTTATGATAGTGCTGCTGGGGAGAATGAAGAATACCTTATATCATAACAGTTAATCCAAGAGGCCAGTACCATTTTTGATAAGTGGAGAAAGTTGGCCAACCAATCAGAACTTATCACTGTGCACTTAGTGTTCATGTGGAGCAAATGTTGGTAGGAAATTCTTAATATTGTGAAAGGAAGGACTTAACTGGCATTTGTAAGATGGCAGGATATGACATTGTACCTTATCTTGAAGCATTTAGATTGAGTCTGGAGACTTGCTTGCCAAACAGCTGGGGAAGTATGATAGTAGTACCACTCCATAAAAGAGAGGTGGCAAATGTGGCTGAAAACGAGGAACCACCAGTGGTAGGTTAACTGATGGAGATATTGATATACAACCTCATCAGAAATTACTGAGAAAAGAGACTAGTTTGCAAATTGGCAATGTGGCTTTAGTAAGGATATTCATTTGAATGTCGGTGGTCTATATGCACAATGTTTTGAATTAAATGGACATGGGAATCCAAGTTGATATATTGCAGCACTAAATCCATGATGTAGTGCTCCTTGAAATGATGTTAAGTAGGGTTAAAAATAATGGAGAGAGTGGAAAAGTTCTTAAAACTTAGAAAGCGTAGAGTTAGGGTAGGAAATACAGTATCAATACAGGTAAAAGTGAAAATGAATTTAAAATTTGTAAAGTGCAAAAGTAGGCTTATGGGGAAATTACACTCAAAGAATATAAGTTTAAATGTGTAGGAAAATTGCCACTGGAGCAGGTGTTTCATCAAAATGAATTAATTTACTGGTCATATTTCCTTAAATTGAAAAAAGTGTGACTTTCAACAGAGCAAACATATCCCCTTTCTGAAATACTATATGTAATTCAATAATGAAGAATTTTTCTTAAAATATATACATGGGTGTATTTAATTTGCTGTTCAGACTAATTTCAAATGAATTTTGCTTACAATGAGCAAGTGGTTAGAGGACGTTAATGACATCCACAAATTGTTGTAATGCAAAAAATAGTTTCTGTGACAGATGTTTACTTTTTATTGGGTAATATTCATATCTGGAGATACTATCTCCACGTGTTTTTAACACTTTTTGACCTTACTATTGATCTACAAATCAAATTGTCCTGAAGACATTTCATGATGTTAATAAGAAAATTTGGTAATCTCCAGATCACAATTGGCTGGAACTTCTTGTTTGTGGCTGAAGGAGTGACATCACATGCCTATGAAAGGAAAACATTAAAATGAGCTTGGTGGGTTTTCCACGGATTCCCCAAATCACTCCAGGCGAATGCCGGGATGCTTCCTTCAAAATGCAATGGCAGAATTCCTTCCCTTTCCTTGTGCCCAATCCCATCCCACCTCTATTGACGTCGACAAGGCATAAAGCCATAAGTAAAAAAGAAAAAAAACATTAAAAATAAGTATTGAATTCTTTGTACGTTATTGTGTATCATGGGATTTTAGTATTCTTTGAAGTTATGGTGCTGGTGAAAGTAGAGTAAATCAAAAGTAAATACCAAGAGCTTCATTCCGTGAGTTGTGCCATGAAAATCAAGTTTAATTCTCAAGACTGTTTGTCAACCTAACCTCTGTTAGTATTGTTACTTGAAGATCAAAACCTTTACCGCATATGCAGGAATTTACTGTATCATAATCTTGAGTGGGACTAAGATTTATGGAAAACATTTTATCATTTTAGATAATCTAATTTTTTATTTATAACCTACATAAACTTTTAGTAGAAACTTGCTATTGAGGTCACTAGTAATTATTTCCATGAATCAAGCCTGATGGGTGAGCAGTAATGTTAGGGTCTGGCATTCATCCATATCTGGCTGCCCCAAAATCACTACAAGCAAATACCATAAAAACATCTCATCTATGAAATACAGAAGCAATGCTGAAGTGATTAGCACTTTTTGGTATTGTCCTGTTCCATTTAACATTTGTAGTTTGCCATGTCAAAAAGTGTTTATTTTTTTAGTATGTTGGTAGATGTACACACTTTGACAATAAATTTGGCCGCCGCTGAAAAGTTCTATCACTCTTATTTTGCACAATCTGACATCAATGTCATCCTAAGAAACAGTAAAGCAATACTGCCTTGCCATTATTGCATTACTGTTTCCTGGGATGACATTGATGTCAGATCGTACAAAATAAGAGTGATAGAACTTTTCAGCGGCGGCCAAATTTATTGTCAAAGTGTGTACATTTAATGTTCTTTGTTTTGTTGAAAGTAGTAAGTTGTATTGGATTCTTGAAAAATATTTCTTTATAGTGTGGTCCTTCATTGTATTTACTTATTTTATGCATTTTCACATTTATTATTAGCACTGTAGTAGTAGAACTTCTAATAGAAACTACACATAGATTATTACTATTCTTTTCATAGGTTGGTTTGGCTCTGAAGCCTGGAACACCAGTTGATGCCGTGAAAGAATATGTGGATATTGCTGACATGATTCTTGTGATGACTGTAGAACCTGGATTTGGGGGTCAGAAATTCATGGGAGACATGATGTCAAAGGTTCGATGGTTACGTGAAAACTACCCAGCTTTAGATGTTGAAGTTGATGGTGGCGTTGGGCCGTCTACAATTAAGAACTGTGCTGAGGTTTGTACATCAGTCAAAAGTATTTCCAAAACATGTAAGTGTTTTGGATTTACGATAGATCAAATATTAAACACTTCGCTTAGTCTGATGAAATCTGAGATTATTATAGCTGTAGATATACTTATTTGGTATTGGCACAAAAAATTTTGTTTTAAGTGTACTTACTAATTTTTCTTCTATATTTTATGGTGCTTGCATATACATGCATGATGTTACATTTCTTGAAGAGATTGTTGTTTTCAATAATCCAATTTGTTTTACAAATGTTGTGACTGTAGAATTTAATTTTACCTTCACAACAGAATAAAAATCTTCCTGAATGAGAGAGATATTTTGAAAGAATCTGTTTCGCTGACAGTTATAAGTTTGAACATTTATATACTTGCACATTATTTACATATACTTTCCATTACATGGTCTCATGATCCTATCATATTATTTAGGTAAAAGGAAAAGAAATAAAATTCTTGACTGTATGGAACATTTGTAATTAGTATTGTGTATTATGATTTCCGTTCTGGTGGCTAAGTGGTTAAGTCATCTGACTGGAGATGGTAAGGTTCCCAGTTCGAATCTCTGTCTTGGTGGGAGATTTTCATAGGACTTTAACCCAACCTTCACCTCTGGGACAGCTTGCTGTGTAATTTGAAGTATGCCATGGTTCAGATTCTACGTTAAACTGTAAGTCCCCTATACATGGTAAGAGGTTAAGCAGCTACAATAAGGGCAGATTGCACAGTCGATAATAAACCCTTTCACCATGTCATTACAACGAGATTTTACTTTTTTATTTTAATTAAATTGAGAATGATAAGCGAAGGCAGTAGTGACCCACTCTTTATAATGTCATTTAGCTACTGGACTTTTTATTCTGGTCCCTTTGCCAAAATAAGTTTATAGTGTTATTATGGAGTGATTTCGCTAATTGTAGAAATTAGAAGCAGGAGAAGAGAGATCATGCACTAAATATTAACAACAGATGGAAAGTATTAATGAAAAAACTCTTTTTGGGAAAGATTAGGGAGGAAAGCAGTAAACCAGGGGAAGATAAAGTGTGAGGGATAAAATTTTATGATGCACCTACTCTCAATTGAATTGTTAGTGAGGAGCAGCTTAGCAATTCATTTATGCTCTTTGTTTGTGGCCAGTCTTTCTGCTGGGTAAGTGACTTAATTGTTTTACAGTGTGTCCTATTTCTGGGAAAGGCTTAGTAGCTTATTTAGTGAATTTGAACCAGGAATATGTTGAAGCTTTAAGTTCAAGTGTAATCAGAGAGCAGTGGGCAAGTGTAGTGTAAGTTGAATGGGAGTGGTAGTTTTGTGCAGTATTCTTTTGATATATATTTAGGCAATTATTAGACATGATGACTTTGGATTTGCTCCCACATGTGAATAAGGAAGTGTTCAATGGAGCAAATTTCTATACTATAAATCCTGTCTTTGGAAGGATGCTGATGAAGTGATGTTTTCATTAAGTCTGTGATTGAAACCAATAACGATTAGCTGCAAATAATAATAATAATAATAATCTATATAAAGATTATCCATAACTGCAAGTCAGGCAGACACCAGCCTATTTATAGATTGGACTCTTTTTATGTGTTTGGGTAGTGCTATTTTCCTGTTTATGTAGAATTGTCCTCTTAAAATAAAATGTGGTTAATATTATATTAAGTTTTAGAAATCTTCAGACACTTGCAAGGAATGAAGGTTTGCAGAAGGTGAGGAAGAATTAGTAGGCATTGTGAGATATTGCTTTCACCTGACCAACAAAATATTACTTTTTGTTCAATATAATTTTTATTTTTTTTTTCTTACAGGCTGGTGCCAATATGATAGTTTCTGGAACTGCTGTTATTGGTGCTGATGATCCTCATAAAGTTATCTCGATGCTCAGAAATGAAGTGCAGAGTTCTATAGAACAGTACAAACAAAAGTAAAGTTGTGAAGATAATGTTTTATAATTAATGCTCTAAATGAGATCACACAGGAATTGCTGGGAACTGGTATGTTACTAGATGCAAGGGTAGCCCAGAAAGTAAACATCATATTGCTTTTAACGTTGGGAAGTACATATTTCAAGCATAAAACTTGCACTATTGCAGTCTATATCTTAATGTAGTTATCTACTTTAAGATGGTTTCAAAGTGCTAAACAGGGCCGCATTTAGGCTTTGTGGGCCACTAGGCTATAGATGTGGTGTGGTTAAATTTGAAATTTGACACAGAAAATTTATGGTCAAACCTTTTTTTTAGTTATCTCCATATGATCTGCCATCAAATCTGTAAAATTCCATGCAGGATCACTATACTTGAACTAAAGATTGTAAATTGGTTGAAACAAAGCTATTCTGAAGGGTGAATGGTCAGAAACCTCTCTCCCAGACCAGTGCAACAAAGGCTTAGTTGCAACAGAAATGTGGAGATGAGAGCTATTGTCAAGTATGATAATGCCACAGGGAAACTATCTTAATGTTCTTTTAGTTTTAGGCTACAGCCTGCCTCCTTCTTTTGTCTCTTTCTGTAATTATTAGCCTTACATAGTGGTTTTGATGTACATACCATTGTCTTTTAACTTTGGAAATAATAGATCTTCTCTTCTCTTAAACAGCATAACCCCAAGTTGTGATTTTCCCTGCCCTATCTAATTCTTTGTTCTTTTTTGCTTCACCACTAATGTATGTCTTAAATGTAAACAAATTTAGCAGCCTTCCCTTTAGTGGCGATCTGTTCAAGTGTTTTTTCCTGTGTCTCGTACAGATATAGAATTAGTAACATTTCTGTTTATTTGGTATGGTACTACTAGTGTTATAGTGTCCATCAATTCTGAGAGGTGTTTAGTCTATGAGCGTTATGCCCCATTCTCAGGCCAGTTTGAGTACTTTTCGCAGCTGGAATTTTCATATGCTGCTAATCTTACCATTATATTTGTCAATAAGATAGGAGTGCCTCGCGGCAGTTTCTTTGTTTCCTTTATCCCATTATATTTGTCAGTTTTCTTTGTGAAGTATACATAAATGCTCTATGGTTTTATATTCACATTGAAGTATAGATCTAGCCTGAAGGTTCAAAATATGAGACAGCTTGAAATTCTGCCTTATGGTGTTATCTTATAAATGTACTTGGCTTATAGGTGGTTGGATGAAGGTAAGTAATAAATTCTAACATTTCCCTCTTTAGTCTTTTGTTGCCACCCATGCTGTTTGGTCTCATGTTACAGTGTTGATAAGATAAGGGTTTGATAAAATGATGACCAATGAGAAAAACTGATTGCTTCCCTGACATTTTTATATGCTATGTTCTGTTCTTTCAGCCATTTATAATTTTGTCATTGTTGATACATTGTATAGTGGGAGCAGTGAACTGAGAGATTTTTCTTTCAGCACTTCCATAGTGTTTTGTAAGGTTTTTAATTTAAAGATTTTTATGCTTTTGTGCTTGTTGGACATCACACCTTCAAGCTGGTGGTTTCTAAGCTGCTGTATCCTCATTTTAGAAATTAGAAAACGGAAAGATGAAAAGTCTTTCAAGATATTGGAAATCTTGCTCATATTTTTATGAAATGAAAATTTGGTTTTCCACATTCACTGTGCATTATTCATGTAGTAGTGGGTAAATATTTAATTTGTGGTTTTATGAATACTTTAGATTACATACTTGTCCTCAGTTAACAATATTATTTGTTGCATGAAAAACTACACATCAAGCTTAACTTCAAATGAAACTAACTTATATACATTTATCTAAATTTTTGTTGTAACCGATTGGTTAGTTGTCTTCAGTTCCTTTTGCCTCATGTATGCTCTCAGCTTGAATTATTCAGTGTGTGAGAGAGTTACCTTTTCCACCTCAGTATCATACAGCAGAGCCGACCATTATTTTTTCTGTTCAGGCCCGTGTACACTGTTCTTGAAAGGTAGAATTCTGGGGTGGTGTTGCTATAATGGGGGGCATGTCATGATTTTATGGACCTGACATTTTCTCTTCCATGTGTCAAACACATAGGTTTGTTCTTGTAGAGCTTTTGCTTTTCTCATGGAAGGGTTCCTACTGGAATCTAGCCCTTTAATACTTGTACCGGTGATGTTGAGATTTATTGGCAGCAGATTTATTACTGCTTCTTTAAGAACGGAGTTTTTTTTTCAGAAGAAGCAATGAGATTGCAGCACACTTTGTTGTAGCTTTCATTTTTGAAAATGGTGTGTGGTGTTGGTTTTCTTGTTTACTATTGGTAACAAAATTCTATCATAACCTGAGATGAATATTGTTATTTCATCCTGTTCCATGCCCCCCCCCCCCCCCAAATTGATCAGCTGTGTACTACAGGAAATTAAGCATTCCTTTCTTTACTCCTAATATTTCATCTTTTCACTGTATAAATTCCTACTTTGTATTGTTAAAACCATTCCTTTTTTCTGTTCTCTTGGAAACCATCAACTATGCATCCGTTTTTCTACTTGCAATTCTGTTTTCCTATTATATATAAAAATTTGCAAATCTCTGTTAAGGAAATTAGAATGTGAACTTAGCTTTTCAATTTTTACAGGTATTATTGTGTAGTTAGACAAATTGCATTTAAAAAACCACGGAATTGTGTCAGAGGAAATGGGGTAGTTCATTTCACAAGAAACCCTACATGTTTAACTTGACTTTTACCCTAAAAAATGAATAAGTTAAAATTTTAGCATTAATCAAAATAACAATACAAAAATGAACAATCTGGAATTTTGTTAAAACTCGTTCAGAGATGTTAAATACTAATCAAGGTATTACAAGTTTTTGATATTACTGCTAAGAAAACTTCATATTTTAAAAGAAGGTTCTTTGGATCACTATAATAATGAAATAGATGATGCCATCTAAACTCAATTGATAACCCAACTGTTCCCACAAAATGTAAATACAGTCGATAATCCGAACTAATTGGGACCGATGGTGGTTCAGATTATTGATTTGTTCGGATTATTGATTTGTTCAGATTATCAGTTTGTATAGTTTTATTTATATAGTTTTTATTTTGCCTTTAAAATTACATTAGTTACATTATAATTTTACATACCCCAAGCAAAAGAAGTCATACTTTCTTCTGCTACATTTTGGAGATACTTGTACTTCCTTTTAGAAGAAGAACATTATAGGCATATAATGATAGAAGATACTTAAGTCAACAGAACTTGTCAACACAGCAAATCAATAATAAAGGTGCAGGACGAACACTGTGGGTTTTCAGGTTTAAAAAAAATACTCAAAAGTATTTGAAAGAATTGTTTACGCGACACAGTACAACAAACATTCGTCATCAAAGTTCTTAGTCATGAGGATATTTCAGCAATAATACAATAACAGACACAAGGTGTAAAACTCATTGTTCCTGGTTCTTTGTTAGTGGAATTTCCCAACAAAACGTGCAAAAGTGTACTGTATTGTGAATCTGTAAACAGAAACAAAGTTGACACTTCTGTTATGTAAAATAATGCATAATTTGTAAAAAAAATAAAAATTGTCGTTATGGTTATTGACGCTCTACTGTACACTACATGGAAAAGTGCTCTGCCACTCTGATGTGCTTGTATCTACAATCATAGCTGGTCTTGAATTTCTTTCCTCCCACTGCCATTCTCATTTAATACTTTTGTTGTCTCTGATATTATTTTGAGGTGTCACTGTCCTCAGACATTAACAATCTTTCACCTCACCTTTTGCTCGCATCCAGGTATGGTAACTAGCTATCACCTTGGAGCTATTAGCAAGCTCCATCACCCTCTGTAACCATATCAAGACCCAATTGAGGTGTCTTGAACTGTTTAATTACACACCTAGAGTTTAGAGTCGGCAGAATTTTGGTTACCAGTTACAATTTTTATGGCATATAACAATCAAAGAAATATGCATTTGTTGTGAACTTTGAATACTAAGAATACTGATCATGAAAATAAACCAACCTTCTGATGTGAGAGAATGTATTTATATGTCCACTATATGCATACTGCCTTTACTTTTTGGGTCACCCTTGAATATATTAGACTTAAGTGAGAAAAAAGTACTATATTGTGGTTTCAGGTATACTGTAAAAGTTTGTG
>CM061918.1:66139398-66171712 GCA_031002005.1 Vandiemenella viatica | reverse complement strand
GTAAGGAAATTGTTTCTGAAGCATGCACTCCATCACAATTAAATTAAATCTTACTCATACTGTTGGAAAGCATGTAAAAACAGATTTGATCTACCCAATACAATAGGTTCATGGCAATTCTGTGTCGGAAGAGAAATTTAATTGTTTTATGTCTGTTAGTTATTTATTTGAGATGGCAGCATGGGCTTTGTTAGGCTGCCTTTATTAATTCATGTAATATTTAACTACTTTATATGATTCCCCACCCACTTCTTTCATTGTTACCAATTTGTGTTTGTCTTTGTGCACACAGGTTAAATATTAATGAATGTAGAGAAATATGTGGAGAAGGAATAAAATGGGTGGCCCAGGTAACAACACTCCGTAAGTTATACCTTGAAAACATGCATTTGAGAAATTGGTTACCTTACCTGGAGGAAAACATACTGGCTATGACTTCTCTGGAGGTCCTTAGCCTCAACTTTTTAGATTATGTTTTTCCTTTTGACAAGATCCCTGGAAGTCTTTTCAATCTCAGGTGCGTACTACGTTACACTGTCCTGCTGAATGTTTGTTATCCCCAGTTGTGTGTATATAAGTATCTAGGAATTGAAGTTCTGAATTAATTCTTTTGATTCTTTACCTCAAAATGTTCAAGAGATACACCACACACTTTGCAGATAATATAGGTATAAGAAGGGAAGAATTTTTTAATAGTTAGTCTTATTTCTGTAGTTTTATAGATTTACTGTAATAAACTACAAGCTATGGGATTTTTGTCATAATTTCAAGTAAAATAATGAAAAAAGATGAAAGTGTTGTGTTATTTTAGAGCAAACTAAATTGTCAAGTAAGCTGCAGTCTCCTGAGGTGTGAGTGGTAGTACGCACAAGAAGCACTTGAAAGAAGTTGGTTTTATATCTCATTCTGTTAACAATCAATCTTCCATGATTATTCAAAAAGCATAATAGCTGAGATCCAGCAATATATATATATATATATATATATATATATACAGAGTGACAATTATTGAACTATTTGAAACAAATTATTTAAGACAACTGAGTGCACAAACTTTATTCAACATGTAAACATCAGTACAGATATTCGGATTTAGCTTATGACATGTCCGATATGGCTGCATCATTGGTTATGATATGGTGCAGACAAATAGCAAAATTCTGTATGATCCGCTGAAGTGACTCAACATTGATGCTCTCGATGAATTCCTGAATGGCAGTTTTCAGCTCAGTAATGGTTTCGGGGTAATTTCTGTACACATTGTCTTTAATGTAATAAAACTAGGAAGCATGGTAACAGTAATTGGAATGAAATATGTCTGATCCTTTATGTGGGATCTCCAAAGAAAGAGAAAGATCCTACAATAGAGGAAATGCATGGTGAGTGCTGTTTGGATGGTGGTTTTAGAAAGCTTGTGAGCTGATCTTTGCAGTAACTGGTTTGTGAAGTAAAACCAGCTCAGGAAAGTAGTTCAAATATATAAGGACTTCTCATGTGGATCCTAGACTGGAAAACGTTAACAGCTATTAGTGGTAGTGGTAACAGAAAAATAGTCTTCTCCATTTATCCCCTTTATCTGCTCAAAGTAACTACTTTTTTCCACTACTACGCATCCCTTCTTCTGCAGCACTAGTAGGCACTTCTTACTGAAGTTATTGTTTTGATACTGAAGTATTTTATTGATATACGCCTACCATCTTCTGTATTACACACCTCCTTTCATTTCGCTCTCACTGTTACCTTTTCAATCATGCTCTCATGATCAATTACACTCAGTCAACTGACATTAAATGCTGAGTTCTTAGTTGCTCTTTTATCTATCCATTATTCATACATCATCTGAAGAATTCTGAAATATGTCTCCTCCCATTTGTTGGATATAGATTAGCTTCATGTTATTGCAGGTCAGAGATGAGAATGGGTGGTGCAGCAATATATGTAACAGAAAATACTGAAACAAAATCATTAGATGTAAGTAAATACTGTATAGAACAAGATTTTGAATGTTGTGCAACACAGTTAGAATTAGAAAACAAATATCTTATAGTGCTGACAGTTTATAGGGCTCCCACAGGAGACTTCAGTAAATTTTGTAATAAACTTGAAGTGGTTCTACTAAATTTATCATGAACTAAAAGGGAAATTATCCTCTGTGGAGACTTCAACATAAATTTTGCTGTAGAATGTAACCAGACAGATTATCTTCTAGGAATGCTAAGATCATTCAATCTCTATCAAACTGTAAATTTCCCAACTAGAATACAAAAAGATAGTAGTACCATTATTGATAACATTTTTGTAGAACACAATAAATTAGAAATAATTGGAACAATTCCAATGGAAAATGGTTTGTCAGACCATAATGCTCAAATAATTACTTTGGATATTGTGGGAAATGAAAATAACAAAAAGAAAGGATTTGTCAGAGTTAGGCCATTAAAGAACAATTCAATAAAAACATTAAATGATGAACTTCTCAATGAGGACTGGAGCACTGTTTATAAATTAAAAGGGGTAAATAATAAATTCAATTACTTTCACCAAAGGTTTTTGGAAATTTACGAAAGGTGTCTCCCTACAAAACTAGCTCCAATTGGTCAAAAACGATTAAACAAAAATTGGGTTACAGTTGGTATCAAAACATCTTGCAGACATAAAAGGGAATTGTATGTAAAAGTTAGGAATACTGATAATATGCTTCTCAGACAACATTACAAAACTTACTGTAGAATTTTAACCAAAGTAGTAAAAGAAGCTAAACGTTTGGCCATAAACGATGAGATTAGTAGTTCAGATAATAAGATAAAAAGTGTTTGGAACATTATTAAAAGAGAAACAACTGTATCATCCCTTGAACATAAACCTATATCTATAAGCATTAATGATAAACTTGTAAATGACCCCTCGTATGTAGGAAGTGCTTTCAATAACTATTTCTTAACAGTTGCTGAAAAAATAAAAGGAAAATGTATTGGGAATATGGATGCTATAGCAATACTTAAATCCTTGTCACCAAAAGCAGCACCTATGTCTCTATTTCCCACAAGTAAAAATGAAATTGAAAAAATTATTAAATCCCTCAAAAATAAAAATTCATTTGGTTATGATGAGGTTTCAACCCATGTAATGAAACAATGTAACACCAGCATTAGTAGAGTTATTAGTCACATTTGTAATAGATCTTTTGAAGAAAGTATCTTCCCTGACTCACTCAAGAAGTCAATAATCAAACCGCTTTATAAAAAGGGTGATACCTCAAAGATTGAGAATTACAGACCAATATCACTTCTACCAGCATTTTCAAAAATCTTTGAAAAAGCAATGTACAGAAGGGTGTATGCACATCTACAAAAGAATGACCTACTCAGTAAAGTACAGTTTGGTTTTAGACAAGGCGTTTCAACAGATTCAGCAATTTTTGCTTTTGTAAACAACATACTGGAATCAATGCATAAAAAACTAAATTCCCTAGGTATATTCTGTGATCTTGCTAAGGCTTTTGACTGTGTTGATCATGATATTCTACTAGGTAAATTAGATCATTATGGAGTTAGTGGTAAGCCAGGACTTTGGTTTAAATCATACGTGGAAAATAGAAAGCAATGTGTATCACTGAAAGATGCTAATACAGGAGATGTTATAAACTCAGAATGGGGTATAGTTAAATGTGGTGTGCCTCAGGGTTCAATTCTTGGCCCTCTGCTGTTCTTAATCTATATAAATGATCTTCCACATATACTAGGTGATAATGAACACATAGTGCTCTTTGCAGATGATACTAGCATATCGTTGAAAGATCCATCAGCACAAAACCTCGAAAAACATAGCAAATGATGCCATAAAGAAAATTAATAGGTGGTTTAATGCCAACAAACTAATGCTTAATGTAGAAAAGACACAGTTACTTCAGTTTGTTACAAAAAATAAAACAAAGGACAGCTATAATGTGATATCAGAAGGGAAAACAATCAATGAAAGCAGTTTCACAAGATTCCTGGGTGTATATATAGATAACAAATTGAACTGGAAACAACATATTCAACAACTTCTTAAAAAACTGAATTCTGCAACATTCTCACTGAGGGTAAAATCTAGAATAGCTAATATAGAAACCAGAAAGTTAGTATATTTTGCATATTTTCATTCCCTGCTCACTTATGGCATCTCATTTTGGGGAAACTCGTCACAAGCACAAAGGGTATTTAAATTACAAAAGCGTGCTATAAGAACTATTTGTGGAGCAAACCCATGGACGTCGTGCAGAAATCTGTTTAAAAACCTGGGTGTTCTAACCATGCCAGCACAGTATGTATACTCTGTATTATCATTTGTAGTGGAAAATCCTGAACACTTCAATCTTAATGCTGACATACATAGCCATAATACTAGGAATAAATATAATATTCACAAGGATTACAAATCACTGTCAATTGTACAGAGAGGGTTAACATTTACTGGAGCTTCCTTATTCAATGTCTTACCAACAGAAATTAAATGTTACCTACAAAAACCCAACTACTTTAAGTCCAAACTGAAAGAGTTTCTGCTTCAGAACCCATTTTACTCTGTGAAAGAATTTTCTTCTTGGAATTTGGTAACTAAGAATGACTGATAAAATAGTATATATGGTGTATGGAAGGGGAAGGTGACAAAGTTGTCCACAATTACTAAAATGATATATGGTTTTTCTTTCTGTTGAAACTTTTGACAATTTAAGTAATTATTGTGGTTACAAAATTCCACTCATATATAGTAACTAACATGGGATAGCATGCATTCAAAAACCTGCTGTGAAAAATTATCATACTAATAGGTTGTTAAGTAATTGACTGCTTATGAGTTGTTGGTAATATAATTGATATTGTTAATAAGTGTGTGTACTGTTCCACATAAATAGCAACTAACATGATATAATAGGCTATGTAGTCGCAAATCACAGTGAAACTTATCATGGTTACTGGTTGTAAGAAAATAACTGATTATTAGATGCTGGTAACAAGTGTATATACTGTTCCACATAATAAGTATTAATTAACTCGGGATTGTATTTGTAGATAACAGGAGATATTGGTTATACTAATGGGTTGTAGCTAACTTGTTTTCAATATATAATAACATTATCAATTATATAGTAATATTGACATTACAAATGAGTGTATGTACTGTTCCACATCCCCGAGATTATTCTCACATGGGATCAAAGTGAACATATCTATCTATCTATCTATCTATTCATTATATTTTTATATTGTGCTGTTGCTGGTGTTCTTATCTGGGAATTCCAACATTGTCCAATTACTGTGATTTTGTGTAATCGTTTTGTTTTCTGTAACTTCATCCATTATGAGTGGTAACTGATATTTCCTTTTGTTTTAATATTTATATGTAAACATAAAATGACAGATCTTTTTCGTTACATACCTTTAGATCAATCATTTCAGAACTTGCAATTCACTTTTGAAAATTTTCTCTATGCAGTATTGGATAATGAAAACTACAGAGCACTATTTTAATAAACTAGATGACCTGTACGAAAATTTCACGAATAAAATGCAATGAATAGTGAGGTTGAATGCTTGTAATGTAATGAAAAGTAGAACCACACTTATATAGCAAATATTTTTTTTTTTTAGTGTAATAGGTACGCATCAAAATACTAACAACATATTACGAAACAGTTAGGAAAATTTAAAACACTCTGTATGTACGACAAACTGTTACTGACCTTAACTAATACAACCAACCTGAACAAAATGCACACAGGATATCAACATCTCTGTGATATGTGTTGCTGTGTGAATAAAATGTTTACATTGGAATTATATAGCAAAACAAAAATGTTTCCATAACAGAAAAGAATAGCTGAAAAGCTACTTATTGTATAAAAAACAGTTTACTGAAATCTCTGCGATATCTGCTGCTGCAATATAGGGTCTTGGCTCTGAACTGTCTGATATGCACAACCTCTTTAAGCATCAAATTCCAAAAAATTCTTTCTTAATTTATGATTTTACCTAACTGGAGACCTTAATCTTTAAAACAATATGACATTTATTGATTTTGGTTAAGAGATAAATGGCTTGTAATAAATAATTTTAAAAAAACCCATGCTGTAGAAGTAATATTGGTACTTTTGCCCTTTAAGTGTCGAATTCCAAAAAATTTCTTTTATAATATATGGTGTGACCAGAGCAGCCACCTTGGTCTTTAAATTATGATACCTCATTTACCGATTTCGGTTAGGCATCAATCGAGGTAAAAAAAAAAAAAAAGAAGTTTTTAGAAATGATGATATTTTTGCCTCCTAAGGGTTGAATTTGGAGAAAGTTTTTTCTCAAAATACGATGTGACCAAAGTGGATACTTAAATATTTAAAATGATAACTAATTTATTGATTTCGGTTAGGTATCAAGGGAGATAAATAGCTCAAGACAGAAAAATGCGTTGTGGAAATATTAATACTTTTGTCCTTTAAGGGTCGAATTTTGGCAAATTTCTTTCTTAAAATATAGTGAAAAGGAAACAAAGACCCCAGTCTTTAAAATGACACTTCGTTTATCAATTTTGTTTAAATGTCAAGTGAGATAAATGACTTGAGACACAAGAAACCCATTTTACAAATAGTGATATATTTGCCATTTGAGGGTTCAATTCCGAAAAATTACTTTCTTAAAATGTGATGTGACTACAGCGGAAACCTTAACTTTTAGAATGATACCACATTTATCTATTTTGGTTAAATATCAGATAAATGGCTTGTGACACAAAAAAGTGTACTAGAACCATTGATACTTTTTCCCTTTAGGGATTGAATTCCAAAAAAATTCTTCTTAATATACTATGTCACCAAAGCTGAGTCATTACTCTTCATAATCCTACTTCATTTATTGATTTCGGTTAGATATCCAAGGAGACACAAAACACGCATTTTAGAAATATTGAAATTATTTCCCTTTAAGGGTATAATTAGGAAAAATTCCTTTCTTAAAATATAATGTTACTACAACGGAGATCTTAATCTTTAATATGATACCTCATTTATCTATATTGGTTAGATATCAAGGGAGATAAATGGCTCATGACACAATAATGCGTTGCAGAAATATTAATACCTTTCCCTTTAAGGGTCGAATTCCGAAAAATTCTTGTCTTAATAAATAATGTCACCAAACTGGAAATCATAATCTTAAAATGATATTCCATCAAACGATTTCTGATAGGTATCCAGGGAGATAAATGACTCGTAATACAAAAAACAGCATTTTAGAAATATTGAAATTTTTTGCCCTTTAAGGGTCGAATTCAGAAAAATTCCTTTCTTAAAGACTGGCGTGACCAAAGTGGAGATCATAAGCTTTAAAGTGACACCTCATTCATTGATTTTGGTTAAGTATGAAGGGAGATAAAGGCTTGTGACAAAAAAATATGTTATAGAATAGAAATAATATATATGATAATGGGCTTTTTTGTATTTGCTGGCAGGGTCCTGAAAGTGGTTGCATGTAATGATGATATAGAAGGTGAACTACAGAAGCTGAAGAAGATGATGCCAAGCCTGAAGGTGGATTTGGATAATTTATTATTATAGTTATGAAGAGATTGTTCTTTGGCAACGTTTTTATAATTATTTTATATTTGATTACCTTTTCCGTATGAAACAAAATATGAAAAATAATAATGTACATAAGATTTCCCTTTATTCTAATTTCAGTTTTCTTGTGTGTGTGTGTGCAATTTTTTTAAAAAATGCTTTGTTGTAATTAGAGCAGGTAGTATTTACAAACTTGCCACAAATATTGATTGCAATGTAAAGAGTCTATAATAATTATGTGCAGTATTTCATTTGTTACAAATAAGCTCTTAGCATGCTGCAGTTTTGCTTCATAGTTACTAACATCATACATGTTCAGGGAATCCAAATTTGTTTTACATTGTTCTCAAATCAGTCCAGGAAAATACTAGTTTAATACGCTGATGTAAATCACAGTCGATTCCTTTTCAGGTTTCTTGTCTATAATTAATATGAATCATTATATGATGACTTCCATATTAACAGTTACTTTTTGAGAATAGCAGGAATTTTCTAGTGGTAATTGTTAAACTGTCTTAAAAGACAGAAAAAAGTTCTATATGTAGTATTTGAACTGCTATTTACTTATAAACAATGTATTTAGGTGAAAATAAAAACATTTTGTAAAATTAACTTCAATATTTATTTAGTGTTATGGCATAGCAGAAATAAATTTTGATGTTTCTCCTACTTTTTTGGGGCTAAATCCATGGAAAATGATGCTTATACCTGGGAAAAACCACAACAAAGAGAATTGCTGAATACATTATCAATCAGATCTAATAAAAGTCCTGGAGTTGTTTAGTCATGTGATATGTGATGTGTTGTATACGTATGCATTTGCCAAGGTGCTCATTGCTACTGATGTCAATAATGTTTTAAAACAAAAAAATTGTAGAGTGTGTTCTTTTTTGTGTTCTTCCGGCCCTCCTGCCTTTGTTTATTTTAAAGTGACAGGTTATATTCCTTATCCACACTTGAAGAATTTAAGTTAACAAGGAAGATGAAATTTGTGTTTGCAGTGATATTGTCACTGGTATATTAGCTCCATCACAATTAAATTCAATTCAAAATATAATATACTTTTGTTGTTGTTATTAGGAATAGAAGAACTTTTTTTTCACTTTTGTGGGTTGTCCGTCATATCCTCTTCCAGAAGCTGTGCTTACTTGTGAAAGCGAGGTTCCATCCATTACCATTTCCTAGGCTTGTCGGACTTTGATGAGGAATTGAATTCACTATCATCTATCTGAGAAACATGTATTTTTGTTAGGGAAATGTATTGTTTAGGAGGCAGAGATTGGGGCTATTGTAGCATTCTCCCAGGTGATTGCAGAAGACTGGCTGCAAACTGCAATCAGTTTGGTTGGTACATGGGTTCCAGGACTTGAATCGAGGTTCGTTGTGCTTCTCCAGTCCAGTGTGGCTGTGCTTTTGCATTAGAGGTATTTATTGTCTTCCCATTAATTGACATCTCCTCTTCTTCATTGGTTACTTCTAGTACTTTGGTTACTAGAACAACCAAAAAACCACTGATTCTTTTTTAGGAATTGCAGTGACTCACTAGCAAAGGCGACAATTGCTAAAATGATTAGCTAACATACGCACGGAAAAAGGTTTTTACGACTGATAAGAGAGTTTGAATAAACTTTGTCAAACCTTCTCGAGGCGTGTATGACATATAAACTTATAGTTTAAGGGTAGGTAGAAAGTACAGTAATGGTGACATAAGCCGCGAAATATAAATTACAAGGGTTCAGAAGATAACTCCTTAGTTTTTTCCACCACAAAGACAAGTGCAGTACTTGACTAGTCATTAGAGGAAAGATCGATACTTATATTCATGGGATTTAGTGCCATCTGTATCTCGTTATTAAGTCACCTGTTCAAGATGATAAAATTAATAAAAATATAAAATTTTTAATCGTAATAAAAAAAATTAAGAAAAGTAAATACGTCTCCAATTTCCATTAGCATTTTAGCTCTTTAAACTCTAAGAAAGAAATCAGAAAATATTTCACATCTCCCATTAGTTTTAGTTATAACGTATAGTAAGGTACTTTAAAAGTTTTGTGTCATGCATTACTTTTTGCATTATGGGTGAGAGTAACGCTAGAGATTTGCATTCGGCAGGATGCACATTTCAAACACTGTCGGCCATATGATTTCAGTTTTCCATTGTTTCGCTAAATCTGATCATGTTTATGTTGAAAAATTTCCCTCAGTAGACTGAGCGTGGTGGGTGAGCGGTTAATGCTCTTGCCTTGCAGTCGGGAGTACGCCGGTTCGAATCCCTGTCTGGGCATCCATATTTGGGTTTTCCATGGTTTCCTCAGATCACTCCAGGCGAATGCCAAGATGCTTCCTTCAAAAGGTCATGGCCGAATTCCTTCCTGTTCCTTGTCCCCAGCCCTTTTCCGCCTATAATGACCTTGAAGTTGCCATAAGCAAAAAAAAAAAAAAAAAAATTCTTCAGAAGGTCTTGGCGGAATTCTTTTCCGATCCTAGTTCCCTATACTCTCTGGCCTTAAAGACGATAGCATCTAGGAGACCATAAAAAAAATCTCGTTCTGATAGTACTTTGAATTAAATCATTCATATAAATTCAGTAATTTCCACCTGCTAACACGATTTCATCACAAGAACTTTCTGAAACGAAAATAATTACATCTTGATGGTGTGTTTTGGAACTTTCCCTTTATAATGTTATTCAACAGCTGGCCTAGGTAGCCAAGGGACTATAGTGGTAGATCCGCGAACCGGGGATCACTGGCTCAATGGTTCTGTTTTTTATTCCTGATGGTTTGATGATATCAAATTCATTAGAGTGGTGCACCGGACGAGAAGCATTTTTGCAAGGGCCTTTTTAAGGAACCATCTTGGTTGTCACCGAGTGATTTCGATCAAACATTCGTTACCGAAATCTGGATGGCTGAATGAAATTGAAATCTCCCGAATGCGAAACTTAAGCGTTATCCTCCATCCGCCACGTTCGGACAGTGGTTCGAGTCTGACAGCGTATCTGTACTTCAGTAAGTGTCTTGTGTGGTCTTTCACATCTATGAGGAAAAAAAAATTTGTAAATGTGTTAATACACACGATGATCTTCTAAAAACGCTGTAGCTGGCTGAATGGCTATCGCATCATAGGCTATAAAAAAGTTCAACCAAACACTTTTCTTCCATAACAATATACAGAGCGTGGTATGTGAGCGGTAATATTCTGGCCTCGCGTTCGGAAAGACATGGCATCGACTCCCCGTCCGATATACCAAATATAAGTTTTCCATGGTTTCCCTAAATCACTCCAGGGGAATATTGGGATGGTTCCTTCAAAAACGTCTTGGGCGAATTCCTTCCAGTTCCTGACCCCCTAGTACTTTCCGACCTCTAAATACCTCGACGTCGACGATACATAAAGACACCAGCAAAAAATTAAAGAGACACAAAGCTTAAATAAATTCGAAAGGTTAGTGGCAGGTATTAAACTGAAATACAATGGCTTTTCATACGTCTCCAAACCATAATTTCTTTTAGTCAATTCTGAATACAATGGCTTTTCATACGTCTCCAAACCATAATTTCTTTTAGTCAATTCTGAATGTTGTTTTATCAATGTAAAGGAAGAAATAAAGGTATTTAAATATGGTTATTATAATAAAAGTTGAAATTTCGAAATAATACAAGGTGGAGACCCAATAACATCAAATCAGAAAATGACATTTTGTGTGAGTATGATCCAACAAATTACAATATCTTCTGCAGAGATATTGACAAGCATTATGACTAAAATGAGTAAAGAGGCTTCATAGGAAATGTTTTTACAGTTACGTGGTTATAGAAAGGGAAAGGATGAAAGTGTTGTATTTATTCGTCGTTCCAAAATTTCATACCTTGATATAAAAATGCTCTCAGAGCATCCTGAAAATATTTTACCTCGTACCATTTGCATGGAAAAATTAATTAATTAGTATTGAGTATTGATTGTGCGCTTTAAAAAAAAATAACTAAGTATGATTTCGGGTAATTGATCTGCTTTGATCTTTTGATTTAAGTATTTTAGTCTGGACTCTAGTGAAATAATATGTAAAGGTCATTGCGTTCATGATTACTAATATGAATGTTAATTCCGAGGTGTCTCAGACATTCCCGGGCGCGAGTTTCCTCATCTTAATTAACCTGCGCTGCACCTATCCCCGAACGTTGTATCAAAGACATCTAAAAAAAAGGAAACATTTTAGAGGAATAGAACCATACATACGTGACGGGTTTTCTGAATTTAATACAAGAAGACTTTATTAACAATAGTAGAAAGTATCTCGGCCATAGTTGTATAAGTCGCGACGTTGTTCCATCCACTACAGATTTCAGAGCTTAATCACATCTAGTCGCATGTTATCAGTATCAACTACTAAGCACTCATGTCTACAGACACCTACGTATTATCTGTTAGTTTTCAGATAAATGTTATTAACCTTTTATGAATCCATAATATTTCAGTTTAAAAAGCTATCACCAATTTCCTTCAATAAACACACATAACAACTCAGAAATTTCAGCTGCATATGAAGAAGTTTATAACGTTGCTGTTTGACTAACTTATATAAATCTTTTCTCGCTGTTGTCTTTCCTAGTGTAACATGTCATGGCGAAAAGAATTATAATGCGTGTTCAATTCCCTGTCTGTGTATTCAGTTTTCCACGGTTTCACAAAATCAATCCAGGGAAATGGGATGGTTCCTTCAAAAGTCAATTCCAAAATTCCTTCCTTTTTTTGCCCCCAATCCACTTCCATCTCTAATGACCTAGACGTAAAAGAAGCAGAATATTTAACACAAAACAGAGGCAAGTAGCAAAAGACCATATGCTATTTCAGAGGAGAAATTTACATTCCTTAATATTATCGATTGGCACCACCATAACTGCAAAAGCTATATTTGAAATATAAAGAATTTAAGATCCTTTGTACTCAGAATACAGTGTTCACAACTTGTGATGCTTACATGAAAGACGGATTTTTCGTTCACAAAACCTTTTTCATCTACAACTGAAGTATTTAATGTGTACAACTTAGAAACATTCTGAGTTGCTAGGTGGGTTGAGGGTTCTTAGTCAATTCTTGTTACATTCATTTATGTCGCTTTACATTACCTAGTATTTAACATCCACACACCTATATGAAGTAAATAATTCTCCATTATCATTGTGTAAACATCCCAAACTTTCTGTCGGAAAATTGAATAGTTATCAAATTTCAATTTCATGCTTCTTAGTTAAGACTCAAACAAAGTAAGATGCAAATCTATCTTGATTACGATGACAAACAATTCGGAAGTCATAATGCAACATAACACAGCCACAAGATTTAATCGGCTGCGCCACTTGTTTTCAATCTTCACTACCTCATAACGTTTAGTTGTACCAGCGAAAATTAATCATTTAAGTGACGTTGAAGTGGGACATTCAAACTATTCAGTTCCTAAATCCCTGGGGATTCACAAATCCATCTTGTAAAGGTGGATACGGAGATATTAATAGGAAGGGAATGTTTCAGATAAGGCCGACAAAGGCGCTCGACGGAAAACAACTGTCCAGGTTCGGCAAATCGTTCGACTTCACTGCGTCTTCTCTTCTTTGCAATTTAGGGATAGATAAAGCTTGACATAAACACTAAAACAGTCATTAGTCGCTTATGGGAACATGGTTTGTGAGCCAGATGGGTTGCAGGAAAGGAGTGGCTTTCAACTGCTCATAAAGAGTCACGTTTAACCTCCGCATCCGATAATACAGCCAGTAGTCCTAATTACTTCAATGATGAGAAGCTGTTTATGACGGTGTCGGTACCTTATGGTTAATGTGATGGTGTACCGCCCAGTTGTGACCAACCGTACATTCTTCACCGCCACAGAAGTGGTAGGGTATCTACTGTGTGGGCATGGATTTCTGCTGCATGTTGGGGTGTGCTGTGGGAGTTGGAAGACCGCCTTAATTCCACAGCCTAGAGTTTATTCTGATTTATTCTGATGTTCTCCTCTGTTGGGCAGAGATTTGCGGGTCATATCACGTACCAGCATGACAGGTCACATGACTAGTCCAGAGGACCTCTAACACCCGAAGTGCAGTGATCAGATTGGCCAGTCAAGGACACTGACATGAACCCAAAAGAATATTTATGGCCAAAAATGTTCCAAATTATATATAAAAAAGTGCAACTATCAGATGCTATTCATGATATAGGAACAACTTGACGAAAATCGTGGTCACATTTCACGCATAATTAGTTCAATAAACTGTAACATACGCGCTGTTATCGATGCGGAGGGAGGTTGAACAAATTACAGAATGTTATCAATTTTCACTATTCTTTTACTTCTCCCAAACTATTCTGACACACCTCTTTTCTAGTATTTTTCAATCCTATCATTGTATTTACATCTTGATCCCTTTCCAAACATCATTTTTAAAAGGTAGAAAATGCAGTATCAAAAGAAGTGGAAATAAAAATGGGAGTGCCACAGGGTAGCGTATTGGGACCATTGCTATTCGTTCTTCGAATGAATAATTGTGTTGATTGTTTACTATCAGAAATTAGATTGTTTGCAGATGACATATGCTATATAAAATGATCAAAACGGTATACAACTGTAAACAGTTGCAGGGTGATCTGGACAGCATATCTAGTTGGGTTAGTAAACATGGGATGAAGATAAATGCAAAGAAGAGTCAGCTTATTATATACACAAATAAAAAATTAAAGGTTGATCACGATTATAAGGGGGAGGAGGGGGGGGGAAGAATTGCTTGTTGAAGATTTGAAATGTAAATATCGTGGCATTATATTTGATTTCAAGCTTAAGTGGACAGGACACATTGAACAGGTGGTAGGAAAGGGTTTAAAAATTTTGCACTTGTTGGGGAGAGTAATGAGGAGATGTACGAGAGAAGTAAAGGAATTGGGTTACAAAACTTTGGTCAGACCATTGCTAGAATATTGTAATGTAGTACGAGACCCACATTTTGAGTATCAAATACAGTAGTTGGAAAGGGTGCAAAAAAAGAGCTGCTAGATTTGTTTCTGGAAATTATCGCAGAATGCAATCAGTAACAGATGTGTAACAGAGCTGGAATGGGATTCATTGCAAGACAGGAGGAGGGTGAAGAGAGCCTTTGGAGTGTACAAGGCGTATATTGGTGATGAGGAATGGAAAGATATTGGTGTAAGAATGAAAGTAATGCATGGAAGGGAAAAGATGATCATGACCGGAAGATGGCACTCGATTTCAGGCACAAGGGGATTGAAATAAGTTACCAAGAAAAATGATGAATAATTTACCAGAAAGGTTGAAAGAATTTAAAGTTAAAATTTATAGAGGGCAAATGTAGGGGGGTGTATAAGAGGGGGAAGATGGGTGTGCAAGGAAATTGCCACCAGAGCATGCGCTCCATTGCAATTTAATTGAATAAAAAAATAGGTCTGATCAAGTAACTAATTCACATCATAATATTCATTTGAGATACATAGACAACAAATAATTTTATCCTTACGAATTTTCAAAACTGCAATCATGACTATCATATAAAATTGCAGTTGTAATTCGATCATGCATATCTCTTCCAGGTCTGAATGCTGCGCAGCAATTGGAATTTGATTTGCTATGCTATCATAGCACCTTCAATGTTTCAGTTTTAATTAGATTATATTTCCTGAAAGCTCTCTTCCAAACTGCATTTGAGTGAGGATTGCGTAGAACAACCAGTGCGAAACAGAGTAAATCTGCGTATTTTTTGCAGCTTCCACGAAAGTTTAAATCAGGAAAAGTCCATTTTCGTTCCTTTGGCGAAAACTTCAGGTACCGGTATGTCATCTAGAGAAGAAGAGGACGCCACTCACCATTTAAACTCTGCTAACGTACGTGATATTTTGGCAGGGCTTTTGGAATTTAATCAATAAGCTTTATGAGGGATTGATTAATTCGAGCTCTAGTGTGCAGAGAACTTTGAAAGGACGTGTAGTGAAATACTTCTTCCACCAACCTATTTGAGTCGGAAGGACAGGAAAGATAAAATTAGAGAAATAAGGTGCCGGACTGATTCTTATATGAATTCTTTTTTCCCTCATACCATTAGGGATTGGAATGCACAGCAAAGAGATGAGCTTTGGTGCTGAGCACCAGAGCACCCTCTGCCATCCACAATTTTGTGAATTGCAGAGTATATATGTAGATGTAGACGTAATAGAGAAAATTGTTTCAAAATAGTGTTTTGTAAAATAAAATAAATTAGCTCTCTTTTACAAAATATAATTTTTTACTTCACTTTCCATACTTTAATTAATATAAAGTAATAATTTGATCAATGATTGCTTTAAAGTTAGATGTTTCAACTAACTCATGCTAGTTCCTGTAAGGCATATTTACTGATCAGAGCAGTAACTTGGTATTTTACCAACCTCGTAACTGATACGACAACCTAAAAATTGTATGTGTGCCAAAAAGTTGGTTCATTAACACATGCTACTCAATCTGGCTTTTAGAATTTCTCATTGCAACGCCTTTGCGGTAAAATGGTTATTCAGCCGACGAAACAAAATAAAATTAATTTAAAATGACGTCAAATACAATCAAAAGCTGAAAGAAAGAAAAAAAGGCAATTAACGCATGAGAAAGATAATTATATTCAGTAGTTTAAAGTTTGAGCTAAAAATTGCGTACTCGTTAACATCAAAAGTGTATGTTGAAATCGAAATTTTCTCTGGAGATAATGTTGTTACATGTACAGTCCGAGTATAGGCTATCTGTGGTTAGTTATTTATTTGTTTGTGCGTCTTTTTTTCAAATCCTTGTTGATTTTACAGTTTGTGGTTATTAAATTATAACAGTTTATGGTTTTGCAAAAGAATTTTACAATCCAAAATTATAAATAATTCTCACAATTTTAAAACAAAAATATAAATCCTTCTGTAAGATACTCTTACAAACTGAATGGTTGAGCAGACTTTTCACAAAAGAAGAGCTATGGAATGGTGCAAATTCACTCACTGGAAATAGGGATTAGATCGTCCAGTAAAATATATTTAAGGTATGTTGTTTAAAAGGAATTTCGATTAGTAGTTTACATCTCGATACTTGACGTCACTTACATGACACTCATGAAAGCAGCTTAAATTTCAAACAAAAACTAAATTCCACGTAGTTTTAACAATTATTTTTGCATGCTGGTCAAAGCTGCATTTCAACTTAACCACAGTCTCCACTAATTTGGCCGGTAGAACATCGTAGGGGAGTAGTTTACCATCACGATACATGAAGTAGGAAGGTGACGGCACTAACATGGCGCTCATGAATGTAGCTTAAATGAATTAAAATGATAGTTTCTTACCATGAAACAAGAACTTTTAATTGTCACTCTGGTCAAAGTTGCATTTCAATCTCTGCTAATATTGCCGCTACAAAATCAAAGCTTCAATCACATGTATATTGATACAGTCGTTGTATCCGGTGTTAGCGAGGTCATGTATCGCGACATAAACTTCAAAGCTTCAATCACACGCGCATTAATACATTCACTGTATACATGTTAATAAAGTCATTTATCTGATATAAACTTGACCCGAAATGTGTGCATTGTTTCTGCTGTACGTGTTTTGGCTATCTTGTCCAGTTAATTTTCAATAATACGATTTAACAAACGCTTTTAGGAAATATGAGATCCAAAGCATTAGTCATACTCCAGATAAGGTCTCCACCGGGTCTTTGACTGTGGTTGATAATTGAATACAGCGACCAGTCACAGTTTATGGTGTTGTTTTATTTTATTTTACCATTACCGGTTTCAAGCATACATTACTCATCTTCAGATGGTTTTAACAATACAGATGCGAATTGCAGGCGTGTTTTTGTGTCCTAGAACAACAAAAATCAAAAATATTTTTGTTATTCTAGGACACAAAAACACGCCTGCAATTCGCAACTGTATTGTTAAAACCATCTGAAGCTGATTTTTGTTATTCTAGGACACAAAAACACGCCTGCAATTCGCATCTGTATTGTTAAAACCATCTGAAGATGAGCAATGTATGCTTGAAACCGGGTATGGTAAAATAAAATAAAGCAACACCATAAACTGTGACTGCTTGCTGGGCAGTTCTATCATTACCGTGGCGCCAAAATCTGATGATGAATTCTTATAGAACTCGATGAAACAAATATAAAATAAAGAATAAATATTTTTGATATCTCGCTTGGTTTTAGAGATATAGCATGTTAAAAATCAGTCATAAGTATAGTTCCTTTTGCTTTTGGTGTTTTTTCGTCTGGTCCAGGCCGTATTTCAACCTATCAACAATCACTAGGAAGAAAATAAAACACCTGTAGTGCATTTCCACCGTGTAGATATGGTGGTTTTGGTGGAAAAAAAATTTCTGGTGCAGGCCGGATCTTACCCTAACCTCCTCACTTTTGAGTTACAATATCTCGAAAACTAAGCGAGATATCAAAAAATATTATTCTTTATTTTCCATTTATCTTGTCGAGTTATATACGAATTCATCATCAAATTTGGCTATACCAAAATTTTTCTTCTGGTCCAGGCTGTATTTCAACCTAATTACGTCAACTTTGAGATACGATATCTCGAGAACTAAGCGAGATATCAAAAAACTTTATTCCTTACTTTCAATTTGTTTTGTCGAGTTCTACAAGAATTCATCATCAGATTTTGGCGCCACGGTAATGATAGAATCCCCGCTCACTGTATTCAATTATCAACCAAATTTGATATCACAGTCGCTGATTCCACAAGTCCACCATGGACAAAATATTAAGTCTTTGACTGTGTCTTGTCTTGTCTTGATAGTAATCTATTGTACAGAGACAATATGCTACTGTATTTTCTACCGCATGCAGTTGGAACTACTCAGATGCAGATGAATCAATGGCGACAGTAATATGGCGCCAATAAAAGCAAGAATTTTTTTTTAAAAAAAACATTGAAATTTTAACATTTCGTGCCGTGTAACGTTAATTAAAATAGTGAATCCAGCTTCACAGATCGTGGTACAAGTGGACCTACGACTTCCATCCGCGTTAACGAATGACGACAGCTACATGGTTACTTGAAGTATGAATGTCATATATAAATAGAAATAGACGTGTGTTTCCTTATATTTAACTTTTCAGCCACCACTACCTAGCACAGATCACTGGTGTTTGTGTGTGGAAGTAGCATGGAGTTTCCTATCGTGCACAACGTAGGCCGAATGCCGATAGCTGTGGGGGTGTGGGAGAAATGATGGTTAAAAGTGTTCCATGCAGGGCATTTTCATATTTCGACCAAAGTCCCCCTATTGTTCTCTTTCCTGCCACAACTACATAGGACTGTAAAGAGATCGGCAGTGAGCATGAGCAACTTCTTATTCATACAGAAGTAAGATGGCTTTCTCGAGGTAGGATCTTGTCAAGATTTTTTGAACTTAGAGACGAGGTTCGTGTCTTCCTTCTTGACACAAAGTACGCGGATTTTCTCACTAACTTCTCTTGGCTTTGCTCAGTTGCGTACTTAGCTGATGTGTTTGAACACTTGAATGTGTTAAACTTGAGTTTACAAGGAAAAAATGTAGACATGTTCAAAGTTGAGGATAAGATTAGTGCTATGGTCAAAAAATGTCAAATCTGGGCGTCAAGAATAGAAAACGAGTCACTAACTAACTTTTCTACTTTAAAACAATTCTTGGAATCATCAGAGGAGAGTCTGCCTGACCAGATCAAGATCAATGTAGACGATCATCTACGCAGCCTAGCCACCACTTTTAGAGAGTATTTCCCTAAACCTGACCCTGACGACAGATGGATTCGAAATCCTTTCAGCTGTGAAGAAATAGACAAAATCCATGGCCTCACTGTAGAAGAGCAAGATCAACTTGTGGATCTGTCCAGCTGTAGTACGTTGAAAAACATTTTCATCTGTGATAAAATTACAGACTTCTGGGCATCAGCACGCAAGGACTACAAGAAACTTGGAGATAAGGCAATGAAAAAGATTCTTCCATTTGCAACCACATATCGGTGTGAGCAAGCATTTTCTTCCATGTGTTTCATGAAAAACAAATATAGGAATCGACTCGACATATGGTCGGATTTCAGATTGAAAGTTTCAAGTTTGGAACCTAATATTTCAGAAATAATGAACTCAAAGGTCAGATTGAACTCATCTCATTAAGAATTGAAAATTAAAACTAACTGTATACTGATGGAGTACTTTCAAATAAATAATACCTTGTATGAAATTAGTGTTTTCTTATTTTTCACACATATCTACTCAATGCAATCTCAAGTGTAGTACACTTGAAAGACCAATACACTCAGTTTTAATTTTTTCCTGTCATTTTCAGTTCATACTCAATTTTTATTTTTTAAGGAGTTTCTTATACTAAACACCCAGATTTGAAGACAAAGATTTTGAGCAATAATAAAAAATTTAACAATAACAATGATGGCTAAATTGAAAATGTTTTAAGCTCAATATTTGTTCAATAATGAATATGTCAATGTTGTTTATAAGTACCAAATATAGAAAACGTATAAAAAGACTCTTGATTGGGTTTTTTTAGGTATTTGATACTGTGATATGACAAAGTACCAACCATGCTCGATGAGGGGGTCCTCGAGAAAATTTTGTTGGGAACCACTGGGATAGACCATTGGTGTTTGTGTGTGGTGGTAGCATCGAATCTCCTTTCGTGCACTATGGTGGTTAGATGTTGGTAGCTATGGAGGTGTGTGAGATATGGTGGTTGAAATTGGTCGACCGGCGGCACTTTCATATTTCTAACAAAGACGTATGTGTCCTGGTGTATCACTTTTCAGCCAAAACTATCTAGTGCAGTTCACTGGTGTTTATGTGTGGGAGTAGCCAGAGTCACCTATCGATCACAACGTAGGCCGAATTTCGGTAACTGTGGGGGTAAGGGCGATATGGTGTTGAAAATGGCCAATTAAGGATATTTTCGTATTTCGACCAATGACATGAGTGTCCATATATCTCACTTTGTTTCCACAACTACATAGCGCAGACCACTGGTGTTGGTGTGTGGTATTGACCTCGAATCTCCCATTGTGCACTATGGCGATTAGATGTTGGTAGCAATTAATCAAAATTCTTAACAATCACGAATGAAGTCGTGGGCACCAGCTAGTAGAAAATAAAATGTTCGTGGTTTATACTGGAACACGGAGGATCATTTTTCATTTTCTTTTGGAGGTTTCTAGTTTTTTCGATTTTTTGTTACTCAATGATTGTTCTATTGTTAAATAATTTGGTTTTTAAATGCAAGTACGATGAAAACTTAATAGCGTTAATGTTATGTTAATAGCGAATTCATTTATTTTTCCTACTATATTCCAGAAGTGAGGAATATGTATATCGCTTGGGTCTCGAGAATCGTATCTCAAAACTGAGGTGGTTAGGTTGAATTGAGGGCTGAAACAGAAAAAAGGAAGAAATAATTGCCAAAACCAAAAGAACGTATATTTCTTGCGTAATAACATGCATGCATTTACCTATATTTCGAGTGATTTTACTTGATTCCACATATTTTAAACTGCTTCCTACACTTTTAGCCAAGTATTACCGCCTAAGGAATGTCTCCACCAAATTTCAGACCGATAGAACAATTTTTTACGACCAAAACTTTACGCTGAACATGCGAAATGGGTGTTTTGTTTCCATCTTAGCGGTTGTGGTTAGGTTGAAATGCGTCCTGCACCAAAAGAAAAACCTCGCAAAAGGCAAAGGGAACTATGCCTTTAAGTAATTTCTGACATTCGGTATCTCGAGAACAAAGCGAGATATATCACGATTCTGCTACTTGTCAATATAAACTGAAGAGCCAAAGAAACTGGTATAGACATGCATATGCAAACACAGATATATGTAAACACTCAGAGTACGGCGCTGCGGTCGGAAACGCCTATATAAGACAACAGGTGTCTGGCGCAGGCTTTAGATCGGTTATCACGATTTAAGTGAGTTTGAACGTAGTGTTACAGTCGGCGCTCGAGAGATGGAACACAGCATCTCCGAGGTAGCGATGAGGTGGGGATTTTCCCGTACGACCATTTCACGAAACCACCGTGAATATACGGAATCCGGTAAAACATCAAATCTCCAACATCGCTGGGGTGAGGTCGGAAAAATATCATGCAAGAACGAGACCAACGACGACTGAATAGAATCGTTCAACGTGACAGAAGTGCAACGCTTCCGCAAATTGCTTCGGATTTCAGTGATGGATCCTCAACAAGTATCAGCGTGTGAACCATTCAACAAAACATCATCGAAATGGGCTTTCTGAGCCAAAGACCCACGCGTGTATCCTTTCTGAGTCCACTACACAAAGCTTTACACTTCGCCTGGACTCGTCAACACCGACATTGGACTGTAGATGATTGGAAACATGTTACCTGGTCTGACGAGTCTCGTTTCCGATTGTATCGAGTGGATGGACGTGTGCGGGTATGGAGACAACCTCATGAATTCATGGACTCTGCATGTCAGCAGGGAACTGTTCAAGCTGGTGGAGGCTCTGTAATGGTGTGGGGCGTGTGCGGTTGGAGTGACATGGGACTAGATACGACTCTGACCGGTGACACATACGTACGCATCTTGGCTGATCACCTGCATCCATTCATGACCATTGTGCATTCCGACAGTCTTGGGCAATTCCAGCAGGACAATGCGACACTCCATGTGTCCAGTATTGCTACAGAGTGGTTCCAGGAACACTCTTCTGAGTTTAAACACCTCTGCTGGCCGCCAAACTCCTCAGACATGAAAATTATTGAGCATATCTGGGATGCCTTGCAGCGTGCCATTCAGAAGAGACCTCCACCCCGTCGTACTCTTACAGATTTATCAATGCCCTGCAGGATGCATGGTGTCAGTTGCCTCCAGCAATACTTCAGATATTAGTCGAGTCCATGCCACGTCGTGTTGCGGCACTTCTGTGTGCTCGCGTAGGCCCCACACAATATTAGGCAGGTGTACCAGTTTCTTTGGCTCTTCAGTGTATTACTGCTTTAACATATTGATAAACAGACTACAGGTGAGTTTGCACATTAAGCTGATCCAGTTTCCAAGAATGATGTTATTATTATTAATTTTAATTGCGATGAAGCTAACGCTCCGGTGGCAATTCCGATAGTAATCTTATTACCCCCTTTTCTTTCTTTTGCAATTGAAGTATTCAATTCCTCTCCCCTTTACTTTTTTGATTTACAAATTTTAAATTCCTTAAGCGTTTTGGTAAATTATTCATCACTTCACTTGGTAATTTGTTCCAATGCCTTACACCATTACCAACAAAAGAAAATGTTCCCATTCCCTTTTGCATGAAATGAGTTACAGTTTGTGGTCATGGTCGTCTTTTCCCTTCCATGTGCACTATTCTTATTTTTTGACCAATATCCCTCTAAGCCCCATCACCAACATGTACCCTGTACATTCCCAGCACTATCTTCCCTCTACTCGTTTCCTCCAATGATTCCCAATCCAGCTCCTTTATCATATCAGTTACTGAGTTGCACAAACAAATCTAGCTGCTCGTATTTTCTCAATCTCCAATTCATGTATTTGAAAATCAAAATGTGAGTCTCAAACTACACCACCATATTCAACTAATGGTCTGACCAAAGTTTTGTAACCCAATTCACTAACTTCTCTGGTACATCCTTCCATCACCCTCTCCAGTAAATGAAGCTAAGGAATTTTGTAAATAGTAATAATAATAATAATAATTGCATTTTACAAGTTTTTATTAAAACACGAAGAGCACTTGCAATAAGTAGAATGAATTACTTGTTAGCTGAATTACTTAGCCTTAGTGTCTGACATCTAACTACTAACTAGCCAGTTGTTTCGTATTGCTCGGTTGAACAAATCTGTTTCAAAATATCGTGTCTAGTTTTCAAGTAGGAATGGAACCCATTACATGATTTATTGATGTTAATCTTGGTAATAAAAACAGATTTTAATATTGCTACACTTAACTGTGTTTTATTTTTAAAGAAAATACTCGTTCGACAGGTGCGTTACCTCCAGGAAGGCACATAAATTGCTCAATAGTTATACTAAAGTTCGTACAGTCGAGTGTGTTAGCACGGAAGTGTAGAAGTAATTCCACGCAACGGTCTTCAGCAGCAACATTCTCAGCGTTCCAGCTAGCGATTGTTTGATCTGTGACGTAGCTGGAAATAAGTGAAAACTCGTGGAACATTTCCATACATGGCCGCTGCTAATAAATCCTCGCGTGATCAGCAATGGCTAGGGATTGCAATCCCGCAGTGTTTTCAATCCGCGCGGGATTTGCGCCAATCCCGCGAGATCCCGCGGGATCCGTGCGGGATTGGCACAAACAGTTTTCTAACGTATATATTTAAAACATAGTTACTTAAAACGTTAATAAATTAAATAATAATTAAATTAATAAACAATTTTAATGTTAAATGATAAAAATTAACAGTTAACAATATTTTGATTGGTAAAATGACATTAAAACTTTTTAGCGTGTCTTAAGTGTACTTCGAGGGCTTACATTTTTTTTTAAATAAATAATAAAAATTGAAAATATTGAGTCTTAGGTAATATTATGTGCCTTACAATACATCACATAAGTTTAAAAATATGGTTTGCTTAAAGGCCAAGTTACCAGAGATTTTTTAAATCTAAATAAACGTTCCATAACACAGAGAAAATTATTCCATTTCACAAAGTGAAGTGAATATACTCTGTAAAGTGCAGACTTGGCTCAGAACAAGATCTCATAACTTTTTGTCACTTCACAAGCACGAGACTTGGCCCTTTCTTTTGCGTGATTCATTATTATATCTACTGATTCCCTGATTGATATTACAGTTGATTCAATGTTATTAAAAGAAACTACTCACCAAAACGTAAACTGTCAAGTATTTCCGATTTACTTATGTGGCGTAACGACGTTTTCAGAGTGGAAATTATTATTTTTTAGTAAGAAAGGAGACTTTATCGGCGAATGATTGTCCTCATTAGTTGTATCTCCGGATTTCATTGCAAACACACGAAATTACACACGTGGGGAAGACGGCGGAGGCAGCCGTCGAAGTATAATGTTCCTACAACACAATTCGTCGATACACCCTTGAATACTTCATTATAACTTTTTTTTACCTTTAGTCGAAATAATAACAAGGAGAAGAGGGATTAATCGAAAGCCTGAGCGGCACATGTAAGCAGGTGGCTTTCGTCAAAGAAACGCATTGAGGCAGCGGCCAAACCATGGAGGAAGGAATAATATGGAGACGACGCAAGAGACCTTTACCACGCATGGGAGTGAAGCAGGCCGGCGGAGGAGTGGGGGGGCATGGCCGGAGTGGTGGGGGCTTGACCGCTTCCCAACAAACACGGGGAATATGTACAAACACCTCAAGGGGACTCTAGAATAAACGTGACGCCGCAATCTGGTGATGGATTATTATGTAACTCGATGAGACAAATAAAAAATGAAGAATAAAATTTTTTGATATCGTGCTTAGTTTTCGAGATACTCTGTCTCAAATGTGAAATGGTTTTGGTTGAAATTCAGAAGAAAAAATTATTCAAAGTCAAATTTTATGATGAATTTTTATTTAAAAAGACGAGACAAATAAAAAATAAAGAGTAAAATTTTTCGATATTTCACCTAGTTCTCGAGATATACTGTCTCAAAAGTGAGGTGTCTTGAGTTGAAATGCAGAAGAAAAATTTCGCAAAAGTCAAATTTAATGATGGATTCTTATGTAACACGACGAAAAAACTCGATAATAAGAAATAAATGTTTTCGATATTTTGCTTAGTTTGGGGGATATACAACATCCAAATTGAGGGGTTTAGGTTTGGATGCAGGCTGGACCAAAAATTAATTCTGTCAAAGCCACAATGATTACATGGTTGACATGCAGAATGGATATTTCAGTTTTATTACTACCACTTGTGGTTAGTCTGAAATGTGTCCTAGACCAGAAAAAAAGTAAGAGGACCCACTCTAGGGATGAGCAACCCAGACATTTTGTAGGCTGGTACCAGAAATAAAATGTTTATTCAGTCACCTTAATGAACATTCTCTTGATCAAGATGTGTTGTCTAATTTCACAGCCCTACTTATTAGGACATTTGTAAAAAAAATTATCTCTCAGTTAGATTAAGGGGGGGGGGGGAGAAATGTTGTACAAAAAAAAAAGAGACTAAATTAGAAACACATTCCCCAAATTGATTTTGTTCAAAGGCCAATAACTTCTTTATTTATGAAGCCCATTTTAATTTCTGCATGAACCTGTTTCGACATAAATAGATGAGAAAGATTTCAAAATCGGTAAAAATAGGTATAGACGTATTTACAAACAGAAAGAAGTCTTATATGAAGCTTTAAAAATAACCTAAGTCAATGGCCTGAAATAGCTATTTAAAAAAATTAATAAAACTCACAGCTTCTCACATAACAGTTAATTTCATCATCCATTGTCAGTATAATCAGCAACGTGACGAAAGAAATCGTAATAGTAAATTCACTGAATCGCGAAGTAAAATACGCCCCTTTAAATCTCATTTTAAACACTCGTTAAAAAATAATGCTAGTCTATTATGTGCAAAATAGCAAGTTTGCTGATTTTCTACAATACACCAAGAAAAATTTGAGAACAAAGTCATCCCATTGTGAGCTATGACTAAATATTTATAGACGTGCTGCAAAGTTTGCGGTGTCTACCGCTCACTTCAACAACGATAATTACAATTCAACTTACTTATGAAATGATATTCCAGATTCTTTCCTGTCTGGCCTATTTGTGCAACCGTACGCAACACAAGCTGGAATTTTTAAACACTTATACACAATACTAAATGAAATAATCACTGCATCTACCACAATGTGAACACCTTAATTGTTGGGAAGCGCCATATGGTCGATGCCGGTGCTGCCGCCATGCGGGAGAGTTTAGTGCTTGCTTCACCGATTTAACGTCACTTCTCCTCCATATAATTCCTTCCTCCATGGGACAAACCAACAATAAGTCAAAGGATATACAATTTCCTTTTGATAGCTGTTAAATAAATAGGTACGCGATCGTTAAAATTTTTCGTATCAACGAATAATCAAATTTTCAGCCGCAAATTAGGAAATTGTCACAATTACTTTATCTGCAAATACAGAAAATGGGAATAATGAAAACGTGAATAAAAAGCTGTAACCGTGTAGTTCAGATAACGTGTGCGACACTTAAAAAATAATTATATAGTTAGAAAATCGTAATAAATACGCACCATAATTCAAATTACAGAAATGTGTACCCGAAACAAACGTAAGTTTTGATGAATACGTAAAAGTGTATTTATTTACTTAAAAATCACGAAGGTTGACAAAACAAACGCTTGTTCACGTGAGTCAAATGCCAACTGCCCTGGTACAGGCAAACAGTGTAAAACATCCGATAGAGATAGAATGGGGCAGCGAGTCACGCAGACTGACACGCGTTTCCGCCGGATTTTGCGGATTGCGGATCCGCTTAATTTTGTGCGGGATCCGCCAGACTGTCTAATGATGCGGGATCCCGCGGGATTGCGGGATCCCGCTTTGCTGGATTGCAATCCCTAGCAATGGCCCATGCGTCGACTCGAACGCCGCGCGATAAAAACAGTATCGTTTGTTTTAGACCTTAACAAACATATTAAATTGTTTTGTTCGTGAAAGCGGGTCATTTTCACTCTCGCTGGCGACAGCAGGACAGACAAAGTGGGGCGTATGGTCACGTTAGGAATACATGACACCAGATCAGGAAACCACTAGAACTGCATTCCCATAACGAAATCAATCTCGCAGATCAAGACAACCTCCAAAGAAATTACTGGCATTAAGTAACCTTTTCTCCTTGGTCTCTTGAGAATTTCAACTTAATAATAAAGTGAATTCAACTAACAGCCTTCAATTTTTTATACCTAGAACGAAGATCAAATTTCATTTCCTATCAGTTTTTCGATGTTTTGTTTGTGTTTTGAGACACTGTGTCAACTACATGTTTGTGCAGTCATTCAGAGTAATAACTACTCAATTTTTGTTTCCTTGCCTTTGAATACATCCGATGGGTATCATAAAAAAATATATATATATTTTTTTCATTGACTTAACAAAAAACTTTTATAAATGTTTAAAGCATACTGAATAGGATAAACTGTGTTTATTGAAGTTATTTTATTAAAGGCAAAATAATACAAGTATAAATCACGATACAGTTGTTACTACCAAATGAGACTGAAGTAATGACTGCAACAAAATAGTGCTTATGAGAAACAACGGTAATTAAAAATGAACTCTCTTAAATCCATGTATGTACCTTACGCCGTAAGTCGAATTGTCAGTTAAACTTCTAACCGAAGGATGTATGTGAGAGTAATCTCAGGAAGATGGCATACATTAAAACATTTTTTTTTTAATCTAAAATCCTTATACTTTATGCTATAACCTTGGAGACGGTCCACGAAGCCTACTTCTTTCCCATCAACTCTACTGATTTCTAACAATCTAATAGCTCTCCTTCCGTAAGCTATTGGCTTCATCTCAGCGTACCCACTGCAACTTACGACCTTAATTATCTGTTTCCGATATTCTAACCCTTCATCTTTCTATACAGTTCTTTAATTCAAATGTTCTATCCACTAAAAAATCTACCAGTCACTCGTTCTTCCCCCACCATTCTCTCTCTTCTTTCTGTGAGACAATACAACGAACTTCTTTCTTGGCCCATTATTTCCGAAGAACATTAATTTCATACTTTATCGGTTTTCTTTCTCCGTCCTCCTACCAAGTGTGGTGGGTCAGCGCCAACGCTCTGGCCTCGCATTCGGTATGTAGTGGTTTCGAATCCCGGTCCGGTCATCAAGGTTTCGATTTTCCATCGTTTCCCAAAATCATTGCAGACGAATGTCGCGATGGTTCCTTCAAAATGCCTTATTAAAAATTCTTTACGTTCCTTGTCCCCAGTCCTTTTAAAACTCTAATCATGTCGACGACGTCCAGGCATAAAACCATAAGAGAGAGAAAAAAAGGATTATCCTATTGCACAAATTTTAGAATTCTTCAATTTTATTTTGCTCTGAAGGGCCTTAAAAATCCGTCACGTTGAATGCAGGCATTTTTTACCTCCCTCTGTCCCCTTGTGGTTTGTACGTACAAATTTTCGTAATTTCCTTATGTAGTAAACGTTACTCTCCCATTCCCTTCAACCCATTTCCCGATTGATAATGAGGACTTAATAATTACACTAGTTCAAAAGACAGCCTCTTATTAATTGCTTCGTTCGTAAAGAGTTCCACGAAAAAATCTGTACCAAAGATGACACATGTGAAATAATTTTATATTTTACGTTTTTGAATATTTGGTCCAATATATGCCTGATGAAAATCCATTGCTGTTCTGACTTTTCATCATTCCCACTGTATCATAGTAAAACCTTTTGCTCACTTAATACTTTCTATGTAATATAAACCTCCTTAAAATGCTTTTTCTTGTGATTACTATTTTAAGAAACATACTAGCTTCGTGTTAACTAATTCTTGTACTAACCAAAACTTGTTCATGTTTATATGGGAAATTATAGCTTCACTTGCATATTATTTTCTCATTTCAGTAGGTTCAGCTGTTCATAATGGAGAGTCCAGCAGAGTGTGAGCCCCGTAGAGTGATCATTGAGGACCTCCCAGACGATGTATTATTGAACATACTGTCCTACTCAACGCTCTCAGCACTCGTTGAAAATACACAGAATGTTTGTAAGCGGTGGAGTATTCTGTCGCAGGATGCTGAAGTGTGGCGTGACAAGGAATTAATTGTCGAGTGAGAAATGTTTCTTAGCCAATTGCGTGTTTGTAGTAATAGATATTGTAAACTGCCTTATTTAATTTATTAATTGTTTAATTATATATATATATATATATGTAATAAGATTTTATTTTAAGAATATTAGGCTTTTAAAATAGTCTTCACCTTAAAAATTTTATTTTAAGCTACAAAACATCTTAATAGATCTTTTTTGTATCTTTAAACCTCTTTTAATTTTTGAAGAATTTGTCCCAAAAATTATATAAACTAAAAAAAAAAAGAATACTTCTTTTTATAAGTTTAAGATTTGCCATAAGATAAAGTGTTCTTATTTCAAAGGTGCCATTTCTTATCTTCTTTGGTAGCAATAGGTTTGTTGCCTATTGAGTTTCTCAAAAGTTTGAATGCCAAAATTGTGTTATTCCTTATGATTTATTTGTAAGTAAATCTTGCTAGGATTTTTTTTTTGAACTTAACATAATGAGTTTTATCAGAATGTTATTTCGATACTTTCAACTAAAAGCTGTCTGCTATTTCACTGAACACTTCATTTGCATTTTATTATGTAATATTGTTTATTAGTTATATATATATATATATATATATATATATATATATATATATATATATTAATCATATATAGGTTATCAAAAAATTAAACTTTAAAGTGCACAACTGAATTTTACAAATGTTGTATTAGATATAGCTAGTTCTTTTGCTTAAGTTATTGAATGGGATTGAAGGAATTGCCAATAAAATGAGCTTTCAGTTTTTCTTTAAATAAATTTAATCTTCTACAAACTGTTTTAAGTTTTACTAAACAGAATTGTCAAAGAATAATTAAGCTAGCTTTTTTGTTTTATTATAATGTCGGCGGACTATTTGTATAGCTATCGGACTCGGTCTTTATGTTTTCGGTCGCCAGGGATACAAGTCAAATTTAATTCATTTAGAACTCTCCAAATTTATTTGAATAAAATCAAACTTTCAAATCTTATTAATTCAAAAGTCAGGTATTCGAAGATCTAAGGGCCTTTTTTCTAGCAATGACTGACTGACTGAACAATATCCACCCATACACACACTAACATTATTCATCGCTCTCTCTGTCTGTCCCCATGACAATGAACTCTTCTAATAGTAACCTACAGACTATTTTCTTTTTTCTTTGGGACTCTCTATTCTTCACTTTGTACTAATAGCAATGATATTTGAGTTTTGCACAAGTTATTTTTGTTTCTTGTACTGAAAATACGTACCTGTAAATTGATAAATTAAAATGTTCTATGATAAACCAAAAAAGAGAATATGTATATAAAGACGTCATTTTAAGAATATAGACCTTTTAATAGCAAAACACTCTGCCTTTTCTCCTACACGAGTCCTAATAGCTGTTTTCTATGAAGAGTTTCCACAAAAAATTTGACATATGACATAATTAGATGAAAATAGAAAGACTAAACCTGTTTCGTTAATTCCATATCTGCTGTTGTAGAAATTTTTAATTACTTTTAATTTAATTCCGATGGAACGCACCTCCTTTGGAAATTTCTCTATCCACCCATTTTTCCTCTTTCCCGTACCCGCCTACTTATGGTCTCTATGAACATAAACTTTAAATTCATTTAGTGTTTTGGTACATGATTCATCATTTCTCTTGGTAATTTATTCCAATCCCCTTATCTATGAAAGATAATTTTACCCCCATGCCTGATGCCAAATGCCAGCTGGTGGTCATTGTCATCTCTTCCCTTCCATGCTTCTCTCTTAATTCTTCCACCGATATATTTCCATGATTCGTCACCAATATACACCTTGTACACTCCCATGACCCCCGTCACCTTCCTCCTGTCTTCCAGCTCCTTTATCATATCAATTACTGATTGTGTTCTGCCGTAATTTCCAGAGACAAATCTAGCTGTCTTTCTTTGCACCCCCTTTAACTCCTGTATTTGATACGCAAATTGTGGGTCCGATATTACACCACCATACTCAAGAAATGTCTGATCAAAGTTTTGTAACTCAATTCCCTTACTTCTCTGGTACATTCCATCGCTCTCTCCAAAGAGTGAATGTTTTAGAAACTTTTTCCTACTAACTGCCCAATTTGTTCTGCCCAGTTGAGTTTTTTTATCAGATTTTATGACAAGATATTTACATTTCGTCTTCAAAAAGCAATTTCTTCCCCCCCCCCCCCTATAACCATATTTGATATTTGGTTTTTTATCGGTATAAATAGTAAGATTACTCTTCTTTGTATTTATCTTCATCCCATGTTTCACTAACTTATCAGTACCTGTAGTAATGTGATATGTTCTTGACAACATAGTTTTTCAAATAACTGACGCAGTTTTATACACTTTGTTTCCAAGGCTATTATAATCTATACGTAAATCTTTCTGTGAATAATTTATTTGTTTTACACTTACTAGAATATGTTTTATCAAAAAGTAAACGCGATGAGTTTGTCTGTAGCCAGATTGCTACTTCCCTCAGTGGAGCATTTGCAAGTGCTGCGATTCATTTATCCATTTTTGCAGCGATTTTCTCAGTGACGATGCGGTGCAGTCCATTTTGCTTCGAGCTCGTCCTCTGCGTAGACTCGTTATGGAGCGTGATGTCAAGCCGTCAGTCATTCATGCCCTGTGCAACAGTTGCCATCAGCTCACTACGCTGACAATTGCGCCTTCGCAACAGATGACTTGCTATGTAAGTTGATGTTTGATGATGGTAACACAGTAAAATCTTAATGACCAGCATTTGTTGCAGGGAAGGATATAACACAGGAATAAATGTAATATTGAAAATAAATCCAAGCTAGCTGTTGCCAGCTCCATTCAGATTGAAAAAAAAAGGAATGGTTTATGA